>CM062297.1:799810980-800410980 GCA_031216915.1 Pictodentalium vernedei
GCACGGGGGAATGGATTATTTTTAAAACACCAACAGAGTGGAGTTTCCACCGAAAAGTAACCCATAGTTGAAAACACAATAAGCACAAGGAAAGTTTCAGCAAATGGGCCTCCGGGTTCAATCCGGAGGTCCATTAGCTGAGACGTTACTTTTTGCTTCACCATACAATTTGTGTTCCAATCTGGGAGTAACCCACACGAGCTTTTATAGAAATCCACACGCAACAAACTGTGAGATTTCATGCGGAGAGAGATATGCAGAAGTCGTGATCCAAATCATGTGGAATGTCAATTTTTTCCGTATTCCAATGCTCCAATGATTGCACTGAAAACTGAACATGCAAAAAGATAAATGAACTCACCTTTCACGGACTTGTTCGAATTATTGGGCTGCGACATGACAATCATGCCCGACTGCGTGCTCATCGGTGCTTCAAACATGTAGAAAATTGTATTAAGTCACTCTTTCGTAACAGAAATATATCCACAGGTATAACAATATACGGAAATGATCAGTCAAGCGACAAGTCTTCTGATTATGTTTATAATTTCTTCTGATCCAGAATAAATCCAAAACACGAATCTGAAAATAATACAAGAACCGTTCGTAAACAAGAGTAAAAATGAGCAACAAGCGTGAAGTCTTTGCGTAACACTAAAATTGTGACGAGTCCTCACTGAATGTCACCTACATCGCAACCCAGGTGTGTTGTTTGATGTAAACACAAATTAATCTAATGACTCACCTGTGCTGAGACGCCGGGCAGCTCTTCCCAATGCACGAGATTTCTGTCCTGAGAGCGATGTCAACCTATCACGAACTAATATCGGGTTGTTCTCATGAAAACCTCTTTACAGGTGCCTATTATCATGTGTTTGCTACCTTTTTCAACTTGAATTGGGTCTTTCGTCCGTTTGTAATAGCTCACACTAATTTGAAGTGTCATACATATTTAAAGTGTATCCGAGCATCTGATTGGCCAAGCGTGACAGCCACCATACGGTAGCGGGCGGCACTTACGTGGATCATCCCTCAGGGTGACAAATAAATATCTGAATGATAATGAACATATAACTGAATCGTCTTTTCGGAGTGACTTGAATAGTCTTTTTTGTGGTATTTTATGTACATTATTGAAATGATTTTTTTCAGGTGTTAATCGCGTGAAGATGACAATAATATGTATTGACATCAACAAGAAGCTTCCTTTGAAATTTAACTTACAATAGATGTTAGTTAATTTCAATTTCAATTTCAATTCTTTATTTAACGGTATGTAAAATATAATAATAAATACATTTACAGAATAATATTGTGATACAAAAACATAGATGTTAGTTATGTTTTCTTCTTCAAAATATGACAATTATTTGTTAGATGAATTGGAACTCTAATTTACCGAAAGTAGAGTTTTGTGAAGATAGCCTTTCATTCTGAAATTATTATGAAAATTATCTGGTCTTATTCGAAAACGAAATTAATGAACTTATTCCATTGACAAAGTTGAAAATGTAGATTTGAGGTTGTCATAGATTAGTACAAAAACCTCCCTCCCTCTCTCTCTCTCTCTCTCTCTCTCTCTCTCTCTCTCTCTTTCTCTCTCCCAGGCAAAGTTTAAAATCAAGCGTGAGCTTGCCATACCTCGATATTAAATCTCTCTCTCTCTCTCTCCTCTCTCTCTCTCTCTCTCTCTCTCTCTCTCTCTCTCTCTCTCTCTCTCTCTCTCTCCCCCTCTCTCTCTCTCTCTCGCTCTCTCTCATAGGCAAAATTTAAAATTAAGAGTGAGCTTGCCATACCACAGCACTATAAATCCCCCCCCTCTCTCTCTCTCTCTCTCTCTCTCTCTCTCTTTCTCTCTCTCTCTCTCTCTCTCTCTCTTGACACGTTAAAGCCCTAAACACGATAGCAAGACATCACTGCAGCATGACAAAGTTGACACAAGACATCTCAAAACAGCGAAACGATTTTTTCGTTTCCCTTTGTTTTGCTTGCTCTGATAGAAAAGAATTAAGGTATTTGCAGACTATAAGTAATGCGAATGTCGAAGACTTGCTTGCTCCCTCGTTTGTGTCCTTGGGCAAGGCACTTCACCCCGATTGCCTACATGGGGGCACGATGACACTGTGTACTAAGGAGTACTGCACGTCGATGGCGCTCATGTCTTCAACCAATCCTAACCCTGCCTGTGCCGCGGTGCTGAGTTCAGAGTTACGATGTTGGAGAGCTGACAGCTGCTCGGCGTTGCTCTGTGGCTCTCCCCGGGTACTCCGGCTTCCTCCACCTGTAAAACTGTCACCGACATGATATGACCCTGACTGTTAATGTGTCGCTAAACCCTAATAAAAAAAAGACTTGCTGGTAACAAGTGTGGGTTTAGTCATCTGTCATGCTTCTTCTCTCTGCCAGATATTACCACCACTCCCTCTCTTCTCTTCGATTTTTTTTCCCTTTTCCACACATTAACCCCCCCCCCCTCTCTCTCTCAGAGAAAGAAAATACTCATTCTGTCTTCCTTTCATTCTTTTATCTCAGTTTTGCTATTCCTTTCAATTGTTCCCTTGTCGCTTTAACTGTTTTAACCGTTACGAATAATTTTTTTAATAGAAAAACTTGGTCGTCCATGAGCAGGTAACACAGTATGAAAGATGGGTCAGTGATATTTTTAATTCTACGCCTCTGCAGGGCTGTAGAATTAAATTATTACTGAAGTTCTCCAGAAATATAACAGTGACTCCCCCATTTCCCCATGACGGACCTACTGTCGCAATTGGGAGCACGTTGACTCACTGGTTATCTTCGTTTCCTCGAGTAATACACTTAAATCACACGGCACACTGTGTCAGTGCGCGTGACGTGATGTTACACTCTACTTCAACCAATACTGATCTCGTATGTGCTAGGTTGAGAGATGGAGGATCTGACGGACACTCACTGAAGTCGCTGGCTTCCTCTCTCCGTGAAACTGTCTGATATTGTTTGAATCTACTTTTTGTGACGTTAAAAACTACCTCACTGGGAAAGTTTCAATGATGGGATCAACATACATTTAAAACTAGAAGTCCTGTTATGAAATACGCACAAATAACACGTCGATCTGCGCGTTAATCTACGCGTTGTGACCATAGTAAGGCTATCACATTTTGTACATATGGCCTGTGCACAAGCAATGATTCTGCCAATGGACCTCCGGATAACCCGGAGGTCCATTGGCAGAAACATTGCCTGTGTTTGCTATGAGTAACCAGGAGAACCTGCCGTGCTTTGAATGCCATTCGATATGCAATTGCGCACAATTCCTACGCGCAATTAAGCCTAGATAAGCGCACAGTTCGTGACAGGACTTCTAGTTTTAACCGTAGCATACCTACAATAATAAATGACTTTCAACATCAAACCTTCCTCACTGAGAATGCTTCAGCGATGTAAGCAATTTGGTATGCTTCAATAATAAGAAATGATTTTCTTCACCAACCAATGGTAATATTTAGAGGAATGAAATCACCTTGAAAATATGAAAAAACTTGCCTTTGTATCAGATTATCTATCTCCAGTGATCCTGGGTGTTTCGCAAACAGTCTCAGTATCTTTGAAAAAGGTAACGATCAGGAGCCAATACTATAACACTTTTACAATTGTATTTTCTAGAATTGTATTTTCTACCCATTAATATAACTGACTAAAATGAATCATTAGCATTTTAAAAGATATGGCAATTTGCCAACTGGCAAATTGCCACATCTTCGAAAATGATAATGGTTCATTTCAACCCATTTAAAGTCATAACTAGAAAATACAATTCTAGAAAATACAATTGTAAAAATTTTATAGTATTGGCCCCAGGTCTCATGAGATAAAAAAAACGACACAGACAGAAGCTAAGAACACATTTTATTTTAATCTACTTTTTTAAAATTATCTCCACATATATCATCTCCATCTTGACAATATTATTTTGTCCACTTTCTGCTGTGACACAATTATGGCTTTTAAAAGAGAAGGCCTGAAACGTGCTTCCTTCCATTGCGTTAAAAATATATTCAATGATTTTATACTGCAATCAACACATGGGCCTCACAAAAGTTAGAATTTGTGTTTGCTGAACACAAAGACTCACATTAGGACCACAAACCATTTAGAAACGGCAGGGATATTTGTAAATTTATCTTAACGTGCGGAACGCATTCAGTTTGTTAAGTTCAGTGGAGCCCACTTAATTGGATATCTCTTAATTGTATATCCCTGTTAATTGAATGTAATTTTCAAACACAAAACCATTTACCATACCTTCAGTACAAATTTGATCTGTTAATTGCATATGGGTTGTAGAGTAAACTCCTGTTAATTGTATATAAATTTTTATAATATGTAGAAAAAATTACTGTGACACGCACCAAATTCCCCATATTTATCAACCTTTTTGGCCTCACTACATCCAATACAGGCATTTATTTTATTATATCTTGTTTGACAGAGCTCTATGAGCTCTGTCAAACAAGATATAATAGAATAAATGCTCAGTTTACACCAAGAACACAGGAAACTGACCAAATCCCTGTTAATTGTATACTCCTGCTAATTGAATAATTTTCACTGGCAAATTGGATATTCAATTAAGAGGATTCTACTGTACTGTTACACACCTGCCGTGGTGTGTGTTGCGTGCTGTGCCAAGAAACAAAAATCCAAATATAACTTTCCATTCAGTGGGACGAAACCAATTGGATTGGATCCTTGCTGCAAAGCAAGGATTATATTAGGTATAATTACACCAATGTGTAACTGAAACAAATTATTACCGATTATAATTGTTGACGCAATAAATAGTTGCGTCAAAAATTACATTCATTGATTACATACTCGCTTCACTGTGTGCATTGGATTAAGTTTAATTGGGTGTTGTCGGATGGGCGGTTGCTCATTGGATGAGGCATTAGACTTTAGATCGATTGGTCGGTTTCGACCCTGACCGCATCATCGGCGTTGTGTCATTGGGCAAGAAACTTCACCCCCATTGCCGAAGTGGGAGCCAGAAGCACTGTGTACTAATGGGTAGGGGACGACGACGGTCGACCTGCCTTCAACCGCAGCTGCCCCTGCCGGTACCAGGTTAGCAAGCTGACGAGTTCGACTGTAACTCTCCTTGCTCGGTTCTCATTGCATGGATACCTCGGCTTCCTCCACCGGTAAAACTGTCTAACACGATAAACCCCAATAAACGAAGAAACAATCACGTGTTATCTTTGTGCAACAGTAGACCTAGCGGTTATTACGTAGTTATCTTCATATCGGCCGAGGTATCAGCCTCGGTAACTTCACACGAGCCTTCGACCTTTTCGTCTCAGGCTAATGTGAATTTACCGGGGGCTGATATCTCGACCGATATGAAATTAAGCAAGTAATAACCTCTTTATTTATTAACCCTTTACCTAACCTGAAAAGCAGACGACACTTGCAAAAATAATTCTTGAATAACTAATTTTTTGTCTCAAAAACATAGGTTATGACCCCTCGTTGGAACGAGCTCGACGAGCTCGTTCCAACGAGGGGTCATAACCTATGTTTTTGAGACAAAAAATGAAAAAAATAATGAAAATTAATTGGCGATTTTTGAGAATAGCGCTGGCCGGTTTTGGCCGTTACGTTGGGTAAAGGGTTAAACCAAAACATATAATTACAAAATGTTCTCAGACATGTTGCAGTTTTCTGACAGTGTTATAGTTTCTCATTCTTTTCACAAAGTCCGACGTTTCCTCTTCTCTTAGTTCAGCTATCCGAATGTCTCGGCTTCCCCATTGGGGATGGAAGGGGGAGGGGCTGAATGGTAGACTGTTGGACGTCAATGCTAGAGGTCCCGAGGTCGATCCCTCTCCGGGTCGACTCGCGTTGTGTCCTTGGGCAAGGCACTTTATCCCGGTTGCTTACACGGGGGCACGATGACGCCGTGTACTAAGGCGTACTGCACGTCGATGGTTCACATGTCTTCAACCGCTGTAACCCTGCTTGAGCGGAGCTTGAACGGAGTTAGAATGTTGAGGAGCTGACAATTGCTCGTCGATGCTAGGTGGTTCCCCCGGGCTCTCCTGCTCCCTCCACCCGTAAAACTGCCATGGTCACGATTAGCCATTGTGCATAAGTATGTGACCTAATAAATATGGAGTCCTCAATGGGGAAGCCGCGACGTTCGGAAAACTGAACTTCCACTTCTCCCACTTCGATGAATCTCCGCTGACACGACTCTGAATTTTAGTTTGCGATGAGTTTTTTTTTTTTTTTTTTGGGGGGGGGGGGGTGGATCGCGGTGGCTCAATGGTTACTGTATTGGATTTCAAACCGAAAGGTTCTGGTTCGATTAACCGCATGGGGTAACTGTGTTGTGTCCTTGGACTCCCGATTGCCACGTGTGTGTGTGTGGGGGGGGGGGGGGGGGGGTAGCGCTGTGTAGTAAGGCGTATTCACGTCGATGTTGCACTTTTCTTCAACCATTGCTAACCCTAGCTGCTTGTATGAAGTTAGTACGTTGGGGAGTCTGACAGTTGATCGCCGTTGCTCGGTGGTTTTCCTCGGGTACTCCAGCTTCCTCCACCCGTAAAACTGTTCGACACGAGGTGACCCTGGATGTATAAAGTGTCGTTAAACCTCAATAAATAAATAACAACTCTCTTATTTCTTCTCTTTATCCACCTAATCATTACTTGTTTCCTTCATTAATTCCTCATCATACAAAATCTGCTGCAATCCCCTCCACCATCCCTCGTATTATTATTATTATTAAACATATTTTATTTGTTATAACAAAATGGATTGGATAACAAGTGCCTAGCACTTAGATAATATCCTTTCCTTAATATACATTTGAAAATTTCAGATTATCTTTACAAATATTTACAAAAAGTTACCAAAATGTGCATGCAATGGCAAAGCAAACTTATGAATAATTAAAACAATATTGTGTATGTACACTCTTCAAGATGGATGTTGGTAGGTATTCGACTTCACAAGAGTCAAGACAGATAGGCGAGAGGAAGGAGAACAGAAAGGTGAAAGATGAACTGCCACATCGCAACACTGCTGGACTTGGTCAACTAGCCAACGTGTCATATCACGGTACAATCGTGATTCCAGCGGAACCGCGATTTAGACGGAGCCCCGTTACCACTGTTATAGCCAGGGAATACAGGACGAACATGCGGAATGCACAAAGACGTAACTGAAGGAAATGGAAATGAAAATGAAAACGGACACTCGTATTATAGGACATTTGGCTGGGAATATGTTGACGGACTAGTCTGCCTGATTACGGTCCAGTCTAAAATCTCTTCGTGGCCTTAATGAAATTGTGTACACTTCGAAAAAGGTGGATGTTGACGGATTCTGGTAGGTTGGGAATACCATAAAGGAGATCGTTGGTCGATCTTATTGTAAGATGCGCAAGATTTCTCTGTAGGACTTGTCTTTCGTTTGAATAGTTATTACAGTCGAAAAAGTAATGGTTTGCGTCTTCAGTCTCGTAGCCACACGAACAGATAGGTGTATCATGGACGTAGTTGGAGTATTTATCATAATTTAGGTCGCTACACGAATTTCGCAACTTGCAGTGTATAATATTGACGGCCATCCCTCGTAACGTCAATTGTTCTTATTGCGTTCGAACTGGGGATAATGCTAGCTTGATGCATATCGGTCGAGATCGACGCCGTATCAGTCGAGTTTGAAGTCATATCAGTAAAGTCTGATAATGGGTAATCCTGGGAAGGAAAATCCTGTCTAACAAATGATCAAAGGGGTCATCCCGTGTCTAGGCAGTAAACCCAGATGACATATCGTAGATTATTAATTTATCGCATCGCATACTACGCTCATAACGCGTCCAGCACGTAACATTCCTCACACTTCCTAACTGTCGCTATCACGAATAATTAGGCTTTTTGTTATCAATTACTTCCTCACCAGGGGCCAATACTATAAAACCTTTACAATTGTATTTTCTAGAATTGTATTTTCTAGTTATATTTATTTATTTATTTATTGGTGTTTAAGGTCACATAATTCTGCACTAATCATGACCTCGACAGTTTTACGGGTGGAGGAAGCCGGAATACCCGGAGAGAACCACCGATCAACAGCGAGCAACTGTCAGCTCCCCAACATACCAACTCCACACAAGCAGGGTTAGCATTGGTTGAAGACAGGTGCACCATCGACGTGCAGTACGCCTTAGTACACAGCGTCACCGTGCCCCCACGTGGGCAATGGGGGTTAAGTGTCTTGCCCAAGAACACAACGCGGTTGCCGCAGGTGGGATTCGAACCGAGGACCTCTCGGCTTGCAGCCTGCACCTCTACCTACCGAGCCACCGCGTCCCCTATTTTCTAGTTATGACTTTAAATGGATTGAAATGAACCATTAGCGCTTTAAAAGATGTGGCAATTTGCCAGTTGGCAAATTGCCATATCTTTTAAAATGCCAATGATTCATTTTAATTAGTTATTTTAATAGGTAGAAATTACATTTCTAGAAAATACAAATGTAAAAGTTTTAAAGTATTGGCTCCAGACCACATTGCTTCAGAGGTGTCAGAAATTCTTGTAATGCAAATTGCTTTTATCTGAAACCTTAGTTAGGTTAGTTCGATTCAGACCTATTTTTTACCTTTGAGATTGCGAATTTGCAGGGCTTGCTTCCATCGAATCTTGGCTGTCTGACCCCATGAACTTTAAATGGGAGTGGACAACACGCCAACATTGTTGTGCTTGCGCTCTCGTGTTTGGAATACTTGCGTGCACGACGCGTGAGAACATCGGCGTTTTGTACTGGGCGCGTTCAAATATCGAAATAACTTTGCCTTACCTTCCTCCACCGTCTCCCATTTTCAGTACATCTCTCTCTCTCTCTCTCTCTCTCTCTCTCTCTCTCTCTCTCTCTCTCTCTCTCTCTCTCTCTCTCTCTGATATTAACAGTACAAACCGGCAGAGATAACAGTTCTAGTGGTTGTCGGTTGGTTTATGAACATCAAGCGGAAGAGCTCCTTACAATGTATTTGGCTTTATATCTCTCTCAACTTGGTACCATGTCCGGATGCTACAACGTGTGGCATCATATGCAGTTGGTTTACTTATTCATTTGACAAAATGAGTTGTTAGCGAGCTGACAACTGGAGCGAAGGTATGAGGTTCATCGGGCGGAATGATTTCCCACTTTGTATTTATTAATCGTACATCTGGTACCAGATTGATAGATATATTGGCAAATACTTCATATAATTATTTAGCCCTGTGAACTCTAGTGGTATCTTCTACACCATTTCAATGGCAGCAATTAGAAGAGTTCATATTCATTATTTGGGGTAGGCCAATCAATATTGTCAACGTGCAGCCTCGGTGCTGCACGTTGAAAATATTGATTGATCTCCCCTACACATTTATTGAACAGCCATCCTATATAATGACGTTACAACGTATCATGTTCCTGGCCGGAAAAAAGGCCGCTAGTGTTCAAAGGGTTAATTTTCCCAATCTTACGATGAATATTCGCGGTCAACGGCTGCAGCAACTCAACAAAAATGGAGCTGGAAGTGTTGGCGTGGAGGACAGGCATATATATCCATGACCCACCATGGTTCGGCCCTTCCACGAACATTTAAAAATGGACCACAAAAATTTCCTTCATAAGAATGTCTTTGGGAGTGCGAAGGAAAATGGTAAATGGTGTATGTGTATTGGGAGTGGGGAAGAGGACGAGGACATCGACACTTACTCTATTATTTCGAAACAGGTAGCACCGTCCTTTTCGTGAAACTCCGCACGGAGGCGTGGTGTCAGGGGGTGGACTCCGGGGATGTCTCCCACACAAATCTGTTTAATAGTTAGATATTTTAAGCATCAAACTATCAAAGCTAGAAATTTCATGTCCTATGGTAATGGGTTTCGTGGCATTTTATCCGGGATTGTGACAGTTTCAAATAGGTATTGTGTGATTTTTTAACCACATTTCATGCATTTTTCAAATGGAGTCAATAAAGTGTCCCTTGGTTGAGACATCTCGACCTACGCGTGAAAGTGTGTCGCGCCTATATCGCAATCTGATCGACAAAGGGGTAGAGAGACATAATACTGTGGTAGTTCTGTCATGTGAAATGTGATGACAAAAACTCGTAAAAAAAGACATTGCTTGCGAGAGGCAGTGGGAGTCTAATTTATCTGCCTCGCTGTTGATGTGTCCCGGAAAAGGTGGAGAAACATCTATCCGGTTCGTCAGCAAAACCTTCAGTCAGAAACCAACGGAACTGACACTTAAAATAATCTGGAACGCTGAATTAACCATTTACCCAACGTAACGGAAAAATCCTTACAGCGCTATTCACAAAAAACTTTTTTTGTGCCTCAAAAACAGAGCTTATGACCCCCTCATTGGAACGAGCTCGTTGAGCTCGTTCCAATGAGGGGTCATAAGCTATGTTTTTGACGCAAAAGATGAAAACAATTAATTATTCAATAATTTTGTTTGCAAGTGACGTCTACTTTTCATGTAAGGTAAAGGGCTAAGGAAGTGACATTTGGGAACGTACAAAACTCACTTCAAGTCAGGGGCTGGGAAGGCAAGACCTCACTCTTCTGGTCCTTACTTTTCTAAATGATCGAAAGCGATACCTGGTAGGACGTTTCAGGCCATTTCGGCCTGCAGTCTTGTCGTGCCACCTGAAGTGTCCTTTTGTCACTCTTTGTACCTGCAGTACGAGTTGTGTGGATTACGATTACCACCGAAACTCTCACGTGATGGGGGTGAGGGTGTAGAAAATGATGGCCCCTTCCCGGGTGATAATTCCGCTGGTGTTTTAGCAATAATGTACCCGCAAAGACAAAGACAATAACCCCTTGAAGTTAGTCTCGCATAACGAGGCTCTCACATAAGAGATGTCACACGATGTGAAAATGTGATGAAAATTAGATGTTTTTTACTTGATCGCAACTCTCGAAATCTTCGCATCACATTTAGTGTGTCGATGGCTTTACCTTCCCCCTCATCCATAACCATATACTCAACGCATACGATATCACCGATCTGGTTGCCTACAAGTGGGCACGATGACGCCGTGTACAAAGGCGTATACTGCACGTCGATGGTGCACATGTCTTCAACCGCTGTAACCCTGCTTGAGCGGAGCTTGAACTGAGTTAGAATGATGGGGAGCTGACAGTTGCTCGTCGATGCTCGGTGGTTCTCTCCGGGTACTCGGGCTTCCTCCACCCGTAAAACTGTTACGATTAGCCATTGTGCATAAGTATGTGGCCTTAAAACACCAATAAATAAATAAATAATAATAAACGCTGGTTATAGAGCAATTCGGTTAGCGATGATAGGTGGGGGTGGGGTGTATTTGTTTTCTAAGCCGCAAGATTTTCTCCGCTATTTCATATGGTGGTTCAGTGGTAGACTGTTGGACTTCTAAGCTAGAGATCTTGAGTTCGATCCCCGTCCGGGACGACGCGCATTGTGTCCTTGGGCAAAGAACTTTATCCCAGTTGCCTACATGGAGGCACAATGGCGCCGTGTATCAAGGCGCACTGCACGTCGATGGAGCACATGTCTTCAACCGCTGTAACCCTGCTTGAGAGGAGCTTGAACAGAGTTAGAATGTTGATGAGCTGACAGTTGCTTGCAGATGCTCGGTGATTCTCTCCAGGTTCTCCGGCTTTCTCCACCCGTAAAACTGTCACGGTCACGATTAGCCATTGTGCATAAGTATGTGACCTTAAAACACCAATAAATAAATAAATAATAATAAACGCTGGTATAGAGCAATTCGGTTAGCGGTGATCGGTGGGGTATGTTTGTTTTCTAAGCCGCAAGGTTTGCTCCGCTATTTCATATGTACTACTTTCTTTATTTCCAAACACACTGAATGTGACATATCGCTGGAATCAGCTCAGTGAGAAAAAAATGGTTGTAATATATCATTGGGAATCAGCTCGTTGAGCCGATTGCAAAGATACTTCGTATAACCAGTTTATTTTTGGGGTGGGAGCGTGGTGGCCCAGTGGTAGACTGTTGGACTTCTATGCTGGAGATCTTGAGTTCGATCCCCGTCCGGGACGACCCGCGTTGTGTCCTTGAGCAAGGCATTTTATCCCGGTTGCCTACATGGAGGCACGATGACGTCGTGTATCAAGGCGCACTGCAGGTCGATGGCGCACATGTCTTCAACCGCTGTAACCCTGCTTGAGCGGAGCTTGAACAGAATTAGAATGTTGAGGAGCTGGCAGTTGCTCGTCGATGCTCGTTGGTTCTCTTCGGGTTCTCCGGCTTCCCACACCCATAAAACTGTCACGGTCACGATTAGCTATTGTGCATTAGTATGCGGCCTTAAAACACCAATAAATAAATAAATAAATAAATAAATAAATAAATAAATAAATAAATAAATAAATAAATAAATAAATCAACGAGTTCGTTCCAATGAGGGGATCACATGAAATGGTTTTGTTGATTTTTTTTTAAAAACAAGAATTTCAACTGCTCAGTTTGTATGTTACTCGTGTGGGTGCTGTCGATTCGTTAGGTAAAGGGTTAATTTTATTCTTCCAGCGTTCTTGTTGGCAATAATCCCTTGGGATCTCCACGCTTGTCAATTCATTTTGTGGAGTTGTTTCAATGTGTGGTCGGAGTGTAGGGGTTCATCACAAAAATAAATGGGTAAGGGCCTTGCGAAGCTTCGAAATTCGATTCGATTCGAAATTGTTCGGTTGGCTCGATTCGATTCGCGCTAATTCGGAAATTGTCGAATCATCGAGATGTTCTCAAAATTCTAACAAATGTCTTCTCTTGAACTCTTCTTCTATCATCAGGAGCCAAACTATAAATCTTTTACAATTGTATTTTCTAGAATTGTATTTTCCAGTTATGACTTTAAATGGGTTGAAATGGACCATTAGCACTTTCAAAGATGTGGCAATTTGTCAGTTGGCAAATTGCCATATCTTTTAAAATGCTAATGAATCATTTTAGTTAGTTATATTAATAGGTAGAAAATACAATTCTAGAAAATACAATTGTAAATGTTTTATTGTATTGGCTCCAGGTCTTATGTACAGTATACCCCACGATAAAAGAAGAGTTGAAGGAGGTTCCGCTTTTGAAACTACTTCGATTTCGTTCAGGAATATTTTGCTGTTCCCACCCTGAGTTCCAATGTGTTTTATATGCCAGTAGGCACATGGAACACATTGGAACTCAGGGGAGATTTTGTTAATTGACTTGACCCAGGCCCTAAGCTATTTGGGGAGGGGAGGGATTGTCCCCTATGGCCACCTCTGTCGGAACATTTGGCCCCCGTTTACTAAAATTTCGATGCATTTTGCAAACAAAATGGAGCTTATTTGTTTGCATACAAAATGAAGCTTATTTTGTCATTTTATAGAGAATTTTCCCATTTTTTCCGGAATTTTGTAGAAAATTTTCAGAAGTTCGCCCCCTATAATTTGTCGTCGGGGAGAGTCTGGCTTCGGATCTTACTTGACCAAATATTCTAGTCGAGGTTGTATCCAATATTTGAGGGGGAAATGTACAGTTGTAAGAAGGTACAATATCTACAATATAAATAGCACTGAGATTCAATTCGATATCCTCTGTCCGATTCGATACAGAATTTGATTCTATAGTAAATTTGAGATTTGCAAGGCACTAACATGAGAAGAATTCAACCTCGTTAGTTTCTCGATACACAATTAGCCAACGCTTTTTCTCTATTTCCTTTCATATCCAGCGTCAAAGTAAATCTTATAAAGTTGATCATTACACCTGCGAGGAGGAAAAAGCACCTTCATTTTTTCCGACAAACAATTTTACTAGCGAAATTAAGATGTTCACTTCTTATCGCAAGAGTCATTAATTTTTCCATGTTCTGTTTTGTGGGCGGTAGTTCAAACAAAATTGATTCTCGGGGGGCATGGAATCGTTTGAAGGTGCCACTGATGTTATCTCTGATATCTTATGACAATTGAAGATTGCATATAACATCTTAACATGGACACGTTAAAGCTCAAAACACAACAGCAAGGTATCACTGCAATATGACAAAATTGACACCAGACGTCTCAAAATCGTTTCCCTTTGCTTGCTCCAATGGAAAAATTACGGTATTTGCAGACTGCAAGTAAAGCGAATGTTGAAGACTTGTTCGGAACGAGTGTGAGTTTAGTCGTCTGGCACTCATTTGCTTTACCCCCTCATATCTCTCTGTCTGTCTGTCTATCTGTCTGACTTTCTTCCCTTTTCCAAGTATTACTAACTCCCCCCCCCCCCTCTCTCTCTCTCTCTCTCTCTCTCTCTCTCTCTCTCTCTCTCTCTCTCTCTCTCTCTCTCTCCGAACTTCTTCCTTTCCATAATTACTCTATTTCGTCCTCCCCCTCTCTCTCTCTCTCTCTCTCTCTCTCTCTCTCTCTCTCTCTCTCTCTCTCCTCTGAATTTCTTCACTTTGACAGATGTGCGTCATCTATATATCCTTTGGTTTTAACCGAAGCTGTTCGCAAAAAATGAACAGATTTTACATGACAAGACCTCTAGGTTTTCTTTGTTGCAATTCAAAATTGAGATGGGTTTGGTTTTCAAGGTTCAATTGAGAGTGAAAAGCCGACAGTTTCTATCCCCGACTCCAGCACTGACCTCCCCTTACCTTTCTGACCAGGGAAGGAGTGGATCGCCGTCTCGCACTTGGCTGAGTGTTGTTCAGTTTGTCGGCATTCCAGACTGTCTGTCGTGTGGGAGGCCGCCTACATGAAATTTATGGTTAGCTTAACACCCCCCCCCCCCTTCCACCTATCCCAATCTAGTTATTGGGTTATGATCCGGTTGTACAGTCCATAGTCGGTTCCGATGGTTGCGATATGGTAACAAGTATAAAAAATCTATCCCATTTTACAATAGTGTGGTGTCTCCAGTGTGAGACTCGCTGTACACCAAATACAAACACTAACTATAATGAGACCAATGCGAAAACTGAAATATAAAATCACTGAATACAATCTTGACGCAACGAATCGTTGCGTCAAAAGTAAATTCAGAGATCATGTAACCCATATCTGACACCGGATTAAATTAAGGAGATTATTGTCTTTGTTTTAGAGCATATGAAAACACAGAGCCAAAACATTGTGCCAAAAATTGTAAACGAGAAGAGAAATCGTTATTTAATACTCCATCCCCACACTCAGAATGGTAACATCGCATCAAGTGTGAGAAGGCCTCAAGTTGAGTCCTCTGGAAACAGATAATGAGTCACAGAGCTGTCTGTGTGACGTTTTGTTGGATCTTTATATCTTGATGTCCTAGGTGAGAATATCTTAATTAGGGCTGTCACGATTTTTTAATTTAGGAATCGATTAATCGTCGAAAATAATCGATAATAATCGATTAATCGTACCTAGATTACATCCCGCTCCCTCTCTTTGAAGTCGTTAAAATGAAGTTCAAGTCAGTTGACCCATCTGAATTAAACAGGTACATTCGACGCTTTGGTGTTCTGAACTTTTGAACCGTCAGTGTAATAATCAAGACGGAGCGCGGTTGCTCAGTAGGTAGAGGTGCAGGCTGCAAGCCGAGAGGTCCTCGGTTCGAATCCCACCTGCGGCAACCGCGTTGTGTCCTTGGGCAAGACACTTCATCTCCACTGCCCGTGTGGGGGCACGATGACGCTGTGTACTAAGGCGTACTGCACGTCGATGGTACGCATGTCTTCAGCCAATCTAACCCTGCCTGTGCTGCAGTGCAGTGCGGAGTTACGATGTTGGGGAGCTAGCAGCTGCTCGTCGTTGCTCGGTGGTTCTCTCCGGGTAGTCCGGCTTCCTCCACCCGTAAAACTGTCACGGTCCTGATTAGCCATTGTGCATAAATATGTGACCTTAAACATCAATAAAATAAATAAATAAATAATTAAATAATCAAGACCGGTCGTCAGTTGCGAACTTCGCAAGTTCGCAACTGCCGACCGGTCTTGATTATTACACTGATGGTTCAAAAGTTCAGAACATCAAAGCATTGAAATGTACTTAAAAGACAAATGCTTCCAACGGCTTCTTCAGGTTTAACGTCGACATTCTTGCATTTAGAAACAATAGTTTTTCATCAATTTTTTCTTAATTATTAAACGTCTAAAACGGGGTAAAATTTACCGATTCTTCGACAACGAAAAATACTAATCAATTTCGGCGTGACCGATTGACAATCGATTAATCGATTAATCGTGACAGCCCTAATCTTAATATTGCTGGATTCAATTGGATGCTGACAAGTCTATTAAATCCAAGGTTGATTTTATACAAGGTCCCAACGGCGATATGAATTAAGTTTTGCTCTCATTAAGATACATTTTGTTTTGTAAATATAAAGTTATTCCCGACTGAGAATATCCCTCAGGGGCTATTCACAAATTACGTCAAAAGACGTAAGTAAATATAGTTTGCAGTGCAATAAATACATTTAATTGACAATATACTATTTACCTTAGGTAAAATGGAAAGTTTGCTTTTCAGGACTTTTCCCCATTTTGATAATTGCGATTGTTTATATGCTATTAATAGGCGTTATTGGCTGCATTTTGGCAGCCTCCGCGTAAGTGTATTAAATAGTATACTATGATCACAAAAACGGACAGAAAATTTCGACCGGATCACGATCCGGTCGAAATTTTCTATCCTCTTTTATCTCCACAACTCAGTAGAATTTCACTTATCGAAAAACGAGATGCTAGACTATTAAATCTCAGACGCTTTTCGTTTCCTTTTTTCTTGATTTAGTCTAAATTTTATTTATGAAATCTGGGAACGCGGTGACTCATTGCTTAGAGAAATGGACTTTAAACCAAAAGGTCGACGGTTCGATTCTGACCCGCGTCATCTGCGCCGTGTTCATGTGTAAGACACATAACCCAGATTGCTCACGTGGTGGCACGATATCGCCGTGCACTAAGGCGTACCGGGCGTCGATGGGAACTCGGTGGCTCAGTAGGTAGATGTGCAGGCTGCAAGGTTCGAATCCCACCTGCGGCAACCGCGTTGTGTCCTTGGGTAAGACACTTCATCCCTATTGCCCGCGTGGGGGCACGGTGGCGTTGTGTACTAAAGCGTACTGCACGCCGATGGTGCACTTGTCTTCAGCCAATGCTAACCCTGCTTGTGTGGAGTTCGTATGTTGGGGAGCTGACAGTTGCTCGCCGTTGCTCGGTGGTTCTCTCCAGGTACTCCGGCTTCCTCCACCCATAAAATTGTCACGGCCATTATTAGCCATTGTGCATAAATATGTGACCTTAAACACCAATAAACAATATACAAATAAACCGGGCGTCGATGGCGCACTTGCCCTCAACCTCTGCTACCTCTGCTCTGCAGAGTTCGAGAGCCTTGCACTTGCTCGCCTCTGCTCGCCTCTTCTCGGTGGTTCTCGTCGTGTACTCCGGCTTCCTTTACCCTGTAAAACTGTCCAACACGATCTTACCCTCGTTGTTGAAAGTTTTTAAACCCCAAATAAACAAACAAACATTTACTGGTGTTAATGTGTCACGACCGGAACGTAATCCTATCTAAAAAACATCGCAATATTGTCCTTTTAACCCTTTACCTAACATGAAAAGCAGACAACACTTGCCAAAAAAATTCTGGAATAATTAATTTTTTTCATTTTTTGTCTCCAAAACATAGGTTATGACCCCTCATTGGAACGAGCTCGACGAGCTCGTTCCAATGAGGGGTCATAACCTATGTTTTGGAGACAAAAAATGAAAAAAATCATGAAAATTAATTGGCGATTTTTTAGAATAGCGCTGGCCGGTTTTGGCCGTTACGTTGGGTAAAGGGTTAACCCGATGCACATTGTTGTCAGAATGGCAAAATGTCAGCATCAAATTTTCTCCCCAACGCAACTCAGAAGTTAACCAATGCTGTCTTGTTTAACGGGGTTATGAAGAAGCAGGTTTATTTATTAGTGTTTAATGTTACATATTTCTGAACAATGACTGATCGTGACTTGAAGCAGGTTTACCATCCGTTGAAGGCATGCATACCATCTACGTATAGTACCCATTATCACACAGCGCCACCATACTCTCATTGGACAGTTAGGATTAACCCTTTCAATGCGGTGTTAATAAATTTTTGCGTGAAGATAAAATTGGTAGAAGACGAGCAGACGATACAATGAGCAACAAAATCTGAAGAGAGGCTCAGTAATATTTTAATTCAACAGCTCGACAGAGCTGTTGAATTAAATTATAACTGAACCTCCCAACAACAAGTCCGGATGGTTTCGCCCATTTCGCCGTTGGCTGTATGGACTGAAATGATACCTTCCGTGGCGCCAGTGTTGAAAGAGTTAAGGGTCTCGCACAAGGGCACAACTCAGATGATGCTAGACAGGATCGAACTTAACCCTTCAATCTGAAGTCCAGTGTGTTGAGGTGGTACACCAGCAACGAAAAGTCAGGTTGGTGACGGGTTATTTTTTACGTCGTCAGAAATTTAAACAAAACAATAATTTGTGACTTTTTCTGTTGTCCATCCGTATTTATTGCAATTTTCAACTTCAAAAAAATGAAAAGTTAAAACATTTTTTAGATTTTGAACGTCATCGAAAATGACATGTCGCCTATTTTCAAGCTAAATTCCCCATTACTTCCATATACCTTAACCAATTAGTCACGGCGTTCCCATTCGCATCTTTACTCATACTACTGAATTTATTACTTGAATTGTCATCGAACAAGACACTTAACGCCACACTAGCTCGTATGTGACGTCGTGCGTTAAAACATATAGCATGTTGAGAGCACACTTACCTTTACCACATGCAGGCCTGAAAACAAGTAATCTGACATTTGCAAAATGAGGTCCTCAAAGGGTGAATGTGATGATGCTATCCCATACAGTGGGCCAATTTATCCTATGGGTACCTCTTTCTGTTTAGTTTTGAGACCTGATTCAGATTGAAGTTCACAGAGGGTAAATTTCGTGTTGCTACCCTGCTGTGCAGGGTAGCATCACTAAATTCACCCTCTGGGGACCTCATTTTGCAGATGACATTCTGCTTACTTTCAGTCTTGACCACATGAAAATCGAAGCCACGTCCCGTTTGTAACCGGGTTGCAAGTTACGAAGTATGATAGTTACTTGTTGCGACTTTTCTCTCCTGATACATCAAATTCTCCCAACCACAACACTATCCTAAACGATATGACCCCGTTTCCTGATGTGTCATTCAAACAAAAATGATAATAATATTTAAAATTTATTAAAATTTATTAATTATTGGGGTTTAACGACACTTTCGACAGTCAGGGTCATCACGTGTTGGTATAATATTTGAATTGTGTGTATGTGGGTTGGGTGGGTGGGGGTGGCATTGACATCCAAAGTAATTTAGAATATAGAACTCATGAGAGTGGCCTGTTGGGTGAAATGGAATTTCCACCCACATAATTTCATTCGGTTGTGTAAAAAATACATGAAGCGCAAACAAAGGTTTAGCTCACAGGCCTCCGGGTTCCACCGGGTGGCCCGACCATCAACCGAACCATTACAAGCGTTTCTGACGATTTTTTCACGACCATTCACGTGGGTGGAAACTTCAACTTTTATAGAAAATCACTTCCACTTTCCCGTAATTATGATCGTAGGAATTCGAAGCATATATTGTGCAAGTATTCATCTACATTTCGCATCACGTGCAACGTTCGCAATGTATCAACGGTGTCACACCTTTTATGATGAGGGTTATGCACCGTAAAATGCCGGGCTGTGACGTATTGAACTGTGTGAGGGCCCGTGCCGAGCTTGTCGGCCCCGGTTGCACCAGATCATTCGTGGGTTTGTTTCATTATGAGACGATATGCTGTTATATTGTCGCCTGAGTGCTAGAATGTTCTATGTCCCGTAGGGGACATAGAACATTCTGGCACTCAGGCGACGATGTGACAACGGGGAATCGCCCGAGAACGCAATATGTCATCAAGGAAAGGGTAAAGATACACAACGGTTGTGTTCTTTCTCTAGAGAAGTTTTCTGCACTAAATTGATTACGTCAAGAGATATTAAGAGCACTACCCCTTTCCACGCTATGGGTTGGATCGCAGATTCTCATCGGACATTCTATGGCCTCATATCTCTCGACCGCATATTTTTTAAAATCAGCTGAGTTAAAAATTTAACCCAAATGAACTGGGTTGAGTGATTTGGGTTCATATTCACTCAACCCAGTTGAGTTCATATTTATTCAACCCAGTTGATTTGGGTTCATGTTTAACCCAACTGATTTTAGAGTGGAATGAAATGAAACTATGCTCTCAGCTGAACGCTCTTTTTGGGGGGTTGTTATCCATGCATTGGATACAATGCTATCGTTGGGAGCGCGGTGGCTCATTGGTAGACTGTTGGACTTTTATGCTAGGGGTCCCGAGTTCGATCCCCGTCTGGGACGACCCGCGTTGTGTCCTTGGGAGAGGCACTTTATCCCGGTTGCCTACATGGGGACACGATGACGCCGTGTACTAAGGCGTACTGCACGTCGATGGTGCACATGTCTTCAACCGCTGTAACCCTGCTTGAGCGGAGCTTGAACAGAGTTAGAATGTTGAGGAGCTGGCAGTTGCTCGTCGTTGCTCGGTGGTTCTCTCCGGGTACTCCGGCTTCCTCCACCCGTAAAACTGTCACGGTCACGATTAGCCATTGTGCACAAGTATGTGACCTTAACCCCCAATAAATAAATAATAACTAATGCCATCGTTGCATACATTTTAGTTCTATTTGAAAATTCGTCACACTGTGATATCTTTCTCTTGATCCTTGCATCAAGAAATTAAGCTGAGTCCACTGTCCAATATTTGCAATCACGGAATACAATTGTGACACAACGATTCGTTGCGTTAAATTATATTCTGTGGTTCTATACTTCAATTTACATATTTGTAAGACAATGCCAGCTTTATGATTATCAATGCATTCTGCACCCCCGTTGAAAGATTACTCCGAGGGTCAACGCTTTATCCGAAACTTAAATGGATGCTATCGAAAATACATGAACTTTTGAATTCTGACAAGTCACAATGGGCAAAACTGCGGGCACTAAGCGCAACATGGATGTCCTGAAACGAAACGACTGCACAGTTTTAAGGACCTATTGGCACCTGTAACACAATCCTTTGTTCTGTTAAATTCCTGTTTTCACGTGTTCAGTGTATTCACCTCAGCGAATGGCACATTTGATCAAATTTAGGCTCTATACAAAATTTCAACGATACCTTTTCTTTCAAAATGTCATGTAATATAGTTTGATACATTTTTACAAATCATATGGAACCCGTCCAACATTTCTTCATAACATTTTTTTTTTAAGTAACTGAAACATTTTCCACATGCAGCCTAATGTGGGTGATGAGTGGATCCGAGAGAATTCCGCTAGAAAAAGTAGTACCTAAGTTCTAAACTCCCCTGAAGTTGAGTCAGGCAAAATAATATTACGGTCAAGGGGTGTTCATGGGCTACAGACCAACATGAAATGTGTGGGGAGGTTAGTCCCTTCCTACCTTCTTCACTCGTAGTATTTTGGAAGTCCCACCAATCAACGCTTATCAACTGACAGGCGTTTCTTTGGTCATAAGCTGTACGAGGAAAGGTAAAAAAGTTCTAAAACCTTGGAAACACTGTACATCGATGTATATGTGTCACCCAATAGCTTATTGTTTGGCTACTGTATAACATTAACCCCCAAACCACCAGCGTAGATAGTTTTTTCAAGGTGGAGCTGTATAGGACTCCCATAGGGTTAAAATTGAGTACAGATTTGTGATTATAATTTTGACTTAAGAGGGAACTCTCACTCAAAAAATCTCTGAACGTATGTCAAATGTTTTTAAGAATGCACAAAGCTACACAACAGTAAAACGTTGGGCCAATCTTTTCAAGAGTGGTACATGTAAGAAAAATCATAATGATGCCGCCAGATCAGACCGTCCCTCAACATCCATCAATGATGATTCCATCAAGACGATGGAGGAAGTTGTCCATTCTGACAGGCGTGTGACCATTTCTGAAGTTGTGGAGGAAACGGGACTAAGTCATGGATTTATTGTAACTGTAAGTCATGCCCATTTACATAATATGGCCATGATATCTGCTAGTTGGGTGCCAACGTTTCTGAACTCCGTTCCGAACAGAAGAAGAGCAAAATTTTCACTGGACAATTTTCGGCCGATGAAAGGGGATTTTTGTCGTTTCAAAGACAGATTAGTAACTGGAGATTAGACATGGGTTTATCATTATGATCGTGAATCAAAATCTAAATCTGTGGAGTGGCACCATACCACTACTTCTCCGCCCAAGAAATTCAAGTTGTCAAGGTCAGTGAAGATGATTATAGCAACAGTATTCTAGGACGCCATGGGTTTGATTCTTGATGACTACACGGAGGATCAGAAATCTGTCATCCTAATGCTTATTACGTTCATTTACTCCACCGATTGAGAATTTCCATTAAAGAAAAGCGCCAAAGAATGTTCACTGCTGGGGTTCTGAGTTTGCATAATAATGCTTAACCCTTTACCTGAAGAATCGCCCACAACCGCCCACGTAATTTGCAAATTGAGCACTTGAAGAAAAACAATTTTTCAAAATATCTCTACAAAACCATATCATGTGACCCTCATTGGAACGATCCCATCAGGCTCGTTCAAATAAGGGGCCACATAATAATAATAATAATAATAATAATAATAATAATAATAATAATAATAATAATAATAATAATAATTTATATAGCGCTTTTCCCAGCGAAACGCTGCTCAAAAGCGCTGAAAACATAGGTGACGGTAACAATGGTATAATCAGCGGCCGAAGGCTGCTTGAAAGAGATAGGTTTTCAGAGCTTTCTTGAAGTGATCTGCATTTAGGGTTTTTCCAAGGTTCTTAGGGAGGGCGTTCCAGAGTGAGGGAGCTGCAAAAGTGAACGATCTCTTCCCTGCCGTTGATCGAATTCGAGGTACAACAAGGAGACTCTCAGCAGCTGATCTGAGATTCCTCGACGGTGTGTGTACTTTGACGACCTGCTTAAGGTAGATTGGTGCTTTGTCGCTATGTAAGATGTTGTGTGTCACCGCCAATACCTTATACTTAATGCGAGACTCAACTGGCAGCCAATGCAGAGATTTCAGGATTGGTGTAATGTGGTCATATTTTTTCGCACCGGTAATGATCTTAGCTGCTGTGGTTTGAATACGCTGAAGCAGGTACATTGCTTTCAGAGGAAGGCCGAAATAGAGAGAGTTGCAATAGTCCAAACCGGACAGGACCAAAGACTGTATAACAGTTTTCAGAGTGTTTTGGTCAAGTAGCTTTCTGATTTTGTTGATGTTTCTTATTTGGAGGAAGCAGCTTTTGCTCACTTTTGTGATTTGGTTATGCAGATCAAAGCAATCATTAAAAGTGAAACCAATGTTTAGGGCAGTTTTACTTGAGCTAACTGCGCTATCGCCTATTTTCAAGCAGTTAATTGGAACTTTGTCTAGCTGATGTTTGGCGCCTAACTGTACAAATTCTGTTTCATCATCATTTAATTTCAGAAAGTTTCTCCCCAACCACTGTCGAATATCCTCAATGCATGCCTCCAGTGTTGTTAAGGAGTCATTCATATTGGAAAGATCAGCAGAGAGAAACAGCTGGGTATCGTCTGCGTACAGGTGAAAATTTACAGAGTGCTTCCTTATGAAATCCCCAAGTGGTAGGGTGTAAACTGTGAACAGTAAGGGTCCGAGTACTGAGCCTTGGGAGACGCCATATTTTAGCTCGACGGGCTCTGATAGAGTATCGCATATTTTCACAGATTGCGTTCGGTCACTTAAGTAGGAACGTACCCACTCAAGGGCAGATCCGCGTATTTTGAGTCGTTTTTCTAACCGCGACAGATGATATTCTTTTGTTGAAATTTTTTGAAAAATTAAAAAAATAGTAATTACAATAATAAATTTTGATATTCTCCACGTTGGGTAAAGGGTTAATCACACATCTCACGTCTGGCAAATGTGTCTGTGCGATAATGTGGTTTTGAAGAGCTTCCTCATCCCCATATTCTCCAGATGTGATTCCAACGACTTCTATCCCTTTCCAAAACTGAAGGTACGCCTTCATTGAAAACACAAATTAGCCGACAATAACCTGCTGCTGTGGACGAGTATTTCCTGGTAAATTTGAAATAATTCTTCCTTTCCGGGATCGAGACACTTCAGGACCGATATAAGATGTGTATTGAGAAGATGGGTGATTGTGTTGAAAATTAAATTGCACAAATCTTTGATCGTTGTTTGTTTTCCTTGTCTGTCTGTCTGTCTGTCTGTCTGTCTGTCTGTCTGTCTGTCTGTCTGTCTGTCTGTCTGTCTGTCTGTCTGTCTGTCTGTCTCTCTCTCTCTCTCTCTCTCTCTCTCTCTCTCTCTCTCTCTCTCTCTCTCTCTCTCTCTCTCTCTCTCTCTCTCCCCCCCCCCCCGTTGGGAGTTCATGGGTCATATTTCTTTCTTTGTTGTTTACAGGGGAAGAACTTTGATTTGTTTGGAATTATCTCTCTCTCTCTCTCTCTCTCTCTCTCTCTCTCTCCCCTCCCTCTCCCCCCCCCCCCTCTCTCTCTCTCTCTCTCATTCAGAGTTCATATTTCTTATTTTGTTGTTTACAGGGGAAGAACTTTGATTTCTTTGGAATTATCCCTGGGCTCGAATCGGTTGTGGTGACAGATAGGATTAAAGATTAAAGGCGCACTGTGTAACTGAGCTCTCACTTCAGCAAGCGACGTGAAGTGTCATGCCTACGGACAAGTAAGACACGCCCGCCAATGCATCATTGCGCCCAAGAACGATAGTTTGTTGTGGATATGCATTGCCAATCGACATGAATGAACTGAACCCCGTTTCTGCTAACAGGTTACAAAAAACAGTGGATTTAATTTTGAATAGCTAAAAGTTCCAGTCTTTTGACATATCTCATCTAAGCTTACGGCCCCGATGTGGACGATTGCGTTCCAGTGCGGAGATTAAAGTTATGGTGAAAAATTAATTTAAAGATGGAATGGCGATTTCTCTGTATGTGTGTATTATTGAGATAGGAGAATATTGACAGGTCGTGAAATGAAGAGTTACTTTTGTTGTCAGGGCTTTATTAATGGTCTTTATCCCTTTAGGACTTTAATTATCCTGACGTCCAAACGTCACTGGGAATTCAGTTTCTTCAACGTTTTTCAAAATGCGACGTCAAACGTCGGAAAGTAAAAATAACAAGATATTTTTGACAATAGTTATTATCTGGTTGAGAGCTAGATTGTTTTTGGTTGTCTGGATTTGTTATTCAAAACTTGTTTTATTACACATTATTGGAGAGTGCCCACAGGCACTCTCCAATAATTTGTAATAAAACAAATTTATATAAACAAAATATTATTTGTGTTTGACTGAATGTGAGATATAAGCCAGGAAAGTGTTGGCTTTTGCTCTGGTATCCTCATTTTTTGAAAGCCCTGATAGTGGCTTCTTGTACTCAGCCAGTTAAGAAGTCTTGACGGCAGTATTTTAAGCTGCGACAACATTTGGCCCAACGGTTGTCACGGAGCACTATTCGGGATAAAACAGGAATTGAGGTTAAAACCTTAAAAAATCGAAAAATAATAACAAAACAAATGACCACAAAGTATCAAGGGGCTGTTTGATTTCGTACGTCATAAGACGTACACAAGTATCAAATGGTTAAACACGAGATGGGTTGGGAACGTTATAAGCGATGCAGTGTTTTACTGGACGATTTTTGCTCCCGTTTTACAATGCAGTGCGGTGTCTGTAATTGTAGCCTTGATGTACAATAAACACAATATTGACTGGTCTGGGACCAATGTAAAAAAAAGAAACAAAGAATCAATATTAATTACAATTTTGACGCAACGATTCGTTGCGTCAAAATTATTATAAATGGGAGTATGCCTCACCTTCTACATTGGAGTCAATTTGACTAAATATTCCCTTTGTTCAGCGACAAGGCTCAGATAACAGACACCATATGGGACAAAATTGGAATAAGTAAAAAAGGGTCATTAACGTTAACTTCATCGCATCACCTCGAAACGCTGGAACTGCCTCTCTTCAAGTCTGTAAACTCCTTAAGACATCCCCTTATCGATTGATTTGAAACCCTTACTATGAAATGACGATAGCTTTTGCGAACTTATGCCCTTTTAACGTGAGAAGTCCAGATTTAAAAATATATACCTATAGAAATATATATTCTTGGGAAAAATAGTAGTTGTGACAAATGGATATTTGTGGGTTTTGAAAGGCTATCCATTGTTGTTGAATTGTACCCTATCATATTTCAGCGTGTGACTAATGTAAAGTCATTTTACCACGACATATTGTATTAAAGATAATATTTTTTATGAATTGAATAAAGAAATAATATAATTACATTGAATAAATAAATAATCTGGTCAGAATAAAAATCTCTTTTAAGTTGTGTTTAAATTTATTCAACAAAATTTTGGCTCTCGAGAATAAATTGCAACTGATGGTCAATTGTGATCGTTGTAAATAACTTATAGGGCTTCAGGCAAGCTCCCAGGTCACCAAACAAATTAAATTCTGAAAGGAATTTAACACTGTTATGGACTGTTATTTATTGTGGAGTTTGCGCGCAGACTACCGTTGATGTAAAACGATTCCCTTTACTCACAGGGGGATATAGATATTCTTTCGTGCTCCAGTTATAGACATTCCAATCAATACATATATAATGTATATCTACACCATCAAGGTATTAACCCAATTAGTACAACATGGCGTAATCATAGAACTACAGCTGTGGTGAGGCTTCATTTACAGCGTCAATATCATCAAAGATTAGCTCAAATCATGTCTCGATCAACAAACGTTTCTTGCGCTGATTCAAAGAAAATGAATGTTTATGGTACTTTTCAGTTCAACCGTATGGAATATTTCAATTGGTCGGAAAAGTGAATCTAAAATGGATGATGGAGTATTTAATGACTGGAATGGTTTCCTGCCATAAGAACGTCGAAATTCGTACAGAATTTGACAAGCTCTCGTGCCACAAATCTGGTTCTGTTAGGAACTCGACGTTGTTATAGCGTGAAACCAGTCAAATCTCTAAAAAAGTCTGTCTCCTTTGTTCAGAGTCAATCGTCTTGAATATTTCAGTTTGTCGAAAAAGCGAACCGTAGGTTCGCTTTTCCGACCAACTGAAAAATTCTAGACTATTAAATCTCAAAACACAATAAACATTCATTTGTTTTGAACCCATGCAAGAAATAATTCTCAATGGACACTTGATTTTACACAATCTTTAATGACTTTAAAATACCATCAAAGATGTTTGTTGGGCAAGACACTTCACTCCATTGCCCACGTGGGGGCACGGTGGCGTTGTGTACTAAGGCGTACTGCACGTCGATGGTACACCTGTCTTCAACCAATGCTAACCCTGCTTGTGTGGAGTTGGTATGTTGGGGAGCTGACAGTTGCTCGCCGTTGCTCGGTGGTTCTCTCCGGGTACTCCGGCTTCCTCCACCTTTAAAAATGTCATGGTCATGATTAGCCATTGTGCAGAAATATGTGACCTTGAAAACACCAATAAATAAATAAATAAAGATGTTTGTTTATTAAAGAGTTATGAATGGAGACTCGTCAGAGCAGTAATTTAATAATTATGCCGTGTAATTCTACTAATTGTGTTAATATCTTAAGGTTGTACAATGAATTAAATGGTTATTGATTGCTATACCTATAACTAGAGAATGAACGAATTTTGTGTATAGCTTTGTGAGTAAAAAGTTCATCAAATTACTCCAACGGTAAATTGTGCGAAAACTCCACGGAAAGTGGCTTAACAAATGATTCAAATTCCTAACAGAATGAGATTGGTGGCTTGAGAATGTGGCTGCTGGCCTGACAGCTTGAGCTTACGGCTGTTTAGGCCGTTATAAATGGACGCGATGCGAGCGTTGTGTGCGATCCGAAGAAGTGATACTTCCCTGAATGTCGGAAGAAACACCCTCACAGAAAAAAATCCTCAAGGAAAAAAACCCTCAGGAAAAAAAATCCTCAAGAAAAAAACCCTACCAAAAATGACAGGGGTAGGAAAAAACCCCTACCTTTTTTGAAAATAATGGTATAAAATATACCTATAGGTAAAACAATAGAAAAGATCTTTCCACATATCAGAAATTTATTCCATGCATATAGAATCAAAACAAACATCACACAGAAGTAAAGAAAAATATGCCTTTTCACCTTAAAACCAACGCAATGTATTACATAATAAATGTGATTAAAATGTAATCAAAATGTCTGTCCTTCAGACAAAAATGTAGTATCTGAATAAAACCATACTAATATGGAAGCATTTGGGATCAGGTCACTGACATGGTTCCAATGGCATCCAAACTTGCATGGTTGTACAGCACGTGGAGAGTGGATTGTAACTAAATCATCCGTGGAGTGGAGTTACCACCCAACGTATCACTTTCGAATTCTGTGCATATTGCCAAAAAACAAAAGCAATGTTTCAACCAATGGACCTCCGGGTTCAACTCGGAGGTCCATTGGCTGGAACTTTGCTTGTGATTGTTATGCTTTGCAACAAATTTGCAATTATTGCTGGGGTGGAATCTCCACTCTGCGGGTGATAATACACTCTCCACGCACTGTAGGTAACAATTATGCTGAACTTTTTTTAATATGTGGGAGCACTTCATTCCATTTCATTTCCCAGTATAGTACTCAGAAAAATGGATCTTATTTGCATGAGAAGATATAAAACCCAGAGAAGTCCCAATAAAACCATACTAATATGGATGCATTTGGAATCAGGTCAATGAGCTGGTTCAGTAGTGGTTTATAACATAAAAGTATACAATATTTAAAAAAGGTAGGGTTTTTTCCTACTCCTATCATTTTTGGTAGGGTTTTTTTCTTGAGGTTTTTTTCCTGAGGGTTTTTTTTCCGTGAGGGTTTTTTTTCGGATATCACATTTACTATTGTCGGTTTGCAGTTTTGACAGTGAGGCACCAGAAAGTTGAGACCCGCTCCAAAACAAATATAAATATTGAGTACTATAAGACCAATGTGCAAACTGCAACATTCCTCATTATAAATAACTCGTTGCATAAAAATTATATTCAGTCACTGTATTTTTCACTTTGGCCAGGTGGCGCAATTTAATTACGCACTTTTGTTCGATAGTCAGTCTCAAATTAGTGGCATCAAACTATGTTGAAATTCTATGACTAAGGTCAGAGTTAACAAACATGATAAGGCATGTGTTGAATTATCAACCAAGGCGTCAGGATCAATGCCGAAAGAGCTGCTTTCAGAACAATGATGGAATCGGGTTTGTGATAGGTATCCTGTCCGGCTGCTTTCTGTAATCACTGGTGCATTTAGTACATAAGATTGTAGGGCTATATTTTCAGTTTGGAGTGTTTTTCATTTCGGCCTTTGAGTGAAACAATTCACCACCTGCAATGCTTGAGCATTGCAGGTAGCGCCTTGTTCCACACAAGGGACGTTATGAACGACAGTTTTTGTTTTTGTTTTTTTTTTATTTTTCTACTTCATCCTATCGTATCCATATCATAGTCACTGCTGCTACCATAGCCATATCTTCCACCATTGTCCCATTAGCATGTCACTCTGTGGCAGTTATGGGCCAGGGAATAAGCAACCAAATCAGAGGTGTTTCGTGAAATGTTACTTGCTAGGGAAATAAAGGGTGGGCAGTCAATGTGTGTATGTTGTCTCCCCAACTGGGGCTAACTCACAGTATATTTTATAGAGAGTAATCGCTTGACTGGACTGGTTACGTGAAATAATTCATGCGAGGTGAGGGACGTTGTACAAACACGAGTGCGCGAATGCGCACGAGTGTTTTACAATATAGCTCCTCGCCTCGAATGAATTATTTCATGTAACCAGTCCAGTCAAGGAATTACTCTGTTTATTACTTTTCATTATTAACGATAATTATATTATTTAACCCTTTACCTAACGTAACGCAAAAACCGGCTAGCGCTATTCTCAAAAATCGCCAATTAATTTTCATTATTTTTTCATTTTTTTGTCTCTAAAACATAGGTTATGACCCCTCATTGGAACGAGCTCGTCGAGCTCGTTCCAACGAGGGGTCATAACCTATGTTTTTGAGACAAAAAATGAAAATAATAGTTATTCAAGAATTTTTTTTTTGCAAGTGTCGTCTGCTTTTCATGTTAAAAAACAATGACGTCCCCATTACACCCACAGCAAAGCATCTTCGTTTGCGCGCACGGATACATGATCCAATTGTTGATTGCACAATTAACTTGTTAAGTTATCGTTTATAATCAAACCGGGAAATCCCAGTAAATCACACTTTGGAAACTAATAACTATATATTATTGCAAACCTAATTTCTAAAAGCAGTTTAATTATATGAAGTTCATATTGCGCCATCAGTGCAATATGGCACCATGTACAATGCTTTAGCATTGCAGAAGGCACCTTTGTGCGCTTAAGGGACTATATATTGAATATAAATAATCTAAGTGTTTTATTGATATGAAGAGGCAGAAAAGAGTTTGTTATGGATATTTTCAGTTGATAAAAAGAGAAATATACATGGTCGTTCTATGACTGTGTTTCCAATCGTACCTCAAGCAGGTGTTATAGCTTACTTAAAGCGACAATAAGCCGCTAATTTGGAAAAAATATCAACTCCCAGATTTTGCTTCTTTGTGAAAGAGCATGTTAAAAACCGCTGTGTGCAAAGTATGGGTCGCCAGAGGCGACGCGGAATTACTGAAATCTGTGATTAAAAACTGCCATGTAGACTAATTTGCAGCAGATTTGACGCTGCGAAGAAAAAAAAACGAATTTGCCCGAAGTGATCGCCGGAAGTAAACAGAACCGCATATTGAAATTTCTGATGCACGTGGAAATCCGAATATTGTTTCGCCACAAACAACAACTGTGCATTATTTTGGCAAATAACTGGTCATTATCAGATCCAAAACGTTGTATTTTTTTCAAATGAAGCACCGCTGTGCTCCAGTAAAACGTAGGGCTGCACGGTATATCGATAAACCGATATATGCCGGTATTCAAACCAATATCGATTGAATACCGGAGTAATTACAAAAATATCGGTTTATCGTCATTATTTATTTACCCACAATTTAATTGTCAAGATGTCTTAAGTTTTTTAACTGTAGCTCCGAATGAATAATATTATCCCTTTATCCAAGGAATCGTCTGCTTGAGCCCTCCTAATATACAAATTCAGCAGTTGAAAATATAATTTTCAAAAGTTTCAACAAAACTATATCATGTGACCCCTCATTGGAACGAGCTCGTTGAGCTCGTTCCAATGAGGGGTCACATGATATAGTTTTGTTGAAATCTTTGGTTAAGAACTGATAAACTAATTTTGAAAATAATAAATTTTGATATCGTCTGCGTTGGGTGAAGTTTTCTCGAACTGCACCATCAAGGCGTGCTAAGTCGTTCCGACTGTGATGCCTCGAGTCTCGATTGTGGTACTTGTCACCGTGTTCATATATCTGAACAGTTTTCGATATACCGGTATACCGCGGTATTTTTTTTTTTGAATACCGATACCAGTATTTAGTTTTGAATATCGTGCAGCCCTAGTAAAACGCACAGGACGAGTAACGACAACGGCAAACCGAGATAGTTTTTGTGGACGCATATATGGAAAGTTAAGATGGAAAACGACCTTGCACTTCGCGCTGTGCCGGATATTTCTGTGAGTGATCAGGTAACAAGATCGAGATGAAAAACTAAGGCAAAGTTTTTTGCCAAAGTCAGTAAATTCTCGCCTTAATGTTGATTTATTTAATCAATACGAACACGTTCATACGAATGACACATTGGGTACTTTTGCATAACGAAATTTGTGTTTTTCTCAAATGATTAACTTATTTTTTTCAAATTCGCGGCTTATTGTCTCCTAAGTAAACCAAAAATTCCGTTCCATATTAAGTTTGTCACAGCAGAGTAACAGATGCCTGTGGGCTCGGATTCCAACCCATGGATTTGGACTTATACGACGTTCTAAAAGTCACCTCTGGAATAGAAACAATTTGCACTCTGGCTGAGCTAAGACGAATGTTGCAGACAGGACAGTTAACAGGGTGCACCAGCCGGGTTGTAACCCTACAGTTGAAACTAGAAGTCCTGTCATGAAATACGCACAAACAGCACGTCGATCTGCGCGTTAATTTACGCGTTATGACCATAGTAAGGCTATCAAATTCTGTACATATGGCCTGTGCACAAGCAATGTTTCAGCCAATAGACCTCCGGGTAACCCGAAGGTCCATTGGCAGAAACATTGCCTGTGTTTACTATGAGTAAGCAGGAGAACCTGCCGTGCTTTGGATGCCATTCGATATGGCAATTGCGCGCAATTCCTACGCGCAATTAAGCCTAGATAAGAGCACAGTTCGTGATAGTACTTCTAGTTTTAACTGTAGGATACGGCGGAACTGATCTTGGCCCATGACTGTCCACACAAATTGCCTATTGAATTGGAGTACAAGCTGTCAGTCATTTACAGACAAAAATTGCGGACTTCAGGGAGTTTGTTTGCTTGTTTGTTTAATTTGGGGTTTAATGACAACTTCAACAGCCAGGGACTCATCGCGTCGGACGGTTACGGGTGTAGGAAGCCGGAGTACCTGAAGAGAACTCCCGAGTAGAGTCGAGAAACTGTCGGGCTCTCCAACTTACTAACCAAACACAAACAGTGGTGGAAGGCAAGAGCACCATCGACGTGCAATGCCCCTCAGTACACAGCGCCACCGTTCCCACCACGCGGACAATCGTGATTGAGTGTCCGGCCCAAGGACACAGCGCAGATGGCGCGAGACGGAATCGAACCGTGTGGGCTCAAGGGAGACGTTCAATGTATTGTCTGTATAATTCAATTCAAAGAAATGGCGACCTTTGTAGTCGAAATTCAAAAACTTTCCCGGGAAGCGACATCGCAGGGAGTTTCCCAAATTTAAATTGCAAATGTCTCTCGTTTTCCTTTATGGTAACCCAACTCATACTCCCCACCGCTACTCCGATACTCCAAACTATGTTCGAAACCATGAGATAGAGACCATTAAAGGGTTTAATAGAATTCAAGTGGGGCCCTATATTCCCTCACCGGTCCTGGTTTCAAAACTACTGGAAGAAACTTGGACATCATTGATATTTGAAAGCTTGGCCTAAACATGTAACCTTATCTGCAACAAGTGTGGCGCTGTTCTTAAATTGAAACCTATATATAGTGCGGGGTGTGTTGTATTTATGCATGTATGTAGTCGTGTGTAGGTTCGCTGTGTAATCGCAACTCCAACGACACGGTTTGCGCTGCGAGGCTGAAATTGTCAGGAGTTGCAACGGATAGTTCAAAGAATTTCCTGCGCAATGTATTCTTTTTCTCGTTCAGAGAGGAGATGCGGGTGTACATGTATGATCTAATGTTCAAGCGGCCGAGAAGAGAAGATTCGCCATGATGAAGGTGCGTTCGACTGGACAACCACGAAACTTGACGCGAAAATGAAATTGATCTCTCCGAATACGAAAATTCGCGCTATATGTCGCCAAGACCGCAGAGCGGACAATCCGGATAGTATATAACAATTACAAAGTTAACCCTTTACCCAACGAATCGCCCGCATCCGCCCGCGTAATATACAAATTCAGCAGCTGAGAAAATATTATTTTTCGAAAAATTTCAACAAAACCATATCATGTGACCCCTCTTTGGAACGAGCTCGTCGAGCTCGTTCTAAAGAGGGGTCACATGATATGGTTTTGTTGAAATGTTTTGAAAAAATTTAAAAAATGATATTTAAAATAATAAATTTTGAAATCGTCTGCGTTGGGTAAAGGGTTAAAGATACCCAAATCTGGACTGATCAGATGTGAAACAAATATCGTGAAACATTTTTCGTTCGATCTCAAATTTTTTCAAGAAATTCTGGGAACTCGCTTTCATTTCTATTCTATTTGATTGACAAAGTTCTAGGATGTGGGTAATGGTCTCTATAATTTATAAATGTTTCTGTAGAAGCATACCCATCCTTTTAAGTGCCACTCGCCCTGCACTCGGACGGATAAAGTCCTTTCATCCTTAATACTTGAATTACCATATTGCCCCACCTCCACGTAATATTGTACTATCTTGCATCCCTTCATATTGAAGGCTGCCCGACCCCGTGCATTCGTCAAAATAGACGGAGTTTACGCGCCACCTACAGTACGCGTAGAGTGGATTTTAACTAAATCTCCCGCGGAGTGGAGTTATCACCTAAACTATAACTTCCAAATTTTGTACATTTTGGACAAAAAACACAAGCAATGTTTCATCCAATGAACCTCCGGGTTTAACCCGGAGGTCCATTGGTTGAAACTTTGCCTGTGCTTGTTATGCTTTGCAATAAATTTGCAATTATTGCTTGGGTGGAATCTCCACTCTGAGGGTGATATAGTGATAATACACTCTCTACGTACTGTATAGACGAAACAGTAATAATGTATGACAGTGTCAAGATAATTTCATGGAATCAAGAAGGAAGTAATCTGTTTGAATGTCAACGCACTACAAGAGATTCTGTAGAACCATTGAGTATGATGTAGCCTTTTGATCTTATAATTTGAAACGATTGAGAGCTGCACCCGAAAACGACTGACGACCTGAACATGGACTCACTCGCTTGTTCTGAATGGTACTCAGCACAAACTGGACTCCTTTAAGTAGGATATATCGAATATCATCTCGAGACTATTGTGGAGGATGTCTGATGGAGATAGCAATCGAGTACAAATACATTGAATCGACCAGGTCAGAAAATCAAGGTGAATGTATCAATTGATCTCAAACATAGCACTCAATCCAGACTGTATGGATCGTTCTAGCAATAATAGAAACAGTAATTAAAGGGTACAAATGTTTACCAATAATGTTCTATTTAACTCTTCACCCTAAATCCTAAATATTTTAACCCGTAAAGCCTAGATTTATTTATTTATTTATTTATTTATTTATTTATTATTATTTATTTATTTATTTATTTATTTATTTATTTATTTATTTATTTTATTTTATTTTATTTTTTTTTTATTTATTTATTTATTTTTTTTTATCATTGTTTTTTTATTTTTTTTAATTTTATTTATTTATTGGAGTCTTATGTCACAGACGTTTAACAATAGCCAACCGTGACATCAACATGGAGATAAAGTCATGTACAGTCAATCTTTTATACCGATGTAGCCCATTTTAGAGGACATCCACCCCAGGCATTGACGACCGGATTCTATTTTACCGGTAAATAGAGCTAGGTTACCACAGTATATAAGCACTGCTTCACTCCCACGGGGAGACAAGAGTTGTATCATTAACCCTTTACCCAACGTAACGGCCAAAATCGACCAGCGCTAATCTCAAAAAACGCCAATTAATTTTCATTATTTTTTTCATTTTTTGTCTCAAAAACATAGGTTATGACACCTCATTGGAACGAGCTCATCGAGCTCGTTCCAATGAGGGGCATAACCTATGTTTTTGAGACAAAAAAATGAAAACAATTAGTTATTAAAGAAATTTTTTTTTACAAGTGTCGTCTTCTTTTCATGCTAGGTAAAGGGTTAACAAATCGATCAGGCTGACATTATTTATTTATTGGGATTTAACGACACTTAGAAAGCCAAGATCACTTCGTGTCGGACAATTTTCGAGAGGAGGAAGCCGGAGTACCAGGAGAGAATCGCATCGGCGAGCAACTGTCAGACTCCCAACGTATTAACTCCACACATGCAGCATTGGTTGAAGACAAGTGCACCATCGGCGTACAGTACGCCTAAGTACACAGCGCCACTGTGCCGCACGAGGGCAATCGGGGTGAAGTGCCCTGCCCAAGGACACAACGCGGTTGCCCTAGACGGGGATCGAATCATGGACCTTTCGATTTGAAGTCCAATGCCGCTACCACCGAGGCACCGTGCCGCCTTAAAGCCTCGAGTAAACTCTTTGGCTACAAAATCGGTGTACCACCTCATGGTGAGCTCAGTGGTTCATTGATTAGCGCAATAGACTTGAGATGGAAAGGTCGACGGTTGGATCCTGACCCACGTCATTTTCGTTGTGTTCTTGGGCAAAGCACACCATCCCCATTCATGTCCAGCTATTAACTTCAAATTAGTGGGAAAACGGTCTGGTTAACTCCCTTGAAATTGTCGTTTCGGAGTTCGGGAATTAGCATTACGGAGAAGGGAAAGTTTTACAATTCCTAAGAATAAATAAAATGTTCAAAAGTTACATTATGGAATCGCATGGCAACGGAAAGTTCAATATATGTTCTTTATAGTGATTGTTGAATGTTGCCAGTTAACCTTCTGAGATTTGTTCCCCCGTCACTTATAAAATGCACTGCTTTCTCCAGTAAAATCATACAAAAAATGTTTAAAAACAGTGTTTCCATTGACTTTTGGTCATCTGTGTACGCTTTTTGGTTTGACAGATAATTGGGAAGCGCGTTAATTCGGAAAATATGATCTTGTGTCTGCTACCTGGTAAAAATATCTATAAGACACAAGTTTTGACTGTTGTTACTTTGATGTCCAAAATTCTGTGTAATCTGATTTCTTTTCTCACACCTCAGCCAATTTTCTGTGAAGCAATTAGCTGATGAGTTCTCATAGTCGATAAAGGGAGATAACCGTCCACTTGAACCAGTCAGCTGAAGTGGAAAGCTGAGTGTGACCAAAGTGGGAGCACGATTGCGCCATGTATTAAGACGTTGACCACGGCGAGGGTACATTTGACTTCAACTGACGCTCGCCAACCCTGACTGTCGCGAGTTAGTAAGTTGCAGAGACAGCCACTCACTCGCCGTTACTGGTTGTTCTCCCCACGTGCTCAGGGTTTTTCGATCCGTAAATCTGTTCGACATCACGATGCCCTGAACGTTGAAATGTCGTTAAACCCGAGTACAGAAACAAATTGACAAGCTACTGTGCAATCGTTCTGCTGTCCTAGCGGTAGTTAGCAAATTCTTTGAGCAGCTCTTTCTATCCAAGTCTTGGCTGCCTATGAAGGCAGCCAATACTTGACTATATTTACCGCCCAGCCGTTAGGCGTAAAGGCAGAGGCGCAAGCGAAGTTTGGGGAAATTATTTTCACCTTAAAGGTTATTTGAAGTATTGTGTGTCGATGCATGCGAGTGGCGCAATTGTATCTAACTTGGTGTGACTCGCTAAGATATTGTATAAACATTCTCCAATGTTCACCATTCTGTGATTTTAACATAGCTCATAACTGGTGAGCACTTGAAATAGTTCTTGTGGTATGCAGAGTGTTCGTGCCAAAGTAAAGCAATGGCAATCTTTTTCCCGGTGGTAATATTTCTTTGTAGCATTTTAGTATATATTAAACGGTTTATTTGGTGTTGGTACGATTACTCGATTACCATGCACCGGAACAGTTACACGATGTTTTCCGGTTACGACTTTGCTGCCGGTTAACCCCTTGTATGACACATGTGTGGAAATCTTTTGTGTTAGTGGATTCAGACAAATAGAAATGCGCAGAATCTGACACGTCCAATCTTCGAGAATTGCATATGGCACATTCAACCAGATCAAGCCTGGCATTGTCTGAATCCATAAATACAAAATATGTCTATCTGGGTTCAGACAATATTATCGCGGTTTACCATTCTTGTTTATGGATATTCCATGTTCCCAATTAATGAGCGGTTAATCGCTAAGTGAATAATTATAACTAAACGTTAAAGCTTCTTTCACGCCTGTGCGTTTTACATGATATCTGAGGCGTTCGCTTTTGTCCATATAGAACGGAGAGAACGCATGACGTTAGAAGCTCTGCGTCTGTTTGATGCGTTTCCTCTGCGTAAAACGGATTTCGCGGGATGTTCGCACCAAAAGGAAAGCCAAATGACGGTGTTCTTCAACGAAGTCCTGATTGAAATTATATGTAGATACGATCATTTGTACAATCCATAGACAAAACTACATGTATGTTTCAATGAGTCGTTTTGTATTCAATGAGTCAGATGTGCGTAGGAAGAAAACGTCGAGACCGAAGGTCGAGACGTTTTCTTTCTACGCATATCTGACGAATTGAATACAAAACGACTCATTGAAACATACATGTGGTTTTGTATTTATTACATGACCCAAGCACCTACTGACCTAACTTTCTTTTCTATCAACGGTGGTAAACACCATGCACTTTATGCAGTCGCATTGCATAAAAAAAGTCCCGGTTGAAACAGGTTGGTTTGCAATACGGAATTCCGTATTGCACAGCCGTATTGCACGCCGTATTGCATAAGAGAGACTGCATGGGCATGTAATAAAAGAAATTACTTGCACCAAGATGCTCAAAAATGACAAATCTCGCGGGAAGATATGGCAAACGCTGGACGGTGAATGTAAATTCTATAATCTATATATTCACTAGGACTAGGGGACTTGCATGAATTACGAAATTAGGGGGGGGGGGGGAGATAGAATATGGTGGTCCCGAATCAAGTGTATAAATGGCCATTGTCCATAGACGGTGGATCAGGCAGTCTAGAGTCGGGGGACTCACATAGACCCAGCCATACCTGGGTGTCTCTGGAGACAGAATGCTAGCGAGAAAATGAATATGTCACCCATTAAGTGCAAAAGTGCGGCATCTGCTCTGCAACAGCATTGCAGATGGCACCTTGTTGCACCCAAGGGAAGAATTCTATTCTCCTCACCTGAAGATTCGATAGTGGAAAGGAGAGGTACTCCGTGTATATATTCAATTGTTATTCCTATACAAGTGGAAGTTACGCACTGGTAACGTATCCGTAAGACGGTCGGAGTAAACTGACATTTATTTAAATAAATATTTATTTATTTATTTATTTATTTATTTATTTATTTATTTATTTATTTATTGGGTTGAACGACACTTTTGACAGCCAGGGTCACCTCGTTTTACGGTTGGAGGAAGCCGGGTTACCTGGAGAGAACCACTCAGCAACTGCGAGCAACTGTCAGACTCCCCAACGTACTAACTCCACACAAGCAGGGTTAGCATTGACTGAAGACAAACGCACCATTGACGTACAGTACGCCTTAGTACACAACGCCACCGTGCACCCGCGTGGGCAATTGTAATTAAGTGCCTTACCAAGGACACAACGCAGTTGTCGCAGGTGGGAGTAAACGGACATATGTGAAAGTCAGAAAGTCAGAAGCGGACAGTTTCTTGTAAACGGATGTGTAAAACGGACAAATATGCAAACGGCTCAACCTGTTGCAGGATACCTTAAAGTTTAAGCACTTCTTTTATTATAAAAGAGAAGATGGGTTGGTTCCCCACTTATATTTAATGACTGCCCTTGCTCTCATGGCGAGCTAATGCTGCACGACATTCATATGTTCAGTATCAGAATCATATTATATCTGTTCCTGTTATTACCTTTTTGTGACATTTACGGGAAGTACTGCAAAAAAATCATTTATTAATGTGCATAAAATTATACAAATTTCGAATCGGAGTCTCAAATTTGTTATCTAGCAAAAATAATTCGAAGAATCGTCGTCAAGTTCTTATAGTAACAAAAGCGATACTGATAATGAACCTAACAGACTGCGATACTAAAACACACGTTTATCTATGTTAATTTAAAATGATTTTTTTCTTCTTATTTCTTTATTTTATCATATTTTATTCATGTTCTCTCATGATTGTGAGATATATTTTAATAGAAACAACATTTTCTTACAGTATAGTCGCCGTGAACTGATCTTAATCAACACTTTGGCAGTAGTGTCCACTCATGCGCTTACTACAGTTACAACTAGAAGTCCTCTCATGAAATGCGCACAAACAGCACGTCGATCTGCGCGTTAATCTACGCGTTATGACCATTTTAAGGCTATCAAATTCTGTACATATGGCCTGTGCACAAGCAGTGTTTCAGCCAATGGACCTCCGGGTAACCCGGAGGCCCATTGGCAGAAACATTGCCTGTGTTTGCTATGAGTAACCAAGAGAACCTGCGGTGCTTTGGATGCCATTCGATATGGTAATTGGGCGCAATTCGTACGCGCAATTAAGCCTAGATAAGTGCACAGTTCGTGACTGGACTTCTAGTTTTAACTGTAGGTACTAAACATTATCCTAAGCAAAATTGTAATTAATGAATCACCGGGTAAAACCCGGTGCTTCATTAATTAAATTTTTGATGACCTTTCCTATAATTACTGTTTGGAATCAAATATTATTGCATCCGTGGAAAATATTCTCCACCCGTGAAAAGTGACTAGTTCACGGCGGCTATACTGTATCTCTGCATTATAATTATGCTATAAGTCTAAACGATGATTCCCGATATGTTTTTTTGCTTCTTCTCTTTCTTTACTTCAATGTTATTTCTGATGTATACCGATTAGCATATTATAAATATTCATTATATGTAATAGAAACCAACAAGGCACAGCTGGACCCAAACTTGGTCGCATTTTGCGGAAAACATCAGCGCATTATATGCCATGAGAACATTACATTAACAAATTCAGTTGACTCTTCAACTAAGGTAACAGTCAAATCTGCCCAGCGCTAATCATAAAAAATCGTCATTCAAATTTTATCATGTTTTTTTCATTATTATTGTCTTCACAAAAATTTTTTTTTCATTTTGTGTCTTCAAACATAGGCTATGACCAATTGAGGAGTCGTCGGCCGTGACTTGCAGGCAAAAAAGTAAACAGTTTTAGTTATGCAGGAATGTTAACAAAGTGTCGCCCTGTTGTCGCGTTTGGTACATATGCAATTCAAAAAAGTAGGGGATATCCAAACTGATGTTGATATTTTCGGAAAATGGTATTGGATACGAGTGATTGGACACATCAATATGTTACCAGGTTTAGTGTGGATCATGAATGTCACCGGCCCACGAAAACTTCGTGCAGGTTTTTCGCACGAGCGCCGCGTAAATGTCTGTGGGATTGGTTTTGAAATTTTCATTTGTACTGGACGGGCTTTTTCGGAGGTCTCATCGTTCTTTTCTTGATATAAACTCATTCATCAATAGTTTCTGGTCGAAACGTAACATTTGAGGTATGCGAAGACTGACACGTGACGAACGTTTACGTGCCGTTGGCATGTTGGAAGCTGGCAACAGACAGACTGCAGCGGCTCAAATTCTCAACGTTACTCAATCGGTGATTAGCAGGTTGCGGTCACGCTATCGTCAGACAGGCAATGTTGATGACAGACGTCGGTCAGGTCGTCCAAGGGCGACAACTGCTAACTAGGATCGTTTATCCGAACCATGTAGCACTACGTAACCGCCATCACAGTGCCTCAGGCATTGAACAGCAGCTGCACCGAGCGACAGATATGCGAGTCAGTGGTCAGACTATCCGAAATCGCCTACACAGCTTGAATTTGATCGCTCGACGACCACGAATAATTCCACGTTTGACTGAACGTCACATCGCAGCAAGGCGTAATTGGTGTGGAGCACGACAGCGCTGGCGGACAATCGTCGGTGGAGCAACGTCATGTTTTCCGATGAAACGGGATTCACTCTCTACTTCCACGACAGGCGAAACAGAGTGTGGCGGCGGCAGAACGAACGATACCATGCCTTAACAGTTAGGCAGCACGATCGTGTTGGTGGTGGATCGGTTATGGTGTGGAGAGGCAAAACCATGACAAGCAGAACAGCATTACATGTCATCCAAGGGCATGTCACAGGGCAGTACTACCGTCACAACATGTTAGCAGCTCATGTGGTGCCATTTGCGCGACTTTACGATCGTCGATTCATTTTCCAAGATGACAATGCAAGAGTACACAGGGCCCGTGTCACTACAGAGTTTCTCCAGGAGCAGAACATCACTACACTGCCTTAGTCCAGACCTTTCACCAATCGAGCACGTGTGGGATATGCTTGGCAGGCACCCACGACAACGCCAACAGCCCTCTGCCAATGTCTAGGAACACGCCATGTCTTCTACAGCTCAGTGCGTGGAATGTGTGCTTGTCAGGCACCCAACTATCGCTGAAATCATTCACGAGATGTCACAGCGCAATGCCTCAACTGTCTTTTTGACGGAAATATAAATATATTTCTTCATTTATCTCACTTTTATCAAATATTCCCTACTTTTTTTGAATAGTATGTATGAAAACACATAAAAGCTAATTTTATCTTATTAACCCACCTTTGCAATATAGAACTGTTAATAGTATTCGACAAAAGTTTATTTATTTATTTATTTATTTATTTATTTTTTTTATATTTTATTTATTTATTGGTGTTTAAGGTCACAGACGTTTAACAATAGCCAATCGTGACATCAACATGGAGATAAAGTCATGTGCAGTCAATCGTTTATACGCATGTTGCACATTTTAGAGGATATCCACCCCCAGGCATTGACGACAGGATTCTATTTTACGGGTAAAATAGAGCTAGGTTACCACAGTAAACAAGCACTGCTTCACTTCCACAGGGAGACAAGGGTTGTATCATTAACCCTTTACCCAACGTAACGGCAAAAACCGGCCAGCGCTAATCTCAAAAATCGCCAATTAATTTTCATTATTTTTTCATTTTTTGTCTCAAAAACATAGGTTATGACACCTCATTGGAACGAGCTCGTCGAGCTCGTTCCAATGAGGGGTCATAACCTATGTTTTTGAGACAATAAATAAAAAAAAATAGTTATTCAAGAATTCTTTTTAGAAGTGTCGTCTGCTTTTCATGTTAGGTAAAGGAAATCTATCAGACTTACATTTATTGCTCGCATATAATTCACTAATTTTTGTTTTATGTAATCTTATAAGAAGATCAATTCAGATAAAACGAATACAAACCCTGTCTAACCATTTTTCGAGACAACTAAATGAATATTTTAAGATAATCTGGAATTTGTTTTACAAAATTTTCTCTTCAAGTGAAGTTAGGAAATTGAGTTAAACTAAAACAAAGTTCAACAGCCCATCTCATGACAGCGTTCCGGAAAAATCCACGTCAGAACATCAAATTCACCAGTTCCCCAGAATTGCAAATAATATATATAGGATCCCGAAAATCTCTGATTTCTGGTCGAATCGAACCTCGACTCAAATTAGAGCAAAGGATTTTAACTTTTTGAACTCGTAAGGCCGATTTTTTGGCCCAAGGCACAATTTCGTCCCATTTTTGTCGTATTATAAGAGGTTTATACACAAACATGGCATTGAAAATAAAATAATAACTGAAGTCTGCAGCCAGACGGCTGCAGTTATTATTTTATCCTCTCTGTATTCTGATATTGGACTGACCGATCTCACCGTAAGTGTACAAATAAGCGATACCATTCCAGGAAACGAGGGTTCAAAGGGTTAAATCAAATCAAACCTCGAATCGAATCTGACCGGTTTTGATGTTGCAGAACATGGGGATAATGCAACTTCTTTCAACTCTGGAATATGGCAAAATATTGTCGATATCTACATTTAAGTGCTGTTTTGTCGGTCATTGATCTCAACCCACTCGTCGAAGGCTCGTTTTGCTTTGACGAGTCAGTCAAACATGCGGGATATTCAGAAACGCCCCCCACCCCTCCCAGTCTCTTCTTCTATCATCTGGTATCCGGTACATGAGACCGGATGGCGGTGAAGAGTTTAAGAGGAGAAAATTGATAAGAGTTTCAGAATATCTCAACGATTGAAGAATTTCCGAACCACAGCGACTGGTCTCGACTTGGATAGAATAATGTGGACGATCGCGAATCGAATTTTAGTGTTTCGCAGGCCATTAAATACACACCCAATATTGTATTGCTTGTTGCTTGTGTGTTTATTTTTTCTTTTCAAGATATCATACATGTCTGCGGTAATGCAAAGCATAGTTATAAAAGGAGACAGTGCAATGTAATGCCCCCCCCCCCCACACACACACACACACAGACTCTCTCTGTCTCTCTCTGTCTCTGTCTCTGTCTCTGTCTCTCTCTCTCTCTCTCTCTCTCTCTCTCTCTCTCTCTCTCTCTCCTTGAAGTATATAAAATTATATAGGCAAGTCGAACTGAATTTATATTCTGAATGTATGAAACCAGAGCCTGAAGGTTTGAGAAAAAATGATCATATATTCAGGCCTGGCAATCTAGAAAATCAAGGAGTGCAAAACAGTTGCCCTCTTCAGATTGCTTGGGAGTGCAATTGCGCCTGAAATTTTCAATGCAAAACCTTGTATGCTATTTTGGTTATATTCACTTCAAGGTATTATTATTGTGACTGAAAAAGTGTACTACATAGATAGATAAATATTTTTTTATTAGACGATATAAACAATTAATACAAATACACAGAGCACAGTCTTCAAATAATGTTCAAGCAGTTTGTTTTTTTTTTTTTTTTTTTTTGCTTATATAGTAGGGAGACAACATAGCCAGATTGGCTGTCTTCCTGTAGTCCACCGTAATGCAAACCAGCACAACAAAGTCCACGCCGCCAAAGACGTCTCTCACCGAAGTTTTGTGTGAGTGAGTTTGAGTTGATATTATCGGAGCTTTCCGACGTGATGGTATTTGGCGAAGGGACCAGATGTTATCCGTAATGTCCTGCTTCAGACACAGACTGGGTTAGGAGTAACCACACACATTGTTACATGAGAGCGAGCTTTGAGATTGAATACCCACGATTATGCAAAAAAAAATTTTAGCGTATGACCTTCTGTCCATGTGATCATATTAGCACTGAGTGGAACCCGGCCTCGAGTTTCTTGAAACAATCATTAGAACGAGAAGTCTGGATCCACTCAGCATCAGTAGCCCTTATTTTCATGTAAGCAATTTCTTACTTTGGCAATTAGGGCAGTAAGGATTATCACATTGGTAGTCCGTTTGATATGTTGTCAGGAGTTGATTACTTAGCTTTTTTTTAAAATTCATTTCTATTGCCCAAGTGTCTGAGTGTTGGACCTAACTTGTTCCAAATTTTTGGAAAAGCGAAATTGGGTAACTTGTCTAAGGCTTTTGTCCTAGTTCTGCTTTCACGAAGTAAGTCCGACTGCCTAGTGTTCGTGTGAGTGGAATTAGTCCTTATGTTAAAATAATCATGCAGAGATTCAGGTAGTGTACCATTCTTCCAATCAAATACGAAAAGACAAGTCTGAAGAGTAAAAATGTCAGTAACCTTGAGTATTTTATCCTTTGCAAATAAGGGGTCCGTGTGGGAGTTGAATTTTTTATTATTTATAATCCGTATGGAGCGTTTTTGTATTTTCAAGAGCCTCTTAATCCCTCTAGAATTGCCCCATATATGAATGCCATACAGAAGATGAGAATGCACAAGTGCGTAATAAAGTGTTAGCATGGTCGCACGTGGTAGGATTTTCCTGGCTTTGTTTAGTGCGTAGTTTGCCCATCCGATTATGTCGGATTCGTAGGATAGCTTTTCATCAATATTTATACCAAGGAATTTTAAGGATTTTTCTTCTTCAAAGCTGCCTACTCTTTTTATAGGTTTACTATTTATTGAAATATTCAGTTCATTAACGAAATTTCGGCTATGGGGTGATGGATAAATAAGGATATAATGTGTTTTGTCTGCGTTTACTGCAAGTTGGTTTGCTGAACACCAATCAAATATTTTCTCAAGGTCGTATGCGAAACGCGTGTCATTAAAATTTTCGGGGCGGAGCTATGCGCTGTCGTATCATCGGCAAATAAAAGGATATTTAGCGAAGTACATGAGCTTATGTCATTTATGTATAATAAAAATAAAATGGGTCCAAGCACAGAGCCCTGTGGGACACCACTACATTCATCTACATAGTGGAAAAATTGGCACACACATCTTCTCATTGTTCAAAATGTTGCATTCAATTCTTATGTGACTGTCTTCTACACTCAAAATGTATCGAAATGCAACACAGAATGGGTCATGAATTATTGCGAATCAATGCAACATTGACAAATCGTCCACGGAGTTCCAGTGTGTTCTCTGTGCCAGTAGGCACAGAGGACACATTGGAACTCAGGGGACGAAATGATAATAGATTTGAAAGGCAGTCCCAAACAGGTCTGGCATTCCAAAAAATCAAAGGGTGCAAACGATTGCCCTCCTCATTTTTTTTCTAGGCGTGCAGTAGGCGTGCAGCACTCCTGCACTCCTAAAGAATGCCAGGCCTGTACATTAGTGTGTATGCACGAAGAGACTCACCAAACAGTCATACATGCGCGGTGACACTACAACTGATAATAAATCATGTGGAACATCCTTGCCCTGGTGGCTTATCTTCAGTGTTTAATTACAAGAACAGCCCCACAAAGCAAACCCATGGATGTATTCGAGGACTGAGGTCATTTTAGAATAGTTCTGTGCCTAACAATATTGATTGCAAAGTGTGTTCCTTCATACGATCCATCCACAGGTTCCACCCGAGAGGCTTTCCTCCATACAAGAAAGTGGGCACAGCCAAAATGTCAGAAGGGTGGTCGGAGACGCAAATACGACAACCGAAAGAAAAATGGTTTGGAGATAAAAGTATTGTGCACGCTTTGCTGCAAGGAGGGAAACTCGGATATACTATTAGTTATACAGATCTTTGGCAGAGTACATAGCCCCATGTACCCTGTTAGAATTGTATGTACCCTGAGCAGGACCGAAGCTAGGAGCGTTAAAATCACCAGAGATTGTGGGTAGGGGGTGGCGAAGTAGCATCTGTATGTCAGAGGCATTTCCGAGATGCGTAGCACCGAGGTGGGGGAGATTATGGGAGGGGGTCGCCCCCTCAGGGGAAAGAAAATTTTGTAAGCCTCCGTTAACGATTCTAGAGTATCTTGGCTTATGATATCCGGCTTTTCTAGCAGCTCAATAGGGCATGGGTAAGATAAGCTTGTTTTTCGGTGCCCCTGAGAATGAGCGAGGAATCGGGTGTTTTGTAGCTAGACTGTTATGCAGAAGGGGAATATAATGTCGTACCGATGTTGATTTCCGACAGATTCTCTCGATGTTTCGATAATATTCGGAATATTGACGAACGATGGAGAGAATCTGTAAGAAATGGACATTCGTACGACTAGGCTTTGTCGATCAGATTGTTTTTTTACCGGCGGTTATTGAAAAATTCCGACAAAGACTGTCATAAGGGTGCGGTTCGCCCCCCTTGCGCCCCACTGGCTTCGGCCCTGAGCTCTGTTTTTTGAGTTGGTAGATCAGTTTTCTCATTCGTGTCTGCAAAGAAATCAAAGTTAACACTATCAGCTTTCAGCTGCTCGTGAAAACTCACATTTCATTACAGTTACTCATGCGATAATTTGGGTACCTACTCGAAAACAGTGGGATTTCTCTTTACGTTTGTATGCGAATTTCTTAATTCTAATTGTTGGTATGTTTTCATTTTTTAGTATGCGAAGCGAATATTAATATTCGTGACATTTTAATCGCCGACTTTCAGTCAGTTTTAAATGGTGCCCATCTTGGTTTGTTTTGATTTTTGTTTTGTTTTGTTTTGTTTTTTCTTACAGGTGTGATCTATGCTGATAAGTGCTTCATAAATATTCAATACACTTACTAAAAACAACCAATACACAGCTGGGCCCCAAGCCGGATCGCATTGCACTTCTATTTTCCCCGAGCCCAAAATTTAATTTTAAATGTTGATTGTTCTTTGCCAGCTGTGATGCATATTTTAAATACTTATGACATTTTTATCTGTGACTTGTACTTTAATTTTAAATTCCGATTGTCATCCTTTTCTTACAGCTGTGATAAATACTGATTAGCATATCATGAATATTCATTAAATGGTTATTGTTTCACACGTTTTGCAGCTGTGACATACGCTGATCGGCATAGATGGTAAATAATCTTTACATCTTTCACAGAAACAACTTTTTTATTCTTCTATTATCCCTTTACCCAACGCAGACGATATCAAAATTTATTATTTTAAATATCATTTTTTTTAATTTTTCCAAAAATTTCAACAAAACCATATCGTGTGACCCCTCACTGGAACGAGCTCGACGAGCTCGTTCCAAAGAGGGGTCACATGATACGGTTTTGTTGAATTTTTTTTTAAAATAGTATTTTTTCTGCTGCTGAATTTGCATATTACGCGGACGGATGTGGCCGATTCGTTGGGTAAAGGGTTATAAATCACAGAATGGCCATAAGTTCTATGTTTGAAAGTGATTACAGCGGTCCATTTCCATGCCACTGCATTAAGCCACCCTTACTAGCACTATTAGTCCCGATTCGCGAGAATCGGTTTTGAATTTCGTGAATTCCTAATGCGAGAATCAATTTTCCGTTCTTAAATAATTTACATTATGACAGTTGTAGTATACCCTTGTGAGTGCGACCAGGAGCCAATACTATAGAACTTTTACAATTATATTTTTTAGAATTATATTTTCTACCCATTAATATAACTGCCTAAAATGAATCATTAACATTTTGAATGATATGGCAATTTGCCAACTGGCAAATGGCCAGATCTTTGAAAATGCTAATGGTTCATTTCAGCCCATTTAAAGTCGTAAATCGAAAATACAATTGTAGAAAATACAATTGTAAATTTGTTATAGTATTGGCCCCTGCACATATTTCGTAGTACAACAAAATTCTTAGATTTGTATATTTTCCAGAGTTTAACGCTTAAGGGCATATTTCTAAGTTTTCTGAGTTTCATGTCTTCCATGTACATGTACATGTAGAACACATCAGGCTTTTGGTGGTCTTGCTGGTTGAATTGCAATATCTCGGCAATGTTCGCTGTGAAGTCTTGGAAGCAAAGTCGTCACTACACGTCAATAGAAAATCAAAGTGTTACCTTATTAAGGGGGAGCAAAAAAAAAGATTTATCTGTTTATCCAGGAATTTAAGGACACTTTCCTAATCTATGATAAGAATCAAATGAGCATTTTGAAAGAATCAAAGTTGATTCCAATCGTTTTCCTTGCGAGTTGTGAGAATCATTGCGATAATTGACTTTGAATCTCGCATGAGTTTTAAGCCCTGCCACTCAAGGTGTGGTCTGCACTGGTAATAATATATAATAACTCTTTGGCCAGCCGCTGATTTGTCGCGGTCCTCGTAAGAGAAGGCCATCATTCCCCCTGCACCCACCCCCTCTTCCCCTCCTCTCCTCCCAGCATTCAGATATAAACTGCTTAATAGTGTCCCTCACTTCCTCTTTTTCAATTTCTTCAATAAGCATTCCTACCCTCTCCCTCGTGTTCCCCTTCAGCCATCTATCCTTTGTTTCTTCACCCCACTTCTGCATTATTCTTCCAGTAAATTTTATTCTATGAGGTATATACTGTGGGCATTCCAAGAGAAAATGTTCCTGGGTCTCCACTACTCCAGAGTGGCACATTTGGCATCCCTTTTCCCCATCTCTCCCAATTTTTCCCCGAAGCTCCAGTGATCTTGATCTCAGTTTGAACAGCAGTGACCCTCCAAAGGTGCCATCTAGGTACTTCTCAAAAGCTGGCTTTTTTATATTGTAACCCCTGCAGTGATCTTTTCACGCTAATCCCTGCTCGCCAGTTTCGATTGCAATCTTCCATGACTCTCTCTTTGACAAACCTTTTGCCTTCTTTCATTCCTACTTCTATGTTTGTGACCTCTATAGGTCTCACAGAACTAAATATTTTCCCATAGGCGACCATTATAACGTTCAGGTGGAAAAAAATATGATCGCATCACTTTAATTTTGGCATTCAAATATCTCTGTCAAGTATAGCCCTTCAGACAACTTTTTCTGATCTGAAAACAGGGGGTCATGCAACAAATAAGAGAGAAAAACTGGCACAAAGGGAAGTACCGGTCACGTGCACATATTTTTCAGGGAATTCCCTACAAAAACACACAAAAAGTAAATTGTATTTTTTAGGTCCAAAAGTCATCAAATCACCCTCTTTTTTATCAGGAATATTCAACAATAATGCAAGATGTCAATAGAATGTTTCAAACTTTTATTGAAACAACGGATTTTCCCAAGGCTGTTTATTTTTAGAGATTGCGTCATTTCCGAGTGCAACATTTTAAGGCGGCTCACTCTAATTTCAATATTTAGTTCCGCGATACCTATAATCATCCCCAACCCCACCAAAGAGACATTTTACCACTTCCATGAGATAAAAGAGTCATTTCTGCATTAGAATCCAACTTTTGGCTTTGGCTGAGTCAAAAACATGGAAAATTTGCTCTTTTAAGGAAAAGTGTCCAAACTTTGTCAAGTGGGCTTGAAAACTGGTATTGCCTCCAAAAGATTTTTCTATCCTGTTACTTTATAAATTAACTGAGAAGGATGAGAATTTACAGCTTTCTTTAAAAAACTACCCTGATCCCAAAATAAAACTATCATCTGCATCAGCACAAACTATTTTTAGAAAACATCTGTCTCATTTAACCATACTGCAAGCAAAACAGTGTCCCAACCCCCATGGAACAATATGGATGTCAATTTTGTTTCCAAAACTGGGGATGCAGCTATATATTTCACCAATATGGGAGGACTCTACCAGTTTATCCTAACAACTGATGTCAAATTTTATTCCACCATCTGAAGTAGTAAAATTTTGCCCTGAATAGGACCCCCCGGTATGCCCCTTTTCATCAAAATATGTGATATAATTCATAATTTAATTGATATTGACCCAAAACAAACCTACTGTGATATGAACTTTCCCATCTGTAATAGTTTTTAAATCACAGTCTGGCTTCTGAAGACAATTCACATTGTATTGATGAATATTTTGCAATTTTTGTAAAGGAAAAGCCTCAGTTTTCTCAGTAAAGGCACATAGAGTCATTGGTATGGCACTGACAAAACATAAAACAGTGTTTTTTTCCAAACGAATGACCAGTACCTGCTACTGTGATATCTCATAACACTGGTAAGATGCCTAAAACCATCAAATATTGATTCTATAGTGCTATGCTTATGCTGCAAGTTCCCATAAGTGCACTTTCATAACCTTTGTTTTAATCCCCACAGACACCCATGCTGGCAAAAAGATTGAAATTGTTGAAAACATGTTTCCAAAGAGGATGAATCAGACATTTGCTTCAAGAATATAGTGGTATTTGATGTTTAATATACTTGTGTGTGTGTGGGGGGGGGGGGGGGGAAGTTAGTCAGCTGCCAATTATTGAAAATGTAGATCCAGGCAAGTGAAAAGCAAAGAAACACCATGTCTGATGAAGAGACAGACACACAGACAGACAGACAGACAGATAGGCTTGCAGTCACACATGTAGGAGGTCTACATGAGGGTACTGAATGGCATACAATGAAAAATATAGTGGAAGAGCCAGGGCAAGGTTGTTAAATTGAAAAATAACTCAGTGGACCATGAGTGCTGAAGCCTCAAAGTAAATCTTAAAAAACTGAAAGTGTATGATACTAACTTCAGTCTTTAAAAACATGCTGTTCAGTCTTCCAAATGTTTATCATCAGCCGAAGGGTTAAATATGTGTGGGAGAGAGGACTTGGTTCAGGGAAAGAGCAATATTTCACAACTGTCACTGTAAATTTATGCTGCATCAGGGGAACCATGGCAGCACTAGTACTAGACAACTATATTGGTAGCTATGCACAAATGCCATTCACTCACATTTGTAATTTTATTATGTTGTTTTCCACTGTAGCCCCACCCCTTCCTCAAATTTGTGTTCCAGGATACTCTTTCAATGAAGGAATTGTTTTCCAACATTTTGAAGAGCATAATATAGAAGAGAAAAACTTCTAAATAATAGTGAATAGAAGGGCAGTGTAGGTTTTCTGTCTGTGTTTGAATGGTGATTTGGGAGGGGGTTGGAAGATTTGGAATCCTCCCTGCCCCTAGAAATATGAGGAGAAACCATGGTTTAAATAAATATGTTAATAGGGTAAGATAGGCTGTTAGTTAGCAGCTGCCAGAGGTTATAGTGTGCTCCTGGGGAATACACTTGCTCAAGATGTGAATTTTCTTGCATGAACAGCCTTAGTTTTGGAAATATATAGCTTTAATTGCTGACTGTGACAAAAATGTAACTTCTCAAAACAATAAAATGGTTTGGCAAGGTGTATGGTCCCCAAATAAATATTTAAATGTGAAATAATCCCCCAAAATAATAATTGAATCTAGTCTGGAAGCCAAAAAACATATTTCCTATAGGTCTCACAGAACTAAATATTTTCCCATAGGCGACCATTATAACGTTCAGGTGGAAAAAAATATGATCGCATCACTTTAATTTTGGCATTCAAATATCTCTGTCAAGTATAGCCCTTCAGACAACTTTTTCTGATCTGAAAACAGGGGGTCATGCAACAAATAAGAGAGAAAAACTGGCACAAAGGGAAGTACCGGTCACGTGCACATATTTTTCAGGGAATTCCCTACAAAAACACACAAAAAGTAAATTGTATTTTTTAGGTCCAAAAGTCATCAAATCACCCTCTTTTTTATCAGGAATATTCAACAATAATGCAAGATGTCAATAGAATGTTTCAAACTTTTATTGAAACAACGGATTTTCCCAAGGCTGTTTATTTTTAGAGATTGCGTCATTTCCGAGTGCAACATTTTAAGGCGGCTCACTCTAATTTCAATATTTAGTTCCGCGATACCTATAGAGTAATTGTCCATTAGTTCCCTCACATGTTTTGACCACCCCGTTTCTATATTAGAATTCCAAATGGTATCGAGCATCAATTTGCACCACCGGTTGTCAGGCAGGTTTCTCAAGTAGTTAAAGTAACACAGTTTTCCCAAATCTACCCTGTCCTTGATTTTCATCCACCCAAGCTCCCCCCTTACTGCTTCCAAAGCTGCAGCATTACTCGACCCGGTTATCCATCTGCCGGCATCATTCTGAGTACTTTCCAACTTCTTAATAACGGTTTGGTTTAATGGAATCACGTCCGTGCCATACGTTATACTTGGTAAACCCACCCTCTCCCACAGTGTTTTCCCCACAAAGACCTTGTTGAAACTATTTTTCCCTAAAAGTTTTAGTTGGTTCAGAATTCTTTTCCCCTTCAGAATCAGTTTGGCTGAGTAATTTCTGTACACCCCTCTTCCCGTTATATTTATACTTACCCCTAGATACTCATACTCTCCCGTTTCTCCTACAGTGATTTGTTTGCTTTCCCCTTCGGGGATTGAGAACTCCCCCACTCTCCATCTCTTCGTCATATCTACCTTGCGTCCAACGGGTATTACCTTGCATTTATTTTCATTTAGTTCGAGCCGCCAAGTGTTCCCATATCTACCAACAATTTCCAGCAATTTCTCTAGCCCCTGTTCAGTTCTAGACATTAACACCATGTCGTCCGCAAAGAATAAGCCTGGTATCTTTATGTCTCCAACATTTACCCCCTCCGCACTCTGAATTAGTTCGTCCCCTAAATCTTTAACATACAATGCAAACAAAATCGGTGAAAAGATACACCCCTGCTTGAGGCCTATATCCATAGGGACTCGTTTTGTAGTGATACTCCCTAGACTGAGTTGGCTTTGCACATCTGTATACAAGACTTTCATGATTCCCACAAAGTCACCCCCAGTCCGATGCCCTCGAGCTTTCGCCACATACCTTCCCTCCACACTCGGTCGTACGCTTTTTTCACATCTAGAAATGCCAGAAACATCTTTTTCTTTTCAGCCTTTGTTGATTCTATCAGTTGCGTGAGTGTAAATAGGTGATCAGTGACTCTTCGTCCTTTCCTGAAACCATTTTGAATTTCTCCTAAAAAACCTTTCTCTTCAATAACTTCCTCTAGTCTACCGTATATGACCTTACAGAATACTTTTCCGATGTTACTACTAACTGATATCCCCCTACAGTTATCTAGAACTTCCTTATCCCCCTTTTTGTGTATGAACGACACCTTACTTTCCCTCCACTCTCTGGGGACCTCTTGCTTTCGCAGAGCCAGGTTGAAAAGGTTTGTCAGGACTTCAATAAGTGCCTCCCCTCCATTTTTGAGGAATTCGTTCGGAATTTCATCAGTCCCTCCCGCTTCACCATTTTTTAATTTCGAGACCACGTTCCGCACTTCTTCTGCCGTTATTTCGCTACATACACGATTGGATAGGTTCTCCTCCACCAGTGTATTTCTTTTTGGTGGGGACCCACTGCCCCATCGCCTATCGTTTATCTTTTCCCAGTGCTTGACTAACTCTGAAGCGATGCGGCCTTTATCTTCTGTACTTTCCCCATCCACTTTGATACTCTGCACACTACTTTTCCCCCGTTTATTTACCCAGTTCCAAAATACGTTTGAGCTCGAACCTCCCGTTTTCTTTATTGTTCTGGCAAGACTGCAATTGCGCTCCTTCCTATTATTATTCTTTATCTCATTCACCTTTTTCCGTGCCAGTTCATATTCTCCTTCCATTAGTCTCGTGTCATTGTTATCCACCCCTTTAAGCTTCCTACTTCTTCTGTAAGCAGCGCATTTTACCTTCCTTTCTTTTATAGCCTTTTTCAGTCCAACGTTAACCCTGTATCCAAGCTCTCTCGTTGGGACCCTCACCCTTCCTATACAATCCTTTCCTGCCTCTGTTAGGCTATTTACTATGCCATCTGAAATACTCTGGACATTTGCATCCCTAGGTGTACATTCAAGATTTGGTTTTAGTTTTTCCCGAAACTGCTTCCAGTCGGCTCCTTGTTTTAGTCCCCAAACTTCCTTGAAGGTATTTCTGTCTCTATTCGTCTTTTTGCCCATAATCTTAACTGTTATCAGGTTGTGATCACTACCCAAGTCATTTTTTCCCTCGTCATCTATTTCTACATCTATAACCTCCCACCATACGCTAATGTCAGTGAGTATATAAACAATTATTGTTTTCTTATCGTTCCTCTCCCAGGTCCATTTACCCTTACATTTCGCATCCCTGTTCAGGATCTTTAAACCAAGCTCTTTTGATAGGTCCAACATCTTCCTCCCATTCGTGTTAATTTTCCTATCACCTCCCTGTATGCCCTCCTCCTTATCCCCGATGTGCCCATTGAAGTCTCCCATTAGGACAATACTGAACCCTCTGCTTTCAAGCTCTGTGATATTCGATCTAAGAGTTGTATATATTGAATCATTCCACTCGGGCTTACTTCCCTCCACTGCTAAGTATACAACACCAACGGCAACACTCCTGCTTCCTAACTTGATTTTTGCCCAGACTATTTCGTTGGATACTGGAATCTGAGTCCTTGCTTTTGTGAGATCTGTAATCAATGAGGGCTGTAATTCCTCTTTAGCGTAGATGCCAACACCCCCACCCCGTTTTTGACCCTCAGTTCGCCCAGCTCCTATCCACACGCAACCCTTCATCTGATCAGCCCACTCATCCCGTCGTATCCACGTCTCACTTAGACCCATTATATCGAAGTCTCCTTCGTCCATCATTGTTGATATTTCGCTTACTTTCTTGTGCAGACCCTGGATGTTGCAGTACCCAAACTTAGTGAATCTTTGTTTTTTTGTCATCACTGGCACATTATTATAACCCTGGTATGTCCCTGTGTTGTGCATGTTTGTTGTTCTTCCTATGTTCCCAGCATTTGTGCCCCTCTGGGTTATCGGTTGGTAACCATTGACACCCGGTCCATTGGGTGATTTTCAATTAAATAAAATCCCAAGTCAGCTCAAACCGAATCGTATTGCATTCGGTGTTCAAATAACCAATTTTCTAACGACATTCTCCACACAATACACACCTGGAAACATTGTGCACTACCAAAATTGTAAAGAACCAGATTTTTAGTTAAACTAATAGTTTAAAATTGAATTGCTAATAGCGTGAATTGTTTTCCACGAAAGACACGTGCTGTGTTGCAGCTCCAAGTAAGACGCATGCGACACATGCTGCAAGCGAATGTTCAGCGCATTGGGCCCGCTTAATTGAATATATTTAAAATGAATAACCCTGTTAAGTATATATAATTTACAAACACTAAATCATTTATCATACCTTCAGTACAAATTTGACCTGTTAATTGCATATCGGTTACAGAGTAAACTGCTGAAAATTGAATAAAAACTCTGTACTCTGTTGAAGAATTACTCCGACACCCACTGAATTCACCACATTTATACACTGTTGGCCTCAATAATCCAATATAGGCATTACATCTATTATATTTTGTTTGACAGAGCTCAATGAGCTCTGTCAAACAAACAATAATTGAATAAATGTTCATTTTATAACCGGATAATAAGAAAATAGCCCAATTTCTATTATCTGTATATTCCCGTTAAATGAATATTTTTCTTTGGCAAAGTGGCTATTCAATTAACAGGGTTTCGTTGATCAAGATAAAAAACCAAGTTGCAGTCCTTTATTCGGTCTTACTGCTGAAAGACACCATCAGTATCACGTTTATAATTCTTGTACAATATAAAGTATTTATATCCCTTACAAGTTGTACTGCTGAGGGAAGGTAATAAACCCAATCACGTAACCTTATTTATCATTTCCCGTCCTTAGAACAGGAAAAATTGTGAATAGGTGCATAAGCAAATATGTTAGTGGGATTGTAAGAGAGTTATTTTTTTCCTGTAGGTAATATACCTATAAGACAATGACCGATAACGCAACAAAGGCATCACATCTTTCTTTATGCTTTATATTTGGTAAGAGGCATACAATAGACTGTTTGCAAGTTTGTGCAATTTGTTACAATGCATTGCAGATCACACAGTTTTGGGCAGCATCATGGGTGTACGAATCATTTCGAATGGGGGTGGTCACTGCCGTAAAGGGCACGCACTAAATCAGTGGTTGCCCATGTGCCATAGTGCCATGGTAGGAATATAACACACAAAGTTATGTTTAGGAGTATATATAATGCACGTTGCTTTGAGAAAAGTGTCCATTTTGAAAACTTGTTAAATATAGAGCTAAAATAGGCACTTTTTCGACTGTAAAGGCCTAGATGAAACAAACCATACGAGGGAATTTTAAGAGTAAAGGGTCTGAGCATCCCTTACTGCTAATTCCCAATAAGAAAGCAATGGCGGGAACCCAAAATACAAGTTTCTGGGTACTGCATTTGAGATGTGAGGAACCTCCCCTGTGTCCTAACTCCCTGGCGGTGGTATTATAGTCCAGCCTGGAAAGAAGTATTCTGCCATTCACGGAATCAGGCTACCAGAGGGTGAATTTGCTGATGTTATCCCATACAGTGGCCAGTTTATCCTCTGGGTATCTCTTTGTGTTTAGGTCTGCGACTTTGATTCAGATTAAGGTTCGCAGAGGGTAAATTTAGTAATACTACCCTGCTGAGCAGGGTAGCATCATCATATTCACCCTCTGGGGACCTCATTCTGCAACTGACAGTCTGCTGTTTTCTAGCCTTGATTATAGTGTAAAATATATTGGTAAAGTTGCTGGCCTAATCTCTCTCTCTCTCTCTTTCAAAACTATTTCTTGAAAAGTCGGATGGCACGCGCCCCATGAGCCCCGGCCCATCTCACACCTCGGTTTCTACGTCACAAGACACCATCTGATAAATGGTAACAAAACAATTTTTCCTGAACTTGAACGTATGATGGCTTCTGAAATATTATATTACTGCCCTGTGACTTCCAAAGGGGGCTTAGAATTTAGACCAGATCGCGATCTGGTCTGAATTCGCGGTCCGCGTACCTGTCCACAACACTGTAGAATCTTTCCTATCGAAAAAGACACGTCAAAATATTGTACATCAAATTCCATTTTGGTATGTTTTTCTTTATGCAGTCGCGATCCCATCTGAATTCACGGTCCACGTTCCGATCACAACACTGTAGAATCTTTTCCATCGAAAAAGACACGTGAAAATACTGTATCTCAAATGCCATTTTCCTTGTTGTTCTTTATTCGGTCGTAATTTGCAATGTTTTCGTTGTTTAAGTTCGACCCACTGATGTCAATGCGTCGCGATCCGATCGCAACCTGATCGGGAAACGGCTGTTTGTTGATCACAGTACTGTAGTCTGTTAACAAAATGGCCAAGAATATCGCTGGTGGTCGAGCGGTATGTACGGTTAATTCAGTACAGTTTTGCTAGTCCGTTGGTGCCGAAAGAACCTCTCGAGTAAGGGCAAGACAAATCACATTATGCATTTCGGGGGACGGTGGCGAAGTGTACTGAGGCGTACTGCACGTCGATGATTTACTTCCCTCCAACCGCTGCTAAATCTGCTTGTGTCGGGTTAGTAAATTGAAGGGTTTAACAGCTGATCGTCGCTGCTCGGTGTTTCTCTCGGGATACACCGACTTCCTCCATCCGTAAACCTGCCTGCCACGGCGTGACCCTCGTTGTTGAATATGTCGCTAAACCCAAATAAACAACAATAAATTCGAAAGGGTTTCGACCATCGGAAATTTTATCCGAAATAAATTCGCAAATTATTGACAAGGATTTATGAGACTCCCCGAGCCTGCTGCATAAACATTACATAGTTCCAAGTAATGGTCGAATGATTTACAAATACCACCATTACATATGTTTAAATCTTTACCAAACGTAACTGCCAAAACCGACCAGCGCTATTCACAAATATTACCGTTCAGTTTTCAGTACTGTTTTTCATTTTTGTCGCACAAACATACCTTATGACCCCTCGTTGGAACGAGCTCGTTCCATCGAGGGGCATAAGCTATGTTTTTGAAGCACAAAATGAACAAAAAATAGTTATTTAAGAATTGTGTTTGCAAGTGTCGTCTGCCTTTCGTGCTTGGTAAAGGGTTATAATTATATTTTGCGAATGATATATTGGGCTGTATTGCAAAACAAAACACACTTGGTGGAGTTAACACCTTTAAGAGCCGCAGATATATCTATGCCCTTTGCAATATGATAGGGATGTTGAGTCAGTTTATCACTCAAATCTGAGCATCCTCCCATCGCTTGAACAGAACGCATTATCCAAATGATATATTCTTACTTGTGACAAGACGAATGGGGCCATACATCTGTACGATTTGACGATATTTGGTTATTTAAACTGTAATAGGATCATGAGAGCTGTTCTGATAACGAATATCGAGGGTGTCATTTACTGTTCACTTTCAAAGATTAATACATATGATGGTATGACAACGTGTGATCAGGGGCAAACTGATATCGTAAGGTAAGATTCGATTCCTTTGCTCTAGCCTCTGTCATATCTTGCGATTTTTGACACGATCTACTACGATGTGAAAATCTTGGGCAATCGTGGATATCCGTACTGAGATCCGTACTGTTTCGTAATTATTCTTGGTTGATCGGCATATGCGTACGAAAGTTTTAAAATGTCTAAAACTTTCGTACTCCATCGTGCGAGTTTTTATCTCCGTACTGCGTCGTACCGCTGTCGTACTAGACCGTACGGGGTATTCTTGGGTATTCTTGAGTGTTCGTGAGAGTTCATGCGCACTTGGTCAGTACGGTTGCGTCAAGATTCACTAAGAACTATTGAGATCAATTAAGATCTACGACAACGGCACTACAATTAGGTTTCGTACGACTCCGCCAAGACTCCGGACGACTTTTTCAAGATTGCAGTACGACGTACCAAGATTTATCACGATACCAGTAAGAACTCGTACGGCAACACTAAGAATCTCTACGAAGTACTGTACAGGGTCATATCGATTCGTACTGAATCGGTTTTGAAAATCTTAGTAGATTCGTACTACAGTGGTGATGAACCGTACAAGGTCGTATGAAGCCGATTCAGGGCGATTTTTTCAAAAAATCGTGGTCAATCGTGGAAATTTGAAATCGTGGCTATTCTTGGACACTCGTACAAAAAACCGCAAAGATGTGACTTTGCTTTACTTTGGGCACGCCAACCGCTTCATCTAACGAATCGGCGGCGTTCGGTTGCGTTCGGTGGCGTTCAGCTGCGAAACTTACAAACTGGATTATTGTATTTTTCAAAACAATTTTTACAAATCTGTATCATATGACCCCTCAGTGGAACGAGCTCGTCGCGCTCGTCCCATTGGGGGTCACATGATATGGTTTTGTTGATTTTTCTCCAAACTTCAGAGAAAACATAATTTAAATAAAGATATAGTGTGTGTTTGGTAAAGGGTTAACCCACTCCGGTACACACACGTGAGCAGTCACTCGAAACTTATAACAGAGGTGATTTCACGTTAATTTTCAGAGAGGTAATAGTTTGAAATCAGTCTGCAATACATAATATTAAACACTTCTTTTCTGATTAAAAACATTGACCCGATAACCAACGATTAGCTGAACTTGGCATCGTGCCTACTCTGCGGTCATGATGTTACCATAGATGCTGAAAGTGATGAATCAATAAATAAATAATTAATAAGTAATATTTCACTTCAGACATTGGATTAAATATATTATTATTATTATCACTGTTTGACATAGAGGATTAAATTACATGCATCGAACCGTCTCAAATTGCACACCTGAGAAAAAAATCGATAATTATAATTTTATCGCATCGGTCAGATCAGTTAAGTATACGTCATTTATAGGGCTCACAATTTGATAGTTTAGAGAAAACTCGCTGAAAAACATTTTTTACCCGTTTTCCTGCCAGAATCCAAATTGGACTGACTTCATTTTGCTCCATAAATCAAAATCGCCATTAGCTTCTAAACGGAACGTGTTCTAATGGGGTGGGGTGGGGTACTATAGAGGTTAGTGTAGTAGTTGGAAATAACATCTTCACGTTTTCCGGTTAGAGAGAAGTGGAAGTAAAGACTGCTGGCATTCGCTGTCTGTGTACCCTAAGGTCCATTAGGTAACAACACTTTGCCTTTGCTTTTATGATTTTTCAGTAAACTGAGAGCTTTGACAGGTGTAGGGAATTTCACTCCCAGTGTTCTTTGGCGGTAAACCAATCTCTCCTTCCCAATGTAGAACCTAGGATGGCAGGAGGAGGCGGGGTTTAAACGTTTCCGACATGGTTACTAACAAAGCATACCGCACAGAAAGTCCAAGAAACGCAACATATATTTTGGGGAGAGTGCGTCTTCCCTTTGGTAGGGGCATGTGGATCTCCACTGGGGAGGTTTTGTGCATAATACGTGCTCTCCGGGGCCATTCTTGGCATTTATGTAACCTTATTTTGCAACGCTCATCTGAACTTTCTCATTTTGCCAGGCTACAGTTTGAGCCGTATTAAGTTGAAGGAAAATTTCTTTTTCATTTCTTTTCGTCGATAATTCTTAACCTTGTCATTTATTTTTTTTTATTTATTGATTTATTGGGGTTTAACGACACCTTCTACAGCCAGGCTCACCTCATGTTGGACAGTTTTATGGGTGGAGGAAGCCGGAGTACCCGGAGAGAACCACCGAGTAACGGCGAGCAACTATCAGACTCCCCAACGTACTAACTCTGAGCAAGCAGGGTCAGCATTGATTGAAGACAAGTGCACCATCGACGTGCAGTACGGCTTAAGCTAGAGACACTTACTACCGTTTATCGCATTGCGTTTCTCGGATCCGTTTATCGGATGCGTTGAACGGATGGCAACCATGCGGCAACATCTGACACATACAAGCGTCAAAATCAGCTGATGAGAAACGTCGTTGCCGTCATGAGCTCATCGAGTGAAGATGATTTACTTATTGTCCTTCTTGCTTACAATATGATGAAGAAGAGGTTGTAGTGGTTAGCCATGGGTCAAATAACTATTAAAATTGATTGCTCAATCGTGGATCCATAATGAATATTTAACTTACCCATCAGTTCCGTCTTCAGCAATTTTTTAATTGCCTTCCATGCATTCAGACACTTACCCGTATCGTGATAGCATATATGCCGTGTGTTGTACAGATAGGGCCGCTTCGTCACCTCCTCAACCTGTTCATTTGACAAGTTCGTGTAAGCGCGCGGCATGGTTGAAGTGAGGGCTTTCCCGATTCTATGTCACAAAATGGAATCTCACCTGCGTTTACCGGAACCGTTGATCGCAAAAATCGAGAAGTGTTCGAAAACTGCGACCAACGGATCCGGTGAACGCAACCGATAATCGCTGCCGGAGGTATGTGCCATGCGCAATTGTAACCATATTGTCCAAAACAGTTTTGACGGACGCGGTGACCGGATGCGTTAGACGGATGCGATAAACGGTGGTATGTGTCTCTAGCTTTAGTATACAGCGCCACCGTGTTCCCCACTTGGGCAATCGGGATGAAGTTAACCTTGACATCATTATTATGTCAAGACTGTGAATTATTGACGGGGAAAACGGGATGAAATATTCCTTGTGATATTCCAACAACTTATTTCAGCTGGTACCGTATACAACCAAATTTCTAAATGTAAAGCACATTTCTTCTCGGCGGACAACTTTGTGTCTGTGCATTCATTCACAAGTTACATGTAAAATGATGTCTTGTACTGTACTGGATTAGCTGAATTGAGAATGGACAAACGGTGTAATTTCTCTTTCTCGTGTTGTCTATTCCCCCTCCTCTCCAGGCGAAGAAATATTCCTACGATTGGTTCCCATCTTGATCATTCAAGTGTCAGGACATTATCGTCTGTCTCCAGCCTTAAACTGTCAGTGTCAGCCAATCATTGTCATATGTACGATCGGTATAACTGGCAGCGCATTACGCATTTTGTCGGTTCATACAGATAAAAATTCCCAAGATCTTGCGCAGATTGTTATGCTGTAATCTTCAGAGTAATACGTTGCGGTCAGTGTTTGCTTATAATTTGTTAGGAAACGCGTATTGTGCCATCTTAGTTTTCATATCACAACAAATCAAATGACATGACATGCCAAAGATTAGTATCTCTATCTGTATCAGTTATCGAGCTACATGAGCGACACACTGTCACTCGGTAAAATCTTGTTATTACAATCACAACTCACCTAGCGGCAAAGATGTCATACACTTTGTCGAAAAATATGATTGTAGGCATGTATGTTTCGAAAATCTTTCCAAACATTTGAAAGCATTCGATGTCCGATACATAGACAGAAAGCGATGTGTGTTTGAATCGGTGGGTGTTTTTCATAACGAGTTGGAATGGCGTAGTTATATTTCGCGCGAGCCGTAGGCTCGAGCGAAATATGATTACGCCGTTCCAACGAGTTATGTAAAAGACCCATCGATTCAAAGACGCACCGCGTTCTGTGTTTATTACTCAACCCATGCATTAAAATTCATTTAAATAAACAAATTTTAATTCCGATGTTTAAACCCAGAGGTGAAGAGTCTGTTTCTTTTGACTGAGGCTGTACTGATCAAATGGATCGATAAAAAATCAAAACAACCTTTTCGGAACCAGTGTTTGTTGAAATTCGTATCGCTGTTTCTCTTCGGATGGTGCCCATTCTCGCCTATCCATTTGGTGACTATTACTGTTAGTAAAAATGTAAGTACAAATTTGTGCAGATTTGCAAAACAGCTGGGAGAACATTTTTAAAAGAAGTTCGAAACATGTCAAGATGTACGAAGATTTACCGAAATAAAGTTAACTAATTTCGATATAATGGATCCACAAAACGAGACGGCCACGGGACTGGGTTAATGTTCTGGATGGAAATGATTGGGTTTTTTTAAAAAATGTTATCTCATTTTTGGTTATCTAATTTTTTGTGAACCGACTTTATTTTGCTCTGGACGTTTCCATTTTCACACTACGACAGACGATCGATAATTGTATAACGAAATTTGAAAACTTGTCGAAGCGTAACTAATGACTCGATGGGAATGGAACTAGTATGAACGGTGCTGGGAAAAACGTTCCGGCTTGTACATCACCCAATGAATACCGATTCATTTATGCTATAGCGGCCATTCCGTTAAATACAAGGGTTTAAAGTTGAATGAATGCGTAATAAATATAGGATATTTCCGATCTCTGACAAATCGGAAATATCGTTGTTCGCTTTTGTCAATTTGCGAACTACTCAGACAGGTAGTGTGCCGGCTATTTTCAAATTTCGGACACATCAGCGGAGAATATTAAAAAAATTCTTACCCATCAACTTTCATGTTTTCAAACTTGCTAGCATATTTTCCAAGTCGCCATTTTGTATCAACTCCTGATGAAAGTGCTGTTTTTCGACCATTCTTCAAATAACGGCAGATCTGTCGGGATTATTCACGTAGAGATTGTCCCCCGAGTTCCAATGTGTTCTATGTGCCTACTGGCCTACTGGCACAAAGAACACATTGGAACTCAGGGGACGAGATATTGATGAAACGTAGACGCTGTAACAACATTGTTGAAAGTATGTTCCAGGCGCGCTAACTTAAAATATTGTTTACAAGAACCAAGATCCACATTGCCTAATTCATGTGTAGTAATCGTATCGTTTGCCACTCTTTGCCACCAACCCACAGCGGCGATCTCCATAAGTTTCATGAAGAGGACATCACAAATAGAATTATCTTACCACACTATCCAACCTCATCGGAGAATGGTAGAAAATGTTTTTCTGAAATTTCTTATCAGTTCCTCGCCCCAAGTTCAGCAAATGCGTCTATTATAATTGTACTTGCTTGCAGCTTCTGACTGCATCCTCCCACTAGGAGCATTCTGAAGTTAGTTTATTGCTAAACCACCTGGGGCGCGGTGGCTCAGTAGGTAGAGGTGCAGGCTACAAACCGAGTGGTCCTCGGTTCGAATCTCACCTGCGGCAACCGCGTTGTGTCCTTGGGCAAGACACTTCACCCCCATTGCCCACGCGAGGGCACGGTGACGCTGTGTACTAAGGCGTACTGCACGTCGATGGTGCAACTGTCTCCAACCAATGCTAACCCTGCTTGTGTGGAGTTAGTATGTTGGGAAGCTGACAGTTGCTCGCCGTTGCTCTGTGGTTCTCTCCGTGTACTCCGGCTTCCTCCACCCGTAAAACTGTCGTGGTCATGATTAGCCATTGTGCAGAAATATGTGACCTTAAACACCAATAAATAAATAAATAAATAAATAAATCATAACTAAATTGCTAAACCAGTGTTCACAAGACATTTCAAATCTCATGTTAATTTCCAACTTTCCAAGACGGTTTGAATTTTTTATTCCTTGAATGCATCAAGGCACCATCTGCAATGCCAAAGCATTGCAGATGGCGCCTTGTTGCAATCAACGGACGAGATATATTTTCCCAAACGCAAATCAGGCAGTCGATCATAAAACGGCTCAAGGTATAACAACCGACAGCCATGAGAGCTTTTGTGGGTGTTGGAATCAACTGATTTTGTATCTTAGAAACACTTTGCGGCACAGGTTCCACTAGTTGGTGTCATCGAAATCGGGATCCTATACGGGTGGTGTGCACAATTTGGGTAACTGATGATGGCACGGAAGCACTGAGTGCTGATCTATCGCCTTCTCCACGGACCCAATGATACTTGAACGAGAATTTTTCCACCAGATACGCACCATCTTTCATTTTTATTGGGGCCGTATTTTATCCACTACACTTCTTTTGTGCGCCACCACTGAGATATAAATGGAGTCTTGTATAGTGGAACCCTGTTAATTGAATAGCCACTTTGTCATTAAATACAATTAACAGGAGTATTCAATTAACAAGATTTGTGTCACTTTCCTGTTTTCTACAGATAAACTTAGTTTTTTTCTATTATATCTTGTTTGACAGAGCTACATGAACTCTGTCAAACAAGATATAATATATTAAATGCCTTTATTGGATATACTGAGGCCAAATAGGACTATAAACAAAGGAAAACTGAGGAGAGTCAGGTTAATTTCTCGACAGGTTACAAGATTTTTATTCAATTAACAGGAGTTTACTCTGTAACCTATATTCAATTAACAGGTCAAATTTGTACTGGGGGTATGGTAAATGGTTTTGTATTGGGAAATCATATTCAATTAACAGGTTTATTCAGTTAAGATATATCCAATTAAGTGGGCTCCTCTGTACTTGTAAGTGAAAGACTAAAAATTACTAATTTCATTTATTCAATTTCATTTACTTTCAAATATAATTACACTATCTTCTTAATTAAAATTGAATTATGATGTGTTCCGTCTCACTGGAGTTGATGAAACTTTATTTTTGTATTGTTACTCGAAAACGTTTGGCAGTTTTGTAAAGGTTTCCATCGTGTTTTCCAACAGGTGTAAATCTTTATAAAAAAAATAATAAATTGTTTTGGGTGTGGGGTGGGAGTGTGGAAGGGAACATGGGAATGTTCTGATAAATTGCCTACTTTTGATAGAGAATCACCCAATAAAACAAAGGACTATCCAACTATTACAGTAACCTCTAGCTGACGTAACGGCCTAAACCGGACAAGGCTATTCACAAAAATCGCTATTCACCTTGTGAGTTTTTTTCATTTTTGGCTCAAAAACCTACCTTATGACTAATCACTGGAACGAGCTGGTTGGGCTTGTTCCAATGAAGGTCATAATCTATGCTTTTGGGGAAGAAATTGAAAATGTTTAGTCAATCGATAGTTGTTTTTGTTTCCTTTTTTGCAAATATCAGTTGCTATCCGGGTTGGTTAATGGGTTAAAGCGAAACAATCAATCCAGACATTCCAAAATGCTTTTGTTACAAAGGGACTTTTCGAGTTTCTGAATCCAACTCTCCAAACCTGACCTGGAATAAATTTATCAATGTTTATCTATTACAGTTAAAACTAGAAGTCCTGTCATGAAATGCGCACAAATAGCGCGTCGATCTGCGCGTTAATCTATGCGTTATGACCATAGTAAGGCTATCGAATTCTGTATATATGGCTTGTGCACAAGCAATGTTTCAGCCAATGGACCTCCGGGTAACCCGGAGATCCATTGGCATAAACATTGCCTGTGTTTGCTATGAGTAACCAGGAGAACCTGCCGTGCTTTTGATTCGATATGGCAATTGCGCGCAATTAAGCCTAGATAAGCGCACAGTTCGTGACAGGACTTCTAGTTTTAACTGTAGCTTATAAGTCTAAGAAAATTCCCTTGATCTGTCAAGGAGATGCCCCAGGACAATATGTGAAGCGAAACTCACGGATAAACAAGGAACCTCTAGCCTTATTAAATAAAAAAAATCTAAATGGTACAAACAAGATTAGATTCCAAAAGAAGAAAATATTGAAAAATTCTTAAATTACTGAAGATTAAGCAATATAGCAAAGAACTGTATTTTAAAACACATTAAGTTGGAAATGAAAACAATATGCGTACAACATGACAAATTTTAACTAAATTCATAAATGAGGCAAAACGTTCTGCTACTTTGCCAGAGTTATTTGTTAAAGAAGGCAATAAAGAATTAAACGAACCTAGTGAGGTTTACTATAAGTACACTTAGACATACAATCAGTAGCATTTGTCGCCTGTGTGCTAGAATGTTCTATGTCCCATAGGGGACATAGAACATTCTTGCACTCAGGCGACGATTTGTCGCCCTATGACCCATATTACTAGAAACTCATTTATTCGTGGTATGGTTCCCGATAGGATGAATATGGGAAAAGTAATTCCGATTTTCACATCAGGAGATGTGCAGATCTTCAATAACTGTAGGCTTATTAGTACATTGTTAGCTTTTTCCAAAGTTTAAGACACTTTGTATAGCCTATATCACCATCGAAGCGGCTTTAGGAAAGGTCATTCTGCCGTACACCCACTAAAGTACCTCCCCAAGACAATAGTGCTGGGAAATAATAAGGTGACCAAATATAATACATTATCCTTGTAACTTGATCTTTCTATGGCAGTTTGTACTTAAGTCATAGCATTTTATTAACTACATCAGTTGTTTCAGGGCATCAGTGGCAGTTGGGTTCGAGAATGCTATTCTAGAAGGACACAATAGGTCACACCCGGAGAACAGATGTTCAACTTAATAGCACTATCCAGTGGTGTTCCACGTGAGCTGAGTACTTGGGAATTTTCATTTTTATTGTAAATTATATAAGTTCATCCTAAAATCTGCCATCAGTTGCAGATGACGCAATATTGAACGATTTTTCTCCCCCACTGCATGTGTAACATTCGTCTGTCCAGGGTGAGATAGCAGGGAGAGACAGATGTATCCCACCCCACCCACGTGACGTTATACATTTGTAACGTTATTATGACGTTATGCATATCGCATCAGTTTTTTGCTACCAACTAATTGATATTGACGTCATCAGAGTGCCGTGTGATCAACGTTTGATGCTCTAAAACTCTCTAGACTCCAAGATGCCACCGTTCCTAATTGATTTCGTGGTATATACCTTTGGTATATACATAACTTTTGCATGCTCTTTCCGATGGTGTCATTAGTTTTTCAAAACAACGAATACCAAATGAGTTGTTTATGTCAGCACGTGACCGCCGATTACCTCTGGCTAACGTAACCGTTGTATAGTGGGGGAGAAAAATAATCCCTGGTGGGTACGGGTGTGGGATGGGAAAATCTCACCCTCGGGACAAGATATTTGGTCCAGACGCTCGGCAAGCCTCGTGTCTGGGCCAAATATCTTGCCCTCGGGGGAGATTTTCCCATTCCACACCCGAACCCATCAGGGATTATAATAGTCTATCCTTCTCCCCATTCTTTCAGCAGCATATTTCGGTCATGAACATAGTAACTTTTATGACTGGTGCTGTGCACATCAACCTATTTTTAAACGTCATCAAAGCAATTTTATTATCGTTAACTCGCAATAAAACATATTCGTAGGCATAAAATATTTCCGTCAAATTATCAAAAAATTAAACGATAAAGAAGAAAAGTCCTTGGCTTTCTGGCAAAACACACTTATGTATCACAGATCGGCTACAAAGCTGGGTGGGTAAATAATGCACTCACCAAAGCAAGAAGTTACGTCCACATCAAACCGCTCGATTACGCCCGGGTGAATTGTAATCGTCTATACGGGCGTCCATACGTGTGATAATTCTGGAGGAATTAATGAACTGGTAAACGTACGAAAACGCCCATTCCGAATCATGAATGATAAAATGTTTAACTCACATATAGACTTACTGTTTACAAAAGAAAAGAATCTTAAAATTAACCCTTTGAACTCTAGTGGTATCTCCCATGCCAGTCAATAGCAACAATTAGCAGCAATTAGAAGAGTCCATATTCATTATTTGGGGTAGACAATCAATATTTTCATATTGATTAGTCTACCCCACACATTTACTGAAAAACCAACCTATTTAATGGTGTTACAGTTAAAACTAGAAGTCCTGTCTTAAAATGCGCACAAATAGCACGTCCATCTGCGCGTTAATCTACGCGTTATTACCATAGTAAGGCTATCAAATTCTGTACATATGGCCTGTGCACAAGCAATGTTTCAGCCAATGGACCTCCGGGTAACCCGGAGGTCCATTGGAAGAAACACTGCATGTGTTGCTATGAGTAACCAGGAGAATCTGCCGTGCTTGGGATGCCATTCGATATACACAATTAAGCCTAGATAAGCGCACAGTTCGTGACAGGACTTCTAGTTTTAACTGTATGACGTATCATGTTCCTGGCTGGAAAAGCGGCCATTTGGGTTCAGAGGGTTAATGAATGGTTTAAACTTCAGACTTGTCTTTGTATGTTTGATTGGATAAATGGACCTCACACCCACCTTCATCCCCGGATGTGTCGATTTTCTTCAGTACGGTAAACAATTTGTCACTTATGTATACAAGGAATTCAGGACTGCTACATGAAAAACAGAACCTGGCCAAAGGTTCTCAATAAACTGCACATTCCCCAAAACTGGGAATATTTCGTCGCAGAACGCACGAACCCACTTTACAAGCATGAATTTAAAAACGATTTTTCTGTGCACTGAGAAAGAAAACACTCAACTGCAATCGTCCTTCTTTTCTACCTAAACCAATTTGAAAAAATAGTTGCCTCACAACGTGGACGAATCCATAACGTATTAGTAGTTTTCCTAAGCCTAAGTGGTAATATTGCCCACAGTTCTCTCTGCCTGGAATACATTTCTCTGGTTAGTTGAAGATCGGAAGGATCTGTTCACGTTCTAATGGAGTGCATCGCGGTAGATTAAACCAGCTTGCTGTTATGTATAACATTTGACTTATATTAGAAAAATACGCGTTGGATGTAATGATGTCTCATCCGTTGTTTGGAGGCTATATATTGTTTATATATTATATTTTTAAACACCACATTTAGTTAATTCAGTTGTAAAACGTTTGAATAGCACTGTAAGATAGTCTACCTCGAATCGAAATTACAGTACACAGGCTACGGTTCAAGGGTTCGTAATACCTTTTTGGAAGCTGTCGATTGTCGAATGATACTGGGATAGACAGCTCATCTAGCTTTGTCATCTTGCTATGGTGTGGGCTAGTTATAAAAGAGTTGTCCTTATTCCTTATACGCCATGTAGTTGATTTAAGGAATGATCGTTTCTTTTTGTCTATTTCTTGAGTTATGAATCCCAAAAAACAAAGACCAAACTGTGTAAATGGGCTACGCCCATATACACAGTTTGGACTTTGTTTTTTGGGGTTCATAACTCAAGAAATAGATTATAACGATCATTCCTTATAATTAAACGTTCGCGACCCAAATAAATAAATAGTGTTAGTCGTCCTCTCCTTCGGCGAACAAACACTTAAAAACTAAAACTGATAGACATATTATTTTTCTGGCATAAAGAGGGCACATATTATTGAAATGCAGGTAGCAATTGACACACTTTCCAAGTCAAAAGCACTTATGTCATTAATTTTTTTATTGACCAATGAATTACGTAATGCAAAGAAAACGTCATAAGCCACGCCTCCCTCAAATTTCATTCAACTGTTCACTAGACGTAAAAGTTACATTCCGTGGTAGGTGGAAGTAGGCCATCAGAATTACATTGTATTTTGGTTTTGACCGTTTCCCGAGAACTGAAAAACACAGTTTGTAAAAGTGGAGTTAGATATAAAGCCAGATGACATGAAATTAGTTGAATTAGCAATGTCAAAATTGCCGTATTCGTCGTGACCAGCCATTGTTTACAATCGATTTGGGTAAAACGATGAACGCAGACGACACCCAGTGTGCGTAAAAATTAAAATGTCAAATAAATACAGTTGTGAAGAAAAAGAAAAATTGACCCACCACGGTCATTTAAATATTTTATGAATAATTTCATGGTGATAAATTAGTAATATAAATTTATTTTTCTTTTTCACATTTAGAACGTGTCAGTGTTCTAACTTCTACTGATTTGACACCATGTTGCAACTCCGAAGACTGGTATTTTAGGGGCGTGGCTGGGGGCGTACCTAATTGTGTTTTTTTTCGGTTCATTGAGTTATGAAAAGAAAAAACAGAATCGTGTGAGCCAATCGTTTTATCTGAAAACGCATGAACCCCAAAAAAGTTTAATTATTACATTGTTTGTACGTTTATTCCGTAAATTAACCATCTGTACACTGATGTCAAAATAATGAGAATTCAAGTTGCAAATGTTTCCCCTACTGCAAAAGAGAAATTTAATCAGTTCATTCTTGCTTGAATGAATTGGTTAAATTCAAGTTTCATTATGGGGAAAATTTGCTTCTTAAAATTTTGGTATTTTGATATCAGTGCTCAGTGGATGTTTTTTCCATCTATCTTTTTGATGCATTGCGTGGACATTATTGTTGAAGATCACACGTAGAAGAGTTTATTTTGTCTCAAATCAATTCAGTTGAACGATTATGTACTAGGCAAAAATTTAGCGTGTCAATCTTAGAGAAACTTCCATCATCTTGAAACAACCCAATGAGAAGAAAGAACATTTTTGGGTTGTGAAAAAGAAGGTGGTCAAGTACGGAACCTTGCCGAACCCTGAAGTTGATACATACAAATCCTGTAAACTAAATATCTCTCTTATAAATAAAAAAAAATTCCGACGGCAGAGATATCCCATTACTGTGAACTGTGTAACGTGGCTTTAATTTTCAAAGAAAATAATAATTTAATTAAATCACTATGTGGTGTTTGATAGACCTCCAAGCTTTGCCATAGAAGATATAATTCATTAAATATTGATTTTTTTTTTATTTTAAGGCAAAATGGTAGTGCTGTGGCGTGAAAAAAAAATTTCAGCTGTTAAAGTACAAGCAGAACAATGAATGGGGATTACGCAGTGCACTGCGCAAAAATGTAATAATTTGATGCCATGATCTTGATTCATAAAAACATCAGTTCATAAACGATCAATGATTGTCAAAACATACGCAGCTCAAAACTGTACCCAATCTTGTCATTATGCGAAAGAGTCAAGAAAAGGAGGAGTATTGAAAAATAAATTGGTTATTACCACACTATGGGTTTTGGAGATGGCAGGGACCGACCTGGGCATGCGCCAGTGCGTATTTGGTTCTGAAACATCAGGACCTGGCTCTTAAATCTCAGAAATGGGCTTCTCAGTTGGCGCGTAACTTCTCAGATCATATTTTGATATTCTTTTAATGGATAATCGAGAGAGACACTCTTACATGTATTATATATATGATTATCATTTATCATTGTTGTAGAGTGCTTAAGTTAATACTTCAAGTCTTAATTACCAAGCATTAATCTTCACTGTGGTTTCTGATCAAGTCTTGGCTGCCTAAATAGGCAGCCAAGACTTGATCAGAAACCACAGTGAAAATTAATGTTTGCTATAGTGTACTAAATGAAAATGATGAGAGCTATTACATACTTGCAGTGTGTGTTACAAACAGCAGTGTGACTCCGTAAGTTGAAATCTGGCGCATGAATTGAAAAATAGGCTCCGAGGCTAGAGCGTATTTTAAATAGTCCTGATCAGTCCCTGAGATGGTGTATTGAAGACTCGACCTCGCCCCTGGGGCATATATCGACACGTCCTAACGGACTAGTCGTCGATATATGCCCAGAGGTGAGGTCTTGACTTCTAAACACATCTCAGAAACCCACATTGTGATAATAACCTAGATGTATTTTCAAAGTATGCAAAATTTGGTTTTGGGGGATATATGCAACTAAATTGCCTGAACATCTTTTTAGCTAGTGTGCAACAGAATAATCTTATTTAACATGTCTAGTCACTTCTTATCCATTCCTGAACTAGTTCTGCCAAACCAAATTCCCGTGATTTAACCCTTTCAGATTTTAATTATCCTGACGTTCAAACGTCACTGGGAATTCAGTTTCTTCAACGTTTTTCAAAATGCGACGTCAAACGTCGGAAAGTACAAATAGCAAGATATTTTTCACATTAGTGATTATCTGTTTGAGAGCTAGATTATTTTTGGTGGTCTGAATTTTTTATTCAAAACTTGTTTTATTACAAATTATTGGAGAGTGCCTCTGGGCACTCTCCAATAATTTGTAATAAAACAAATTTATAAAAATAAAATATTATTTGTGTTTGACTGAATATGAAATATAAGCAAGGAAAGTGTTGGCTTTTGCTCTGGTATCCTCATTTTTTGAAAGCCCTGATAATGGCTTCTTGCACTTAACAAGTTAAGAAGTCTTGACAGCAAGATTATATTAGTATTTTAAGCTGCTATAACATTTGGCTCAACGGTTGTCACTGACTACTATTTGGGAGAAGATACGAATTGAGGTTAAAAAATCGAAAAATAATAACAAATCAAATGACCAGAAAGTACCAACGGGCTGTTTGATTTCGTACGTCATATATTTATTTATTTTTTTATTGGGGTTTAAGGTCACATACTTATGCACAATGGCTAATCATGACCGTGACAGTTTTAAGGGTGGAGGAAGTCGGAGTACCTGGAAAGAACCACCGAGCAACGACGAGCAACTGTCAGCTCCTCAACATTCTAACTCTGTCCAAGCTCCGCTCAAGCAGGGTTACAGCGGTTGAAGATATGTGCACCATCGACGTGCAGTACGCTTTAGTACACGGCGTCAGCGTGCCCCTCCCCCCCCCCCCCCCCATGTAGGCAACCGGGATAAAGTGCCTTGCCCAAGGACACAACGCGGGTCGTCCCGGACGGAAATCGAACTCGGGACCTGGGGGCGTGGTGGCCCAGAAGGTAGAGGTGCAGGCTGCAAGCCGAGAGGTCCTCGGTTCGAATCCCACCTGCGGCAACCGCGTTGTGTCCTTGGGCAAGACACTTCACCCCCATTGCCCATGTGGGGGCACGATGAAGCCGTGTATTAAGGCGTACTGCACGTCGATGGTACGCATGTCTTCAACCAATCTAACCCTGCCTGTGCTGCAGTGTGCAGTTACGATGTTGTGGAGCTGACAGCTGCTCGTCGTTGCTCGGTGGTTCTCTCCGTGTACTCCGGCTTCCTCCACCCGTAAAACTGTCACGGTCATGATTAGCCATTGTGCATAAATATGTGACCTTAAAACATCAATAAATAAATAACTCGGGACCTGTAGCATAGAAGTCCAACAGTCTACCACTGAGCCACCGCGCTCCCTCGTACGTCATAGGACGTGAAAAAATATCAAAAGGGTTAAAGAACTGCAAAACAATTTCTTCGCCCTGTGAAAATATTTTAAGATATCAAAGAAAAGTATTGAATAACAAGTCGTAACGCGACCAGTTGACTGTCACAGACAATATTCTCACTATTTGATAAGGATCGTCTGCGTTAATTCGCAGCTGAATACTTATATCACGATTGTTATAAGTATTCTACATTACCCGATACAATACAGGCATGGTAAGAGTGTGTTAGGAAACCACCCATAGAATCCGCCCTACATGAACGAACGGCATGTAAGAACGCAGCTGTTCGGTGCCTACGCATCTGATTGACGTTATTTAGGTTTTTGTCTGCTGCAACTGGGATCGTAAACAATAACATATTTGTGAATAAAATGTTAGAAAATATCATTCTAATTTCAGAACTTTTATTTATTGTCCAATGATGATGATTATTTTGCAAATTGTATCAGAGATTTTCAGAAATATGTTGTGAAATCAGGGGGAGGGGGTCAGGAAAAAATGTTTGGACACTAGGCGCAAAAAGTTTTTTTTCCGACCCTTGGGCACCCACCCACTCCCTTTTTTTTTTGAAGGATTTTTTTTCTTTACATTTTGAAATTTGGTACCCCCCCCCCCCCCCCCCCCCCCCCCGAATAAGAATATATCGCACATATACTGCTTTGATTGGCAATTTCAACTGGTATTTTGCTGGAACATGGTTTGTATTGTTCCAGTAATCATTCCCGACATTAAATCTACCCACAACCAGCTAATGAAGATTGGTCGGAATTTGGTCCCGTTTCTTCGCAAGTTTATGAATTAATTCAAACTTTCTCACAGACACCGACAGTCAGTGTATACATGGGTAATCAAGAGAGTATATAGCATATACTGGTATTCCACCTGCACAGCATTAAGACAGGTGTTACAGATACGGGTGTGAGATATGGTGATCATTTTGATGTTTTACCTGGTTTCACCATTGTATCTGCTGCTATTTCTACAACTTCTTTCCGAGTCTACCAATTTCTACACTCAGTTTTAGTTTCACCGGTCTAATATGAATTCATTAACCCTTTACCTAACGTAACGGCCAAAACCGGCCAGCGCTATTCTCAAAAATCACCAATTAATTTTCATTATTTTTTTCATTTTTTGTCTCAAAAACATAGGTTATGAACCCGCGTTGGAACGAGCTCGTCGAGCTCGTTCCAACGAGGGGTCATAACCTATGTTTTTGAGACAAAAAATGAAAAAAATTAGTTATTCAAAAATTATTTTTGCAAGTGTCGTCTGCTTTTCAGGTTAGGTAAAGGGTTAAGCATTTCCAAGTGCACAATTCGTAGAGGCAGTTAGCTCAATGTTGTATTGAACCTGCCAAGAGTCAATATGATGAGGGGTGATTCTTTGGTATCGGAAATCCTCTCCTCATAAATCTCTCCAAATTTGGTCAGGATGCATTATGGAAATGTTGGGGCTCTGATTTGTCGAGTGACGCCCGTCATATATTACCTTTTACGCAATGAATGTCAGTATTATCCAACAATATATTGGAGGCTGTTCATTCAGCGCAGAGGCTTGAAACCTATTTGCTCAAAATATGGTACAAGACCATTGACAGGACTGTAACTTTCCAAGTGGTTGTTACAATATTCAGCTTGATCTCACTGAAACATATTACACATGCGTATTCTTTCTGATTCAGGTGATCCCAACACACTTTATTCTATGATTTAATTTTATTCTTTGTTACAGCAGATTGCTATAGATTATTTTAAAAGAAGTTAATTATATTTCTATTATAAGATAACCCAACCAGGTGTCTTATATGTGTTTGCAAAGTTTTCAGATCTCATATGCCAGTTTTCTCTCCCGACATCTAGTATCTTCCTCAACATGTGCTATATACTATGGTGCAGGGGTAAATAGCTGAAATTCATATTAACTCAACTGATTCCCAAATGACAAACTGTTTACAACATTGTATAAACAGTTTGTTAACAGGGAATCAGTTTCCCTGTTGATAAACTCTCTATCAATTAAAAAAAATGTCCTGACTATTTGATGGGTCAGCCTTTCCTGACAGTATATCACAAATTGAAGGGAATTGGTTTGAAGGCTACTCACTAAGCCCAAGCCTTGAATGATCAATAACAATCCTACATTTTGTTCATAAATGTATATGACTGAAATTCATATTTACGTAATGAGAATCCGTGATTGTAGTCAGTAACTGTTGCATTGGAAAATGGCATTATGCCACTGTATGATGCTTACTATTCACGGTGAGAAGATTCATTTTATTGTCAGATCTGGTTAGATTACACTTATGTTAGATTACGAAAATGGTAATTCGTTTAAATTGCTTTAACCTTTTTCAAAATCATGAACCACTGATGGTGTGATGGGGAACGGTGAAGTCTGCCCACATTCCCATGTTGCTATCCCCTATTCTGTATTACTAATCACTCACATGTTAATCTAGAGTAGATGGAGTGGTGGCAAAAAGCCTGCATAAGCTTCCCTGATCAATATGCATCACTTATTTATTTGAAAGATAAGAGCTAATAGGAAAACAAATTCAAGGCATGTTTTCAGACCTGCTGGCCTACCTACCCACCCCGCTTTGTGTCCGAAAAAACAATGCCGACCCCCCCCCCCCCCGCCCCTTTCCTAGTGAAATTGGGAAATAAAAACACCAATTTTTTCTGTGTAACAATTAAACCCTTTGGACCCTGATGGTATATTACATGTCTCTTCAGATCCATTAGATGGTATTGTCGATATTGTCTGTATTCGTTACATGGGGAAGCCATGGGATTGCGCTTTAAAAATATTGATTGGTCTATCACACAAATTTACGGCGCAACTATCCACTTTATATATGTAGGTCGTATCACGATTCTGTACCGAAAAAGATGCCTTTCGTGTTTAATGGGTTAAGGACTTAATTTTGAAATAAGGATTCCCGAGAGAGTACAAAATAACAGACTATATATATTATCACCTTGACACCTTATTAGGATGAGGATCAAGGACAGGATAGACCTGTTGAAACTCGGTTATCTTAATTATTTGGTAAATCTCCCCGGCAGCCGATGGTGTAAAGTAATGTTCCTGAGAATTTTCAACTCAAATATCAAAACGGGGTGGAGGGAGCTAGTAGAGAACTACTCATTGGAGATCTCAGACCTGGACGTTGGGGCAAACCAGGGTAAAAAAATCGTCAGAGAAAGGGTCATGGCGGATTGTAACCGTAATTGGCGAGAGGGAGTCAAATCAAAGAGGTCTTTGGGTGGCCTGCGTGATAAAGAGAAGCCAGGTTTTGAAGAGTACCTTGATGGCACCTTTGGGGGGTCACTGTTGTTCAAGCTGAGGTCGCGATCCCTGGAGCTGAGGGGAAAAATTGGGAAAGACGGTGAAAGGGACTGCCAGATGTGTAACTTGGGCATGGTGGAGACCCTGGAACACTTCTTCTAGAATTCCCAAAGTATCAGTCTAAAAGAATGAGATTCACTGGGAGCATAATGGGGAAGTGGGATGGGAGAATGAAGGAGAGGGTTAATATCCTAATCGGAGAGATTGGGAAGAATGGGGCAAGGGATGTCATCAAGCAGTTCGTCTCCGAGTGTTGGGATGAGAGGAGAAGCGTGGGAATAGGGAGGCAGTTGGGAGTACAGGGATAACCATGGCCTTCTCGTCCGAGAACCGCGACAAATCAGCGGCTGGCCAAAGTGTTATTATTATTAGGACAATGGATCTTGATTGAGACAAATATGAAGGTACCGATAATGCCCCACAAAGTAGATCTTCTGGTTCTCAGGCCATTTTTGTAAAATTGCTTGTGATTTTTCGTTTTATTTTTTTTATTTTTGTAATTATTTCATGTTCTTGGTCCGTATTATGTTTTAGGCCTCATAATCTACAGAATAGCATGGGTGGTGGTGCATTTCGTCCCTTGAGTGCAAGAAGGCTTTGCAGTGCTAAAGCATTGCAAAGCCTTCTTGCATTCAAGAGAGAAATTTATCAGTTTTATTAACTTGGATAAAATATCAGACATAAACCATTTAATTATTATTCTTTTTAAGTTTGCATTGGCTGTAAAAAGAGAGCATGCGGCAGCCAACATGACCATGCGGAGGAGGGGGTGGGGGACATATTTCTAACGTTTTAGGGATTTTGAACAAGAAATTGTTACTAGTTTATATAGAGAGTCAGTATTTGCGTGCAGAGAATTATAGTCGAAATATACTGACAGATATTGAATTTGAAGAATCGTACAAAATATCTAAAAAGTTTCGGACTTGGTAATAAGAAACAAATAAATCGGAGGACTTCACCATAGACGATGAAGAGATGAAGGAATCGAAAAAAAGTAGGAAAAGGTGATCTTGATTCTTTGCAAAGAACTGTTTGGGATTGTGGTTCTTTGTAATAACTGGGTTTTCGGGATAACCAAGATGCTTGGCATGGTAATTATGTTACGGAGATTGAAAGAGATAAAAATGGGTGGGACAACATTGAGAGGACATTTCAAATAAGGCAAAACAATTCTACAGTAATAAAGTCATTTAACACCATAATATTTTTTGGAGTAAAATCAGGAAAGTCCCGAAATGTTTCCAGAAAAGTAATAAAAGAATTCGCCCCAAAGTAACTTGTGAAAATGATTTGCTATTCTTCAATCAAGTTGCCGCAAAGAATATGAAAACGTTTGGTTTAAAACCAACCGCGAATACGTTTGGTAAATTCATGAAAACTATTGCTAAAGAAGCTGAAATACCTGATGTCCAAAAGACACTCTGTTGGGGGTTATTAGACGCCGGGGTACATTCCACTGCCGTAGCACAACTTTCTAACTTTCTAGGCATAAAAATATTGATAGCCTCCACCACTACAATGTTTTAAGTATTTAAACAACAAAAGTCCATGGCAGAAATTTTCACTAAAAATAAAGACAATACTGGTATAAAACTGGATATATAAACTCAATTGAACCTCGTCCATCAAACGCGAGATACCTTTGACTGAGCCAGAGAAAAAATGCCATCTTGTTTTGCCCCTGCAATATTGTGACACTGACGGGGATAGCCAGTGAAAACCATCACCCGATAGAGTGACAGAAGAACCATTTTTGAATAATCTAACACGAAAGTCATTTTTTTAAACGTTCAGTGTTGTTTTCACCAATTGCGAATTGCGAATCACTATTGTTAAAGGTAACGTGTTTACCAATTCAATAATAAAACAAACCATTGGGGACATTGTTCAGATACAGTAAAGTGATGTCCACGCATGAGTTTACAAGATAACAATAATCATCATCAGCAATATTTTAATTAATGAAGGGTCGGGTTATACACTGCAAAAAATATTGGTTCTCTTTAGAACCAAAACTGGTTCTAATCTTGTCCCCGAGATGGAACCAGTTCTGTTTAAACAGTATTTATTTCAAATTAAATAAATTTACCAAGATTAGCATTCAATTTTAACAGAATATTACATGAACAGAAGTAGATTCAGCAGTAAACTTGGAACTTATTCAACGCAGTCGCCAAACATTTTGAAACAAAGGAGAAATGAACAGTTGGCATATCGAACCAGTTTTGGTTCTGTATAGAACCAAAACTGGTTCGATATGCCAACTGTTCATATCTCCTTTGCTTAATAATGATTTGAGACAACCTCGTATAAGCTCTAAACTTACGGCTGAAACCTCCTCAATTTATGTTTAATTCTGTTAATATTTAATGACAATCTTTATAAATTTATTTGAGTTTTAATAAATACTGTTTAAACAGAACTGGTTCCATCTCAGGGACAAGATTAGAACCAGTTTTGGGTCTAAAGAGAACCTATATTTTTTGCAGTGTACTCGGTGCTTCATTAATTAAAATTTTGATGATTATTCCTGTAATTATTGTTTGGAATCTAATATAATTGCGTCTGTGGAAATACTGCCCATCTGTGGAAAATAACCAGTCTACGGCGGCCGCACTCGAATTGTTTATCAATCTATTTACAGAAAAAAGCATTGAGCTCATTTTTTCTCGCATTAAGTGAAAATTTGTACCATGGTTGGTGAAGTTTTCTACCAGTGGGGAACACTTTTACCAACGTCGGAATATGTTCTACTGTTGATAAAATGTGGAGTGCCAGTTTACTGATGGTGATGATGACCAAATGCGCATTGTAAAGAAAATTGTTATTCCCGTTGATGGCGCAGGGATTCGCATTAAGTGAAAATTTGTACCATGGTTGGTGAAGTTTTCTACCAGTGGGGATCACTTTTACCAACGTCGGAATATGTTCTACTGTGGATAAAATGTGGAGTGCCAGTTTACTGATGGTGATGATGACCAAATGCGCATTGTAAAGAAAATTGTTATTCCCGTTGATGGCGCAGGGATTCGCATTAAGTGAAAATTTGTACCATGGTTGGTGAAGTTTTCTACCAGTGGGGAACACTTTTACCAACGTCGGAATATGTTCTACTCTTGATAAAATATGGAGTGCTCGTTTACTGATGGTGATGGTGACCAAATGCGCATTGTAAAGGAAATTGTTATTCTCGTTGATGGCGCAGGGATTCGCGTTGGTTAGAGGAATGTTACTCTTTGTCAACGAAATCCTTCGACACAAAACCCTTAGTATTATGGAAGAAAATAAACAGATCGCCGAAGGTAACATTGTTCTTAATAAATTGTAGTTTTCTTCGAGTAATTCAAATTTAATCGTGGTATCTGTTACACCAAAAGATTAGACCGTTTTTTCTTTTAGAATCTTTTTCGCTTTTGTTGGGGCATAAAGTGTCAGAAAGTGTTTTTCCAAGTGGAAACACACCAACCGTAGATGGGAATTTTCAAATATCAGACGCCGAGTTCTTTATATTGTATGGAATTAATGAAAACCTGAAGGGTTCCGATGTACAGTACGTGGAGAGTGTATTATCACTAAATCACCCACAGAGTGGAGATTCCACCCAAGCAATAATTGCAAATTTGTTTCAAAGCATAACTAGCACAAGCAAAGTTTCAGCTAATGGACCTCCGGGTTAAACCCGGTGGTCCATTGGCTGAAACATTGCTTGTGTTTTTGTCGATATGTACACAATTTGAAAGTTATAGCTTGGGTGATAACTCCACTCCGCGGGTGATTTAGTTACAATCCACTATACACGTACTGTAAGCGATGGAATTCATGTTTATTATTTTTAAAGATGGTCGTAACGCCACACGGGTATCTGGTACATGCATATCGCTGAGCAAACTCAGGTAAAGTACGAGGAACGAACAACTCCAAATCGGGTCGTTGATTCCACAGTCGTTGTGAACTATCTTTTTTAATATACTCTATCCTGTGAATTATCGTAAATTATCTAAAAGATATTTTTCGATATTTATCGACTCGATAGATATCGAGAAATATCTTACCACCTACAAGTATCTGGGAATTTCATTGGTTCAAAGACGTCACATGCAGACAGCATATAAAACCATATACTGCCTGTCAACATCAATATACGCTGACAGCTACGGGTAATCTCCCCTTTGTTCATTGATTATTCAAAATGGCGGCAGCCGATAAACGCTTCAAGTTGAAAGATTGAGTGTTGGAAGCCCATATTTGGTCAGAAGTGCAGGTTAGGCAACTTAAAAGGCTTCACATTCTGTGGATGTGTGTCATGTTACCTTCGAAATTAAACTGTTTGGTATGTATGAATTTGCCTTGTTATAATTTATACTCTTCCATAAATTGTAACAAGGCAAAGACACGTGAACAAATTGTGAGAATTCTCTCATTTAATTTTGATCGCTGTTGTTATAGTTCTGTGCATCGATGCAGCAGTCGGTAAGATATATTCGTTACACAGTTTGCTTGCTTCGCTCTCGTCCAATATGAAATTAACTGACACCATATATACCATATTAGGTCACCAACAAACTGTGTAACTAATAATATTCCTCGGTAGCTTCCTAAATTACGTCACGCTACGCCGCATTACGTCGCCTTGAAGGAACGATCAGCTGATCTTTGTTATTGTTTTGAAACGAACGCATTTCTCGTCGAATTGGGCTGAATATGTGCAATAAAATGTCTCGTAGCGTGTAATAAAAATGAAAATCTACTCTATTTTATTCAATATTTTATTCAGTATCTGGAATTATCTCATGAGTGTGAACCTGAAAGTTTTATTTTTCACGAGCCGCTTGCGCGAGTGAAAAATAATATTTTCAGATCCACACGATGATTTTTTTCAGTAGCTTCCTAAATGACGTTACACTTCGACGTCGCCTTGAACATCGCCTTGAGGGAACGATCTGTAGTTTTTTGTTATTGTCTTGAAACTGTTTGCAGTCGGACTGGGCTGACTACTGCGCAGTAAAATGTCATAATATAATAAAAAGAAAATCTACGCTGTTTTAGTGAAAAGCGCTCGTGAAAAAAAAACTTTCAGGTCTACACTCATGAGGTAAAACCTGAAGCAGCGATGTTCTATCGGTCGATAATACCTGAGTTAGTGTGATTTCTGAAATAAAACCTGAAGCAGCGAAGCTGCTGAAGGTTTTATTTCAGAAATCTCACAAACTCAGGTACTATCGACCGATAGAACATGAAAAGAAACGTTCTAATTATTTTATTATACCGAACAAAAAATAACTTTCATTGTTAAGCGTTAACTACAACGTGTCATCAATCTTGTAATAACAATGTAGTCGAATCCAAAAACATTACGTCATTTCGAACGAATACGTCTCTTCGAAAATGACTTGTCACAAGTGCCGTCGCTTTGGGAGTTTCTGTATCACCAAATGCCAGTGTTTACAACTGCATCATGTTGTTCATGTTATAATTCATTGTTAATGCTTGTGTGATAAGTGGTATAAATTAATGGAATATAAATTTATGATTCTTGGACGACGACAGTTGTTTGAATCAAGCGAAGTGAAATAATTTATTTTGAACTTGAGGCGGAGGCACAGTGAGGTCGAGGAGTACTAAACTTGTGGAAATATAATTGATTGAAGTCATAACTTATATTCAGGATTCACTGAAGTGGTGAACAACACGTGAGTTTTTAATATTTCTGATTCTTTTGAATTCATTGTTTGCAGTTAAAATTGAAAACGCACTCACTGAAGATAAGTTTGTTGGTAAGTGTCTATCGGTGACGAAAAAAGTTAAACGGACACGGCGCCAGCGTTTGGTGTTGAGAAATTCCTATCAGGCGTGCGAAATTGACGCCTATCAATGGAAGTGGAGGTTACATTTTCTTTGTTCTCTTGTCTCCAGGGAAGAACGTTCCGATAGTACCCGTGTTTTGCCCCAAAACTCCAGTACTATGACTCTTAGAAGGTGTCAAATTAACCAATCACGGCTGATCTTACAAACGTGAGGCATAATAAAACAGCGTAGATATCCTCTTTATAATATAGCATACGAGTGATGTTTGAATTCAGGAAAGCTCTTGTATCGAGGCCTGTAGGAACAAAGCGAATGCGCGTAGCCCTTACCTCTAACCGCATTTACCATCAAATGATTTTTCTCTGAGTCTACGTTTTCTGTAACATTGACTCAAAATATCTTGGGCAAAAGGTGACCTTACGGTTATCATGTTTAGTCGATATGTATTGATTCAATGTAAACAAGGCCATTTATATTGCGTGCATGGAACAACAATTGAAGTATCAACATGTCATGGAAGAGCAGATCCGAATTAATCCATGGTCCACTGATAATGAAATTGTATATTTATCTTTAATATACTCCTCGCCTCAAACAAAAATAGGAAAACAACCTATTTTAGCGTTTTTGATATAGCTCTGCAAAAACGATGTAATGAGCTGAATGTCTAACACATCTGATGCCAGATAATATTTTTGAGAGGTTAGAAAATATTGGACATCAGAAGTAACCTTTTTAGCCAGGAAACCCGTTTTTCAGGAGCATGATCGTGATACGCACTAACTTCAAAAAGTATGTGGCTCAGCGTATTTGTGGGATAGCCCGATCAATATTCTCGACGTGCAGCCTTCAGGCAGCACATTGAAAATATTAATTATTCTTTCTCAAAATGATAAGCATGGATACGTTCCATTTAAGCAGTACTTTATTTTAAAAATGTATGGAAAAGTTACAATGTCTGAAAGAAATGATCATAAAGCCTATAATACAATATACGCAAATGGATTCAGCAGCAACCATGATGCTTATTTTAGCTGCCTCCAGAACAGATACAAACAATTTGAAGAAACAACGTGGCGAGATTATTGCAGAAGGATAATTTGAATTAACCCTTTACCCAACGTAACGGTCAAAACCGGCAAGAGCTATTCTCAAATATCGCCACTTAATTTTCATTATTTTTTCATTTTTTTGTCTCAAAAACACAGGTTATGACCCCCTCATTGGAACGAGCTCATCGAGCTCGTTCCAATGAGGGGTTATAACCTATGTTTCTGAGACAAAAAATTAAAAAAGGTAGTTCTTCAAGAATTTTATTTGTAAGTGTCGTCTGCTTTTCATGTTAGGTAAAGGGTTAAGAAAGAGTGATTTGAAGTATTGACTAAAAATTAATACTGAAACGTTGTAGACCGTGAAAAGCAGAATGCGAATGCTGGATTGCAATTTTCAGACGACGAGTGTTTAGAAAATGTTGAGATCCATTATATCTAATGTTTCTTTTTTATGCAATTAATGGTGTGTTGTTATCTTCCGTGTGTTGCACATTTGATTTTGTTTATTTACCTTTATCTTGTAGTCATCTTCTAAATCTTGTTGATGGATGCGTGTTGGTTCAGTTTAGAAACATAAGTTTCCCCCAATGCTTTCTTTTTCTGTTTAATACGTGGTATTTTGTGCCCTCTTGATGCGCAGTTGTCCAAATTATTTGTAGTTGGTGACTCCATAAATTCCCGTTCAGTTTTCCTGCTATCCTTCATAGCCCATTTGCAATAATTATTAAACTATCGTTTGCTGCAACGTTTCGGGTTTGAGGAAGCTTTTTAAATGACTATGTTTGCAAGGGCAAGCAATTCCATAGTGAAATGTTCTACTTGGTCAGCACTTTCTTCACTTTTCTCCCTTGTGAGTCGTTCAGAACAAAGCGATGAGAAAGTGTCCAAGTTTGCCTTTCGAAAGTTCTGCCGAGGCACAACCTCTCATCGTCCGCCCGAACCAAGCCTTCCAACACAATTGGAAAGTGGTTACCCTCACATACATTCTCTCCGACCTTCCAAATCTATCAAGAAAGAGAGAAGGGCATGTAATTGTAAAATCAATGGATATTTACGAACCAGATACCGGGTGCCGATAATTGTTGGAACCATCACTGAATAAACGCAGGCCATATTTTGTAATAAACTTTTCTACTCTTTCACATTGAAATGTTCTCTGCTGCAGGGATCACCCCATGTAGGTTCTGTGCGTTGAAATCACCCAACAAATATATGGAATTGGGAATTGATGAATCATTTTCTGAAGATCATTCAGCTGAAGGGTTTTATTTGGTGAAACGTAAATTGAACATAATTTGAATTCTTGCCTAAAGTTATGAGTACTACTACTGCCTATAAATTTGTTTGCAGAGTTACAGGTCTGTGTATAATGTGATTTCGAACTACGGCAGACGTTTCGCGAAGATCATTTTCATCCACCCTGGACCATATGTCCCCGATCTAAATTTCCAAATGACAATGGATAATAAACACAAAACCAATAAAATATAATGAATTGTAGAGTTTTCCCCCGTGGGAACCCCGGGAAGTGAAGCAGTGCTTGTTTACTGTGGTAAATAAGCTCTGTTTCACTGGTAACATAGGACCCAGTCACTAATGCTTGGGGTGCGAGTCCTCTAAAATAGGCAACATGGGGTATAAACGATTGTCTGACCTTGACTTTATCTCCATGTTGTGGTCATGATTAGCCATTGTGCAGAAGTATGTGACCAACAACAATAAATAAATAAATAAATAAATAAATAAATAAATAAATAAATAAATAAATAAATAAATAAATAAATAATGTAGAGTTTTCAGATACTCAAGATCAATCTACGTTTAGGCATTAACCCTTTGCCTAACACGAAAAGCAGACGACACTTTCAAATAAAATTCTTGAAGCACTATTTTTTTAATTTTTTGCGTCAAAAACATAGCTTATGACCCCTCATTGGAACGAGCTCGTTGAGCTCGTTCCAATGAGGGATCATAAGCCATGTTTTTGTGACAAAAAGTGAAAAAGTAATGAAAATTGAATGGTGAATTTTGTGAATAGCGCTGGCCGGCTTTGGCCGTTACGTTTGGGTAAAAGGTTAAAAAAGCAGACGATCTTGAGTATCTAGTTTCTTTAGGAGTGCTTCCTGCACGCAAAAAGCACCAGGTTTATATGTTTGGCTTTGAAGGTCGAGTTCATTAAAATTCGCTCTGAAACCTCGACAGTTTCACTGATGTTTTGTGTTTGTTATCCGTGTTCAGTTGGAGATGGTGGAAGTATGGGCGAAATAGCTCCGGTGGGTTTAATGAGTGTTTTATATCTCGGTGACCTATTGCCCAAACGTTTCGTCGATGCATTCATCGACTGACATTTATTAAACACTTCAAACCGATTGAATGTTGAAGAGCATTGAGTCTTCTGTCTGAGAGTTGTTTTGTTTTTCGTTTTCTGTTTAGTTTTTCTCTTTCTGGCTTTCGTTTCTTGACTCTGACTCAGATTTTGTTGTTGGATTCTTGGTTTTGTTCGGCACATTTCTCTGTTCTGATTTAGAACTTTGTTCTTTGTGTTGTTGCGTTTTAACCCTTTACCCAACGTAGACAATATCAAAATTTATTATTTTAAATATATTTTTTTAAATTTTTTCAAAAAATTTCAACAAAACCATATCATGTGACCCCTCTTTGGAACGAGCTAGGCGAGCTCGTTCCAAAGAGGGGTCACATGATATGGTTTTGTTGAAATTTTTCGAAAAATAATACTTTTCAGCCGCTTAATTTGCATATTACGCGGGCGGATGCGGGCGATTCGTTGGGTAAAGGGTTAAGTACATCTTTTGTTTGTTCGGGGTATTTTTTTTTGGGGGGGGGGGTGGGGGTGGGGGTGGTGGTTGGTATTTTTCTCTGTTGTTGTTTGAGTTGACTTTGGTCCTTTTTGTTCTGCTTTAAAGTGCCGTACTATGGATGGAAGTGTGCGTTTGAGCCATGCATATTTGGTCTAGCATTGTATTGATGTTCTTGGTAATTGTTTTTTAGTGATTGTGTAGCATATGGTGGCGATGATGTATTCATGCCAGGCATCGATGTTACGATTTCTCTGACTTTTTTAATTTCCTATTCTTTTTTCCAAACAGGGCAAACTTTTAGATTAAACATATTTTATTTGTTTATAATCAACAAAAAGGATTGGATAATAAGTGCCCAGCACTTAGATTATACCCTTTCCTTGAAATACGTTTACAATTATTGCAAATTATGACATGTTTACAAGTAGTTACATGAATTTATATGTAATGGCGAAACAAAACGTATGTATATATTGAAACAATTTTGTGTATGTACAAAGTTAGAGAAGAAAGCTGATGGGTACTCAACTTTACAAGAGACAGAACAAAGAAGTGGGGGGGGGGGGGGGGGGGAGAAGAAAAATGAAATGCCACACTACAACATTGCTGGCTTAGGTCAGCAAGCCTATGGGCCACATTTCGGCACTACCGCGACTCCGACGGAGTCCACACCACTACTATTGCCAGGACAGACAGGACAAACAAGCGAATAGAAGTGAGTCATGTGTGAGGTAAACAGAGATGACCACTGACTTTAACCCTTTACCTAACGTAACGGCCAAAACCGGCCAGCGCTATTCTCAAAAATCGTCAATTAATTTTCATTATTTTTTTCATTTTTTGTCTCAAAAACATAGGTTATGACCCCTCGTTGGAACGAGCTCATCGAGCTCGTTCCAACGAGGGGTCATAACCTATGTTTTTGAGACAAAAAATGAAAAAAATTAGTTATTCAAGAATTTTTTTTGCAAGTGTCGTCTGCTTTTCATGTTAGGTAAAGGGTTAAAGATCAACAGAATAGGAAAAGGATGCTTTTAGACCCCTGTGCTCATCTACCGGTCTAGCCTTAAAATCGTTTCGTGGCTTTTATGAAATTTTGTACACTGCGAAAAAGGTGAATATTGACGGAATCCGGTAAGTTTGGAATACCATAAAGAAGATCAATTTTTTCATGCAGCTGCATTATTGACCTGACACTGGCAACATTTAATCAGTGACCGAACACGAAAGGTAGACGACACCTGCAAACAAAATTCTTGAATGACTAATGTCTTTAATTACTGTGTCAAAAACATAGCATATGATCCTTCATTGAGCTCGTTGCAATGAGGGGTCATAAGCTATGTTTTCTGACAAAAAAAAATGAAAAATAATGAAAAGTGAATAGTGATATTAGTAAGTAGTGCTGTTCGGTTTTCCCTTGCTTTGGCTAAAGGGTTAATGGTATTCCAGCTGGGTTCTTGATGTTCACCAGATTTGAACATAATTTTCCCTCGACAATTATTTGGCCATGAACATACTTCTGACACTTGAAACATCGAAGTGAATTAGGGATGCACAAATCCACAATGATGTTCATATATCCTGTATTAATGATTTCGATGGTTGAGAGGATTTAAAACTTAAAATGAATGTATTGGTTTGTATTGAATTGCTATCTCTTTTGATCCCTACTCATTTAACATTAGTAACACACCGTGAATCTAGTTCTTTCTGTATTTCTAACTCGTCAAAGTCAGACAGTTCCTTTGTTCGTAATACACACAGCTGTTTTGTGTTTTATGTGCAAAGGCGTTGATCTCCATATCAACGGGCTTATACATTTTAAGTAAGTTTAGAGAATGCATTTCTGTTCTACATTCCATTAGGATTGCCCTTATAGTAATTTTCGCACATCGACAGCTATTTATTCCCTTGATGGCTTTTCACAATGCAAGTGTGTTAATACCTGATGCTCTTTTACCCTCGCCCGTTGCATATTTTATGATAAATTTTGATCAGCTGTTTATGATAAGTTGTTCCTTTTTTGGATCTGAGTCACAATCTGAGTCTGGATGGATGGACGGACGGACGGACGGACGGACGGACGGAATGACGGACGGACGGACGGACGGACGGACGGACGGACGGACGGACGGACGGACGGACGGGCGGACGGATATAGATAGATAGATCTTTATTTCGCTATTTCCTAGTAAATTGGTTACAATATAACATTACAACAAACAGGAACATAAGCTGGTATATAACATGGAAATGACATAGCCTGTAAGGCTGTCTTCCTGCCATTCCCGTAAAAAAGAAGTCAAGTCCCTTTGGCATCAGTGTATCGAAATGCTTTCTACAAAACGGGGTTGTCAGATCTTTTATTTGTGATTTAAGGGGCAAGAATGTATTTGAGGATTAAGTGGTGGGATACGGAGGATGAAGAAGATATGGCTTGTGGATTACACAGTCGGGACACGTTGGGTTGTCACATTTGGAGTTAGGACGGGATTATTCAAGGCTCTAACTATTGAGGACTTTTTAAATTTGGGTCTACTTAATTGCTGGATTTGTGGGTCTATACTATTCCAGATATTTGGGAAGGAGTGTAAAGGCAATCCTGCAGATAACTGTGTTCTTGGTTTCCGTGTATCTACTTTACCGATTTGCCCTGTATTGATTTCTCAAGGGTTTCTATATACTTGAAGGCATCATCAAATGACATGGGGAGTTTTTTATTCGTCCAATCGTGCATAAAGAGGGAGACGCGATGGCTGTAGAGATCGCTGAATTTCAGAATGCCACAATTTCTGAAAAGAGGATCTGTGTGGGAGAGATATGTTTTTTTTTTTGTTATGATCCGGACAGCTCTATTTGCAGTTTTAGAATTCTACTGGTGTAGGTCGAATGACCCCAGACCTGGATACCATATGTAAGATGACAATGAATCAGTGAGAAGTATAAAGCTCTCATTACTTTCGTGGGCAAGAATTTCTTTGCCCTATTTAGAACAAAAATGGCACTTGCTATTCTTGAGTACACCACTGATATATGCTCTTTAAATTTCATATTTCCATATGTACGCCAAGAAATTTTATAGTTGTTTGGGCTTGCTCGTTACCAACTGTCTCATTATTTGTATTGTTTAGAAATAGTTTAATATCGTTTACCTTATACGAATCGTTTTGTGGGTGAAGTAGCATGTATTTAGTTTTAGCCGGGTTGAGGGCTAGTTTGTTGGCAGAACACCAATGGTTTATTTGGGCTAGTTCGGAATTTATACCGTCTGTAAGGGTCTCAAGATTGTTACCTGACCTAAAGGTCGGTGTGTCATCAGCAAAGGAAAGTAAACTGAGTTCTGTGGATTCGTTTATATCTTTGGTGTACAATAAAAATAAAACTGGGCCAAGAATGGACCCCTGTGGTACACCTGTATTTATGGGTAATGTTTCTGAAATAGTATTCAAGAACGAGTCGCATTGGTTTCGTTCAGTTAAATAGCTTTGAAACCTCTGATGAACTATACCTCTAATACCGTAGTATTCCGGTTTCTGGAGTAGAATCGAGTGTTAGATGTTGTCAAATGCTTTGGAGAAGTTCAGGAATATATCTTTGATGGTTTGTCATTTTCCGTTACCACGCTATTCATTTGGTGCAATATATGGTGGGCAGTTGAGTGTTTTGTTCTGAACCCAAACTGGTACTGATATAAGATCTTCTTTTTGTCTGTGCAATCCACTAGCCTTTTTATACATTAACGTTTCAAGTATTTTTTTGAGAACGTCGGGAGATTATTGATGGGGCGATAGTTATTAAAACTTTGAGGGTCACCAGACTTGAAAATTGGTATGACTTTGGCTATTTTCATTATGGCTGGCACATGACCGGATGAAAATGAAGTGTTGATGATGTGTGTTAAGGGGCTGGCGACTTCACAAGTGACGCCTTTCAAGAGTTTTGTAGACAATTCGCCTTGATCTCTTGTTTGTTTTGAGGACAATTTGGAAATACTAAAGATAACCTCCTGTGTATTCGTTGGAGTTACAAATAATGAGTTTCCATTATTATGCTGCTAAAAATGTTGAAAGTGAATATTTGTGTCAGGCACTTGGTCACGTGCCGATTTCCCAATACTGGAAAAGAATGCATTGAACTTGTCGGCAATTCGTTTGGGGTCATTTAAAGTGGTATTGTTATCGGCAAATGTATTTGAGGGCTCAGATTTTCGATCCGATTTATTAATGGCTTTACGTAATATTTGCACTGTTTTTTTAGGTCGCGTTTATTCTCTAGAAAGATATTATGATAGTAGTCTAACTTGCTTACTCGTTTTACCCGGTTGAAGATGTGTGACAGAATTGTTTGTAGTGCTCGATATTTTGGATTGTCGGAAATTTCAGTTTTTTCGTGTACAGCTTTTGTTTGTGTGGGGGAGACTCTAATAGTCCGGCGGTCATCAAGGGCCCGCGTCTAATATATTTAGAAGGTACTGATGTTAACTCCAATGGGAAAGCTTCATTAAATGATTTGTAAAAGGTATCGATATACAGGTCATCTGCTAGGGTGACATCGGATGTGTCGAAGACGTCTGAAAAATCACTACCTTATAGAAGCCTCTTGAAGTGGTCACTGTTCTCTTTCTTGAAGGAGCATTTATGGCTTTATGTCGGTCGTTCATTTTGTTTTACCAAGTCGCCAATAAAGAAAGTTACAAAGTGATCACTGATATCAGAAATAACAATCCCCGAGACGTGTGTACAGTTAAAACTAGAAGTCCTGTCATGAAATGCGCGCAAATAGCACGTCGATCTGCGCGTTAATCTACGCGTTATGACCATAGTAAGTTTATCAAATTCTGTACATATGGCCTGTGCACAAGCAATGTTTCAGACAATGGACCTCCGGGTAACCCGGAGGTCCATTGGCAGAAACATTGCCTGTGTTTGCTATGAGCAACCAGGAGAACCTGCCGTGCTTTGGGTGGCATTCGATATGACCACTGCGCGCAATTGCTACGCGCAATTGCGCCTAGATAAGCGCACATTTCGTGACAGGACTTCTAGTTTTTACTGTAGTGGAGTCATTGCTAATAATATCATTTATAAGAGCTGCCAAAGTTTCGGTAACTCTTGTCGGCTTAGTGATGAGGGGCAAGAAGTCTGAGCTGAATACAGATAAAAAATTTAGTTTTGTTTTGATTAGCGAAGTTCAGTAGGTCAATCTTGAAATCGCCCATAAGGTAGGCGTTTTTATTCTCGAGGTTGATTTTATTCAATAGGACATTGTGGACAAGTCTCTTTTGGTGCAGTGTTTGGTCTATAAATAAGATTAATCATTCCATGTCTTTCACCTCTACTCCGAACTCAACCAAGGGCATTACGTTGCGGATGTCCAGCAAACAGCACCCGGAATACATGGAAAGCATACTCGACCAGGATGATGCATACACATATCGCAAACCAGCTGACCCGTGCAGGCTGTACATTCATGGAGCTGTCGATAAACTGGCCACATCAAACAAAGAAGTATATTATACAACAAATATTGGGTATGAAACAGCTAGTGCAACTTGAGTGATGAGAAAATATATTAGGAATTATTTATTGCTCTGTTGAACAGGCCGTTTCTCTATCCGCCACCCGTGGACCTGCCTAGTAGGGTGTACCCAAAGGAGGTCCTAAGGATCACCTAACTCCCAGGCCACATTTATATTTCCAAGGCTATTACTCTCTGAAAGTTTGAGCAGTGATAAAAAGAATTAATGTTATCATCCGGAAACTGAAGAATGCCATTTTTAATGACAGTGATCTTGTACTTGGGCAGAAAAATATGAAAATCAAAAGGGTTCTTCTCCTTCCACAAGTGCACGAACTCGACAAGTTTAATGAACCTCCGTTTGTAGAACGAAATGTATTGTACGAAAACTAATTTCTGACCAAGTTCTGTCCATAGCAACAGTAATGTTTCAGGTATAGACAGACGAATAGATTGGATGCTTTCCCTCTCATAGTAGGACGTCGTACCCAATCTATAAATCGGTTCAGCATGTGACATACACATGTAATTTTTGAAGGGTAACCAATTTTACGATAAAGTTCTATTTATAGGAACACATCCCGCGAGTTTTGTTGAGCTCTGATAAACAGAACTAATATTATCGCCGGTAAATTCAAAAATGCCATTTTTAACAACAGTGACTTTGACCTTTTTGCCGACAAAACTGAAAGTCAATAGAGTTCTTCTACATCCACGAGGGAACTAACCCTGTAATTTTGATGGACATCTGTGACAGAGAACTAAAGTTGTTACGCGAAGCGAATGATTTATACCTCGCTCACTAACCGGTCCGAACCAGCCCGGAGACCCGCCTACCCGCATGTCCGCCAGCCCTCCTGCCCTCCAACCCGCCCAACTTCTTTAAAATATTAATCGCGTTTGGCTTAGTCAAAATTCGACAAAAAAATATCTGTCGTAAGAGGCCTCGTCCTTCGTACCTCCCGGAAAGCGTAAAACTCACAAGAACACTTCTTTGGAAAGTTAAAAAGAATGAAAATTAAGGTTGTTCCACACTAGTGCCCATGTTATAAACACATAACAATTTATCTTCTTTGGTTGCAATATCGCCAGTGTTATACCTCTTATTTCAGCTTTGGCGTCGAACAAAGACAGTAATCATTTAAACAAGGGGTTAGCACTGCAAATTGCCATATCTTTTAGAATGTTGATATATTTTAGTCAGTTATATTAATGGGTAGAAAATACAAGTCTAGAATATACATTTGTACAAATTTGGTAGTAGTGGCTCCTGGTACACGATGATACACAGTACAGTCGCGGTGGACTGGCAGTGATGTCCACGCATGCGTTTACGAGGTAATAAAATCATCATCAGCAAAATTTTAGTTAACTGGTAGAGTGCTGGAAGCCCATATTTGGGCTTTATTCTGAAGAGCAGGTCCCACAGCTTGAAGGCTCATATTCGGTGCATGTGCTTTGTATTATCTTTGAATTGATATTGTTTAGTCTGTAAGGATTTGCCTTGTTACAATTTATGAGAGAGTGCCCAAAGGCACTCTCCCATAAATTGTAACAAGGCAAAGACATGTGTACTAAGACTTGATGGCCAAAAATAATTTAGCATTCTACCAGTTAATGAAGCACCGGATTGCACCCGGTGCTTCATTAATTAAATCTTTGATGATTATCCCTATAATTAGTGTTTGGAATCTAATATTATCGCGACCGTAAGAATATTGCACACCCGTGGAAAGTGACCAATCCACGGCGGCCGTACTGTGTGCAATCACTGATTATAAATTTGACGCAACAATTTTTTGCGTCAAAATTATAATCTATAATTTTCTATTCTCAAAACATGTTTTGATTGCTCTCGGTGTGGTCAAAATTATGTTCGTTTCTTTACAGCAATGCAATATTACATAAACACAGACTGTCGAAATGGATGCGTGCGAAGAAAAAAGATATTAATTTGGACCGAATCGCAAAGGACGCAGTGAAGTGAACTATGTTACAGCCTTTAGTCTGATCGGGGCAGTTTGCGTTGTGAGGTCTTTACACATCATACCTGATGCCTGCCCTGCATTAATATTAAAATTATTCATTTTGATGCGTTATAAAGTCTCTAATGAGTATTGCTGAAAGGTACACACAAATACCGATGATACTGAAACAGCTGTGAAAAACATGACATAAAAACATGAATTATAAATTTGACGTAACGATGCGTTGCGTCAAATCTCTAATCAATGACTGAATATTCCGCATTGTCCACTAGACTCGTTTTAACTAACAGTGGTCTTTGTTCATCCTCAAGACTCAGATAACAGGCAAAGCACTGAGCCCAAATCGGAAACTTTAACTTTATCGCGTGGTCCGTGACGGTCGCATCGTGTTGATTATGTAATCGCATTGTCTTCTTCGTTCACCGGGGTTTAACGACACTTTCAACAGCCGGGTTCAATTTAAATCGGATAATTTTATGGATGGATGAAGCCTGGGTGCCAGGAGAGAACCACCGAGCAAAGGTGAGTAAATGTCGGACATCCCAACTCACTAACCCGACAGGAGCAGGTTTTAGCATCGATAGAAAGCAAGTTCTCCGTCGACGTGCCCATCGCTTCAGTACACATTGCCACCGTGCTCCCACGGAGGCAATTGGACTTAAGTGTATTATCCATGGACGCAAAGCAAATGGCACCGTTTAGAATCGAACTTTCGACGTTTCGGTTTCAAGGCCAAAGCTCTGATCAATGATCCAATATGTTCCCTATGTGTAAACACATCTTTCCGTTAACCTAAATGCAGCTGGAGGGAAATATCTCCCCAATGTGTAACAAGGAGCCATCTTTAATGCTACAAATCCTCCCTTGAACGCAACAGGGCGCCATCTACAATACTTTAGCACTGCAGATGGCGCCCTGGTGTACTCATGTTTAGGGTATGTGTACAGCCGTTGTGCTCTATATCATGATACATACCGTCACATACGCAATCTGGGTGTTCTTTGCTCCAATATAAGACGCAGATGACGTTCAACCGCCGACCTTCCCGTGTCAAGTCCAATGCGCAAGGACGCTTCCCATTGCAAATGTATTAACCCTTTACCTAACATGAAAAGCAGACGACACTTGGAAACAAAATTCTTGAATAACTAATTGTTTTCATTTTTTGCCTCAAAAAATAGGTTATGACCCCTCACTGGAACAAGCTCGACGAGTTCGTTCCATAGAGGGGTCATAACCTATGTTTTGGAGACAAAAAATGAAAATATAATGAAAATTATTTGGCGATTTTTGAGAATAGCGCTAGCCGGTTTTGGCCGTTACGTTGGGTAAAGTGTTAACCCTTAAGTTGAAGGTAATTGGAGGAAACATCGTCCTTGAGTGCAACAGGCGCCATTTGCAGTGCTAAACATCGTCCATGGAGTTCAACAAGGTGCAATCTGCAATGATTTAGCATTGCAGATGACGCATTGTTGCAACCAAAGGGCGATATTACCTCTCAGACCCTTCTTGAATGAAGGCCGCTGCATCAGTCTACATCTTTCAAGAGAAATACTACCAAGCGGAAACGTGATGCTACTGAAGGTGTTAATCTAGAATTTCTGAAGTACTAATAATGCTTTATTGTTGAGAAAATTATCTCCTTCTACACCAGGCACATCCTATCTATCATCAGAAGAATATGAAACTGAATACCGGATACGGAGAGACCCGAGCTGAATTATGTTTCCCGATAACCTATTCTATTTAAGACGCCTACGTCGCTGAGGTTGACGTTAATGTCGTCCCTCTCAGTGGGAATCAGTGTTTTGTTTCATTTGAATTCTTATTCGAAGTGATGTTATCAAGCGCGGTATGTTCATCTCGTCCTCAAAACATATAATTTATGTAACAATATGCCCATTTTTAACACCCGATTCAGATGATGTTGATGTCAATAGCTGTTTTAAATATTGACAATTTAACCCTGCAATTGGAATGTTTACTCTACAAGTGTATCTTTAGTTCCGCGTGGAAGGTGAAAACCTGATATACCGAAATGCTGACATAAATATTGATTCACAAATGGACGGTAAAAGATTCAGAGGCATTTCAAACGCCTTGTGTTTTATTATGAAATGGCATGCGGCAGTCGGAAAAAAAGAGAGGATATTATTTCTCCACCCACTCCACTTTGATCCTGAATTGGCAGGTTAAGTTTTTTTTCATTTTTTATCCCTTTACCTAACGTAACGGCCAAAACCGGCCAGCGCTATTCTCAAAAATCGCCAATTAATTTTCATTATTTTTTTCATTTTTTGTCTCAAAAACATAGGTTATGACCCCTCGTTGGAACGAGCTCGTCGAGCTCGTTCCAACGAGGGGTCATAACCTATGTTTTTGAGACAAAAAATGAAAAAAAATTAGTTATTCAAGAATTATTTTTGCAAGTGTCGTCTGCTTTTCATGTTAGGTAAAAGGTTAAATTACGTAGTTGACAAAACGTCTTCCCTGAAATACCTTTTGCCACGAATAATTTCGCCGAGGTTAGTTGTTCGTGATATTTTGTACTCTCCGTTGATCAGGAGACTTGGAATCAGGAACGCCCCATAAGTTACAGTCTAGAGATTAGACCTGTCCAAATCTGTCTTTTTTGTTTGTTTTTCATGTTTGTTTCTTTTTTTTCTTTCTTTCTTTTTTTCGGGGGTAGGGTGGGGTTGAGGTGGGGTGGGGTGGGGTGGGGTTGGGTGGGGTTAGGGTTGGGGAGGTTCTTTTTCTGTTTTGTTTTGGGGATGGGAGTGGGTGTCGGTGGTGTTTCTTTTATTTTTCTAATTAATGTCACATCATACATTATACCTAATCTACGAGGGCGCAAAAGGATCATTGGCTAGCGCATTAGACTTCAGATCGTCTGGTCGTAGGTTCGATCCTGATCTGCGCCATCTGTGTTGTGTCCTTGGGCGAGACATTTAATCCAAACTGCGCGTCGATCGAACGCATGTCTTCATCCGATGCTAACCCTGCTTCTGTCAGTTGGCAAGTTGGATGATTTATTTCAGTTACTCGCCATTGCTCGATGATTTTCTCCTTGTGCCCCGGCTTTTTCCACTCGTAAAACAGCCCGATAAGATATGACCCTGGCTGTTGAAAGCGTCGTTCAAGCGCATATAAATAAAACATAAATAAATAAATACATAAATAAACATAATCTGTAATTACATTTTGGGGGGATTATAAGTTCGATTGAGAAGATTAACGGAAAGGGTATTTAATTCCCACCCTGCATATACTTTGCGATATCATTATCTGGTTTCTAGCCAAGTCTTCGCTGCCTACAAAGAAAGCAAACAGTTGACAAGAAACCATTTTTTGTCCACGGAGTAACTGCGAAAACTTTAAAACTTTTATAATATTATTAAAAGTGTGATTTACTGGGATTTCTGGGTTTGATTATAAACGATAACTTCACAAGTGAATTATGCAATCAACAATTGGGTCATGTATCCGCGCGCGCAAACGAAGACACTTTCCCGTGGATGTAATTCTTCAAAAAGGGACCGCTCTTGGGATTTTCTTCACAGTATTTAAGAATTATGGGAATCATGGGTAGTCAGTGTCCGTTTGAAGGAAAATTTGAAACTCCAGCCAGGGGCTGTTTTGGAGATGCGTGATGGAGAACGTTTTCGGGCTATGTGCCCCCAGAGTACTTTTATGACTTTACAGTGCAATAGAAGCCAATAGGCTGAGTAAAGCGAACGGTGATAGTACTTTGAAAACCATAAATACAGTTTGACGGGTCCGTATAATACAGAGGTAAAGTTAGTCGGTGGGAGCTACCGAGAGCTCGTAGATTCGCCTCAAGCTAGGAGTTTGGAGTGGCTTGAGTGGAAGCAAGGCAAATCTCATGCATGGATACTGTATGTTTCAACGGTTGACAGAGAGCTGTTTAATCGAAACGAGACTAAGTAGTGCACCCGTAAGGTGGTGAGCTAACGGCGAATGGTTAATACAGTTGATGCAAGTAAAGCGAGTCAAAGGAGTTGACGGACAGTGATAATTAGTGAAAGAGGGGACCAATTAGCGTTAAATGGGGAAGCTGCTACGTGTGGAATGCTTGGAAGGAGGAAATAGATAATACGCTGTCAGTAGAATGAGATAACTACATGCATGTGGCGTCGACTGGAGACATCAACTTGAGAACGCAGGGTCCCGAAGAAATTTAAACATTCAGGTGGAGAATATACACAAAACGACACACGCGTGTGAATGTGTTAATCGATAAGGCACGAGTGCCGGCGCGGAAGGATAGAACGAAAGGCCAAAGGCCTCGAGTTTTATCCTTCCGCAATGGCACAAGTGCCATATCGATTAACCCATTCACACGCGTGTGTCGTTTTGTGTTTATTGCACGCCTTCACGTCTATAAAAAACATTTATTACACAGACACTCAGCAATTCATTTGACAACTCTCAACAAAAGGAACACATTTTATCGCCAACCAAATCTGTGAGTGGAATCCTTGTCACTTTTTCGTTCCCTGAGTTCCAATGTGTTCTATATGCCTACTGGCACATAGAACACATTGGAACTCAGGGGACGATTTTCAGCTATCACTAGCGATTCGAATTGTAATTGCGTGGCACAATTTGTGGAAAATTTCAGTGAAATTTCGCTTCTATTTAAAAATAGTCCGTCAACAGTTTAGTTTACAGTTTATTTTTGAACTTATTCCCATGTAATATGGGGTAAAGTAATAATAAATATACAAAACATATAAAAATTTGAAGCATGCTGGAGGTGGTGTATCCACACAAGATAATATCATTGTCAACTTTAGTCGATCTCTCCCTCGGCCCTCCCTCCCTCCCTCCTTCCTCTCCATCCTCTCCCTCCCTCCCTCCCTCCCTCCCCTTCCACCCTCTCTCCTATTTCCATCATTTAGGATCAATGCCCAAGTGCATTTTAACAGAACACAATTTATACATACTCATGATGTACCCATGATTTTAGATATAAACATTTATATTGTAGAAATCAGTATGCAGTATGTGCTCTCGAGAACGTACCACGTGTAGCATTCACCCGATTTGCTTCTCTCCTTGCAGAGTGCACTTTCAAAAAAGAGGTAATGGGCTAAATAAACCCTTACCTCGAAAGACGAAAAAACAGGGCACTGTTGTATGCAAGGGGAGAACCCTAGGAATACCAGGCGTTTCTACAGTAAGTGGAGAGCGCACCACCACTAAATCACCCGCAGCGCGGAGATTCCTCCCACGCAACTATTGCAAATGTGTTGCAAAGCATAACAAGCACAGACAAAGTCTCAGCCAACGGACCTCCGGGTTAAACCAGGAGGTCCATTGGCCGAAACATTGCCTGCGTTTTTTGTTCATATGTATAAAATTTGAAAGTTATAGTTCGGGTGCCTACTCCATTCCGCGGGCGACCCAGCCACAATCCACCCTCCACGCACTGCAACTCTATATTGCTCGTATAGGCATAGTTCCTTTATCATCATCTTGGTGCAAACTGGGTAACTACATGCAGGTATGTAATTAGCCGTGAGAAGGGTTTATGATTTTTTGAATTTCCTAAATATATTTGGCCAGATTCATAGTGGTTTTAGTGTTTTCACATGTAAAGAGTGTGTGAAGTTTGAACATATTCGGGTGTTTCACGAAGTAGGGTTTTAAATATTTTTTGGCGAAGAGTTTTGAGTTGATTACAAACAAGAATATAATGGAATTCGTCACCTATATCTGAATTACACAAATTACATTTCCTTTGTGACAGATCTTGAGATATCCAGCTACCAGTTTCTATTGGAAGACGGTGATTTTTAACCCTAAATTTTAGTAGTGTTGTTGCCAAATGTTGTTGTGTTGTGTCTTTAGGTAATTTTCAAAACAAAATTGTTTTTTTATAACATTATAAAACTGATATTTGTTTGAGCTGCCTATTGTTTCTCTCCATTCTTGGATATAAATATCGCTGAGCCTTTGTTTAGTGAGTTCATTAAATAGCTTATTGTTTGGAATGAACTGGTTAATCCAAAAATTTGACATTCCTAAACTGTCTAAGGTGGACGAAATATATTTTAGACATTGATTAATATATAATCCTTGGGTGTGGTTCCAGTATAATACCTTATATAAAGAGGATGAAATTTTGTTACCCTCTCCCATCACAAGTTTCGCCCAAAAATTTAGGCACCTCGATTTTATTTTGACAACACTCGGTATAAGACCTAATTCACCATATAAGAAGCATTTGGGCGTTGCCTTTTTTACTTTTAGGATAAACTTCAAGAACCACAGCTCTAGTTTTTCTACTCCTAAGATTTTATCACTTCCCCAAATTTCGCAGCCATAAAGCAAAACCGGGACAATGGATTTCTCATATATTTCTAACACAATGTCTAGTGGCAACTGGTTTCTTCTCAATTTGTTTATTAAAGAAAACATTGCTTTTTGGCAACATTACATCTATTATTTCTTTCAATTGTGAATTTCCCTGATCTTGAGATGGTTACACCTAAGTATTTAAAACTTTTAACTAGTTCTATAGGGGACTGGTCGAAAGTGAACTTCTCGTTTTGACAAACCCACCCCTCCAACTTAATTATTTTACATTTATCAATATTCACCTTAAGTTTCCAATTCCGGCAGTAGTCTGAGAACGAGTTCAACATTTTTTGCAAATCTGATCTCGAATTTGAAAGTATAACAGTGTCATCAGCGTACAAAAGAATTAGTAATTGTAGATAGATCTGGGGGTCGTTTTCATATATCTGCGTCTGCTCAAATCGCACACCTTCACAACCGTTACTATACAAAAACGATTCCAGATCATTTAAAAACAGGGAAAACAAAATGGGTGATAAATTTTCCCCTTGCCTGACACCGCTGTAACTAGGGAAAAATTGGGACATTTCACGCCCTGAAATGACGGTGGATTTAATATTGCTGTACATGTTTTTGATAATTTTTAGTATTTTTCCATCTATATGTATCCACGTGATCTTGGACCAGAGTGCCGAACGCCAAACGATGACAAATGCTTTGGAGAAATCCATAAAGGCACAGTATAGGATCTTTTTATTTGCTCTCAGCAATTCCCTTATGGTATTTAAGGAGAATACATGGTCGATAGTAGAATGCCCTTTCCTAAAGCCAGCTTGCGTTTCATTGAGTAAGTTGTTTTCTTCCAAGAAAAGGGAAATTCTTTCACTCAGTATACTAGTAAATAGTTTTGATATATTACCCAGTAAAGTTATTTTACGGTAATTATCTGGGTTTTGGGGGTTTCCCTTTCCCTTAAATATAGGTTTGATTTTGCCAATGGTCCATGAACTTGGTAGTATACCTGATTCAAAAATGATATTAAATAGTAGGAAGTAGATTTGCTGAAATTGGGGGTAGGTTGACTTATTATTATTATACCATCGATTCCTGGGGATTTTTTCATTTTTTAATTTTTTTACTGCCTTTTCTATCTCATCCACAGTTATTACATCGTTTAATACACTTGTGTCTAATATTGGAGTCGGGCGTCCTGAGTCATCTCTGATGGAACAGTCCTCTATATGTGTAGCGCCGATGTACTCTGCGCTATCCACATGTTTGAAATATTCATAGAATTCGTCTATTGATGGCATATTATTTACTTTATCAGTGCAGTTTAGACGTCTAGTGGTTTTCCAAAATTCCTTTATATTAAACTGTTTAAATTTTTTTAATTTCGACCTCAATTGTTTGTTATACTGAAATTTACGATGTCAGTTCCGCACATATGTGCGGAACATATTTTTATTTTCCGTACGGTTTAGTATTGCTGTAGATGGGGATTACATAGAACAGGCGTGTAATAAAAAGTCCTAGTTATTTGTGTTGTGTGCATATTTTCATGGACCGTTCATGACGAGGGCATGTGAGTAAATGTTTGTTTTGTTTTATTATCTTTAAATTATATTCATACGATACTCGTGGTGAGACGTATGTTCACCCAAACACTATGTCCTCTCGATTAGTCAATACATTTGTAACGACTAATTAGGAAGCAAATAAAAGATCACATCTATTATAAAAACACTTATAACCATACTCAGATCTCCTTCCAATTTCGCACCTCTGGGACATTCGTTGGTGTACCATTGATATCAGCTAGCTCACTAACTGGAGGAATTGGCAACAGGAGTAGATCAGAAATGACAGACGATCCCTAAAGTCAGAACAAACGTTGTACGAGCAGAGACTTCTGGATGTGGTTGTATGTGTCTTTGGTGGTTATGTCCGAGAATGACGCATACTATATTTTCAGCAATATCTGGACACGTCCTTAGGTCCCAAGTTCGATCCCCGTCCGGGACGACCCGCGTTGTGTCCTTGGGCAAGGCACTTTATCCCGGTTGTCTACACGGGGGCACGATGACGCCGTGTACTAAGGCGTACTGCATGTCGATGGTGCACATGTCTTCAGCCGCTGTAACCCTGCTTGTGCGGAGCTTGAACAGCGTTAGAATGTTGAGGAGCTGACAGTTGCTCGTCGATGCTCGGTAGTTCTCTCCGGGTACTCCGGCTCCCCCCCCCCCCCCCCCCCGTAAAACTGTCACGGTCACGATTAACCATTGTCTCTCAACGGGGTGCCATTTTTGGACACCACCGAGAATCTGATACAAATCACAGGACATGCACATTATCATGATAATTCATTTATCTAACAATTCTGCCACATAAACAGATTAAATCTTAAACCTTTACCCAACGTAACGGCCAAAACCGACCAACGCTATTCTCAAAATATCGCCAATTAATTTTCATTTTTGACTCAAAAACATAGGTTATGACCCCTCGTTGAGCTCGTTCCAATGAGTGGTCATAACCTATGTTTTTGAGACAAAAAGTGAAAAAAAATTAGTTATTCAAGAATTTTTTTTGCAAGTGTAGTCTGCTTTTCATGTTAGGTAAAGGGTTAAATTATTTTTAAACATTTTTGGGACATGATGTTCGGTCGATCACTGAAACGCACATAGAATGTATCCATGTGCCTGTTATGATAGACCGTAGCGCTACCGGAAACGAGTCGTCTACATGATACGGAATCAGAATGAGTCGTCTATATGATACGGAATCGGAACACATTATGTGATACGTACCGTTTCTCGTGATTTTCAGGCCAAAATCTATATGATTGTTAGATAAAAATTTGTATCAGTCTGAACGTTTTAGCTTGTATAAGAGGAAAAATCAATCGACTGTATGACAAAAATTCGCATCGCGCTCTCTCTCTGTATTAGCTAACTTCAAGGACGTGGCTAGAGGTTTCCGATGGCAGGAGTAGGGTAATGAATTTCCTACTTGGGGGAGGGACCGGGCGGTGAAACCCTCCCCATAGTTGGAAATTTACTGCCGAGAAACATTTTGAAAATGAAGCCATGAAAGGGGGGCATAAAAATTGATTCTAGTAACTGAAATGCCAACACATTTATGATAGAAGTATCAGTTTATTTTATTACTTGGTATTCTTCTGGGAATTGAATATGTGCTAAACAAAATGCTCCGCAAGCTGAGAACTTTGAACAATTCCCACTGTCCTAACATTAAATCAAATCTTATGCAGGAATGATCAGTTTTCGATGTTTCATCATTTTGTAACTGTGAATGATGAAATTAACCCAGAATTTTACACTATGCGATTTTCTTGAAGTGCATTTCGAGGATTTTTTTATTGCAACAAGTAAACGTACTGCAGAAATCTCGTACCGATTGACAGCATGCGTTTTTATGAAGCTCGATATTGCGTACACTGTAGTTGCAAATAGTAACAGGATTTTTGCCGATTTGAAACCGAGTTGGGATTTTGGGAAGTAAAGGAGACATCAGCATCGCCAAAGATGCTGTGAAATCCAGACAGATGGAATTTCCAACTACTCATGACTTGCCCTCTGAATTTCCAACTATAGGAAATTTGGCCAGGATGGGGGGGGGGGGGGGGGGGGGGGGGTACACACAAAACCCACCCACCCACCCACCTGTCGTCACGTCCCTGGCTAACATGTCTATAAGCTCAAGGGTGTGGTATCTTGTCGTATAAATAAATCTTAAAACATACAAATTAAAATTTCATATTGTGAGTACTGTCATCAAATAAGCAATTGGAGAACATTCAACTTGCAGTGGATTGAGGACAGATAAAGAAATATGTGGAGCTAATAGATACGGTACTTAATGCTATTACCATAAAATACGCAGCTAATGGGTTTACACCCACTGTTTGTAACCTGAATTCGAGCATGGGAAAAAACTCATATTGGTTTGATGGGAGATTAACATTCTAAAATACAATTATTACGCGATTAGAGATATGTCTATCCTGGTAAATGAAAAGAAAAGTAGAATTTACATCAATTTTCCCACACTTGATGTTTAAACTATGCATGTAAGATTTTGATGGAAAATAAGCTTTACATTTTTTTTGAAAGATTTACATCCAACTTCGTTTCTCACAATAGCACCTGACTTCTATGAACTTAATTGCGTATAGCAGCGCCATTGCATTACAAACGTTTTTCTGAGAAATATGTTAACCCTTTGCCTAACGTAAAGGCCATAACCAGCCTGCGCTATAAACAAAAATCGCCATTCAGATATTATTCTTGTCAATTTTTGTCTCAAAAACATAGCTCGTTAAGCTCGTTCCAATGAGGGGTTATAAGCTATGCTTTTGAGGCAAAAGTGAAAAGTTTTTGTTTTCAAAAATTATTTTGTAAGTGTCGTCTGATGTTCGTGTTGAGTAAAGAGGGAATTAACCCTTTGATACTTGTGTACGTCTTATTACGTACGAAATCAAACAGCGCGTTGATACTTTGTGGTTTTTTGTTTTGTTATTATTTCTCGATTTGTTAAAGTTTTAGCCTCAATTCCTATTTTCTCCCGAATAGTGCTCAGGTGACAACCGTTGAGCCATATGTTATCGCAGCTTAAAATACTAATATAATCCTGCTGTCAAGACTTCTTAACTGGTTGAGTGCTAGAAGCCACTATCAGGGCTTTCAACAGATACCAGAGCAAAAGCCAACACTTTCCTTGCCTATATTTCATATTCAGTCAAACACAAATAATATTTTGTTTATATAAATTTGTTTTATTACAAATTATTGGAGAGTGCCTTTGGGCACTCTCCAATAAATTGTAATAAAACAAGTTTTGAATAAATTCAGATCGCCGAAAATAATCTAGCCCTCAACCAGATAATCAGTTATGTGAAGAATATCGCGTTATTTGTACTTTCCGACGTTTGACGTCACATTTTGAAAAACGTCGAAGAAACTGAATTCCCAGTGACGTTTGAACTTCAGGATAATTAAGGTCTCAAATGGTTAACCCTTTACCTAACATGAAAAGCAGACGACACATGCAAAAAAAATTCTCGAATAACTCATTTTTTTCATTTTTTGTCTCAAAAACATAGGTTATGACCCCTCATTGGAACGAGCTCAACGAGCTCGTTCCAATGAGGGGTCATAACCTATGTTTTTGAGACAAAAAATGAAAAAAATAATGAAAATTAATCGGCAATTTTTGAGAATAGCGCTGGCCGGTTTTGGCCGTTACGTTGGGTAAAGGGTTAAAATGAATACTGTGAGAAGTAATTGAAAGGTTAAAATCGAATGTTATCCTTTCCTTTTCTTGTTGGAATTGGAGTCTTCTGCAGTTTTACTTTTGTTGACTTTTCCACGTGATATTTCATCTCTCGTCTTCAGATGATTTAATCTGATGACGAGTGATACAATACCACTCGAAACTGTTCTCAGAAATCATGGTGCAGAAATGACCGGTGTTAATAACAAAAGTGGCGGCAAGTAGCTATATATGGACACGTTTTTAACGTGGGACTGAGATACACACCCACGCCTCTAGGGCCATGTCCTGAATTATTCTGTGATCCTGAGATCTTGACCTGTGCAGTTCAAAAGAACGGACATTCAGATCTTACCAAGCATCAGTCCTATACCAAGTTTTGGTAATCAAATATGAGACCGTGTTTTGTTTGCAAATAGACATACATACTTACACCCGTGAATGATTTTTGAAACACTGGGGTGTGTACCTTTGATCTTTGACCTTAAAAATAATAGGTGTTCTGACCTTACCCAGTACCATTCTTATATTTTTGGGTAATAAAACATGTAGCCATTTTTTCTAAGACGCAAAAGACAAACAAACACACGCACGCATACCTCCCCCCCCCCCCCACACACTCACACACACACATTTACAAACAAATACTAATACACACACGGCCGCTAGAATGAAATGCCTAACACTGTGTTATCACTATAGATTTTTATCGCGCGATTTTTCGATCCACAAAAATCTACAGTGAGCACATGCAAGACGGATGACTTTCTTTCGATTTTTGAATGATACGATTTTTGTCGAAACAATCAAACGCGTTTGATTTCCTTTTATCGAAAGACTCCATCGATTTGTCGGGGAGGGGGTTACGGCTGACCAGCTTGCAGAGAAAAAAAAATTATACGACAAAAGTCTATAGTGAGAACAGCCTTCAGATTTCTGACGTTCGACAAAAGACGTTAGATAAAAGACTAGGATAAAAATCTACAGTGAGAACACACCTTTGCCCACGCCCCGACTCACGTCGGCATGGTTAATTACTTTTCATAGAGCTAACTCAAAATATTTTGTATGTACACACCGGATAACAGTCACCTTAATCTGCAGTTTTCAGAACTAGGAAAAGATATGACTTGCAGTGATAACTAAGTTTTGACCGATGATAACTTTATGGGTGGCTCTTTTGGATACCACAAATGTGAAGCGTTCTGGAAAAAGATATAAAAGGATCTCTAAGTCGCGATTTCATATGAAATTTATGTACAAAGTTCACACAAATCGACCCGAGCCTCGGTCACCGAGGCTCGGGTCGATTTTAGTGAACGTGACTCAGGAATTCCTTGTCAAGTTGTGACAAATTTGAGATTCATTTTATCACCTGAGTAATTTAACGTTTTTGTTTACGTATCGACAAAAGTTGGCCAGCGAGGTTCACAAAAATGGCCATCCAAAGTTTAATTTTTATTTTTTTCCTAAAGAAACATTGACATTAGGAATGGTTCTAACTAGAATATCGGACAGGCTAAAAAGGAGTGTCGGCACATGAGAGTCCTGTTGGAGGTATGAACTGAACAGTGTCTCCACCAGCCAGTAGCGCTTACATGTTTATATATTTGGTAGTGTGCGTGTTGTCTATATTTGTACGCGCGCAAACATGCGCGCATATAAACGTAGATAATATGCATATGCATGTAGATGTATATGTGCGTAATGGACAAGTGTGTGCGAGTGGACATACCATGACTGGTTGTGCCTTGGCACTTATGTTAGAATGCTGACATTGTTATATTCCGTTATGTACTTCTGTTGTTTCCTGTATATACAAGTGTATTTGTGTGCCATACCATTTCTTATGGTAGTGCAATAAAAACTATCTTATTATGACCCCTCATCGGAACGAGTTCGATGAGCTCGTTCAAATGAGGTGTAATAGGCTATGTTTCCGAGGCAAACAATGAAAATGTTTTGTCATTCAGGAAATGTTTCTGCAATTGTTGCCTGCTATTTGTATTAGGTAAACAGTTAGAGAAATTTTTAGAGAAGATTACTTTAATTCTACTTCCGAAACCAACTCGCTCACAGCGTTAGGATGTCGACGTTGACTTCTACCGTTATTCCGTATTAGACGTGCTGTGAACGATATTTTCCTTAATGATCTATTTGATGGTGATAAACCAGGATCTCAATCCCGTATTCTAACAATATGGTATAAACATAGCTGACCTTTATCATTGTTCCATAGCTTCTTAGATCATCGTTGGGTAGATGCGAAATGCAGTTCGGTAGATCTAAGGAAAGTAATTATGTACGTTACGGGTGAACTAGTCGCGGGTTCGGGTTGTTCTGGATGTGAGCATGGATAAAGTCTTTGAATTCTGGTACATTCCAGTAAATTACGTGTCCTCTGATCGTGGAGAAAACAAAAGCAAAAGGCGCATACTGCATACATGGTTACAAAAATGGACAAAATCAGAAGAAGAATGTCGTCCAAGAAGGTTGCAATTCAGAGACATACACAATTCATTTATTATTGGGGTTTAACGTCACTTTCGACAGCCAGGTTCACCTCGTGTCGGACAGTTTGACGGGTGGAGAAAGCCGGAGTACCCGGAGAGAACCACCGAGTAACAGCGAGCAACTTTCACTCCCCAACGTACTAACTCCACACAAGCTGGGTAAGCATTTGTTGAAGACAAGTGCACCATCGAGGTGCAGTGCGCGTTAGTACGCAGCGCCATCAGGTCCCCACGTGGGCGACTGGGATTAAGTGCCTTGCACAAGGACACAAGACAGTTGTCCCTGGCGGGAATCGAACCATAGACCTTTCGGTTTGAAGTCCAATGCCGTAGACAATGAGCCTCCGGGCTCCCAAAAAATATAGACAAAATGCATTCTATTTAGTCTCACTATAATCGCTCATGCCTTTGAACTGTAGAAATGGACAAAATGAAAACAAATACAGACAATACAGAAGCTAGATTAGAATATTTTGGAATGAAAATCATCATTTCTGTCCCAGTTATATATAGAACTAGCAGGGTTACCCGGCGTTACTGAGGAGAGTATTCTGTGCCCCTCTACACCCCCATCGAAGGCGCGCAGGGACGCTGTGGGGCAAGTCCATTTGACCCTCTTTAACTGTAAGTGGTTTAGACTAGTCTGGCCGTGGAAAGGAGGAAAGTGAAAAAGGTACTCAGCGCCGTCTGTGTTTCCTTCTGTTCTTTTTGGAGGCACTTTTTTAAACCTCACCATTAGATTCCTTGTAAAAATAGTAAAATCAGTAGACCCCTTTGAAGACCTATATCGGTGAGAAAATTTTGGTCATAACTTTTGGTGCCCCTCTACACCCCCACCCCACCCCACCCCGATACTTTTTAAAGCTCACCATTAGATTCCTGATAAAAACGTACTCCAAGTAAACCCCATTGAAGACATATATCGGTAAAAAAAATTTTGGTCATAACTTTTGGTGCCCCCCTACGCCCCCACCCCACCCCACACGCTTTTTTAAACCTGACGATGACCTTCGCCATAAAAAGTACTCCTAGTAGACCCATCTTGGACACTCGGGATGGCCCCATATTCGTTTCTATAACGGACAGACAGACAGACATACATACATACAGACATTCTAAAATATAGTATAGATATACCCATAGTAGTTTGGTGTACCAAATGTTCACCACGAGTGGTGAAGTGGTGTTAACCGCGAGCCTTTGGCGCGCGGTTAACACCACTTCACCACGAGTGGTGAACATTTGGTACACCAAGATACTTTTGGTATATTTTATTTATACTATGATCGTCAGATTATTAAGAGTCGCTATTATTTTTTCTCGATTTTACTGAGCACCAGACGAACATACGTGCGAATTTGTTTTTGTTCACAGGAGCATCGGTGGTCGGTACTTCCGCTGTCAATTTTATCACCGAAACGAAAGAGAAAAAGAAAGGCCCTTTTTCATTTTAATAACATACTATTTCAAATTATGGATGCTTCATTAACACGAGACAATGCATGTTTGTTAATTTATTTTTTGGTGTTTTGTGGGGGTAAATTCATTTAAAAACGTAATAAATAATTGCCACTTCCATTTCACTCTTCGCGAGGCGACGTGCGTTAAATTTAGACAAGTTCGCATTCAGGTCGACGTCACCAAAGGTCAGCTTGGATGTAGTTCCACTGTAGGTGTAAATTTTAACTGCTGAAATCCCATTGCTGGTGTGTTCACCACGGTTTGGGTATAAAACTTAAGTGTATGTCATGTATGTCATAGGTTTTTCCTGTATAGTAGAATAGGTAATCATGCTATAAGATTCTTTCCTCTCTGCAAGGATAATCCTAAGTAATAAAAACATCATGCAACAAGTTGGTAAACATGCATCTGAGAAAGAAGAATTGGTCAAAGATGCCTAAAAGTGTTACCTGAGGGAGGGTATTGTTCCTTGGTGAAGTATTTTCCGCTCTAGGGTAAGAAAGAGGCTACCAAAAAAGCTGCTGTTAGTTTGTTTATTGGGATTTATCGACACTTTCAACAGCCATGACAGATCAGGTTGGGTAGTTTTACAGGTGTTGGAAGCCGGAGTACCCAAAGACAATCATCGACCAGCACCATGCAACTGTCACATTCCTTATTTTATTAACTCTACACATGCAGGGTCAGCAGCTGATGAAGGCAAATGAATCATCCCCGTGCAGTACGCCTTCAATACACAGCGCGACCATGTGCCTCACGTTAGCAATCGGGATGAGGTGACTTTCCAAGGACACAACGAAGTTACAGCTGGTCAGAATCGAAACATCGACCTTTCGGTTTAAATTCGAATCATCTAATCACTGAGCCATTGCGCTACCGGCTACAGTCAAATTGTATTTAGTAATTAAATGCATGGTGTAATAACTGACGTGTTTTGAAATAAGAATCAATGCATTGTGTAATAACGAAAAATTTTCAAAACAGAACACCGCATTGTGGAATTACGTATTGTATAATAAAAAAATACGCATTTGTGTAATAAAACGAATATGAAGTTCTTCTAGAATTTTTGTTGAAAGTGTTGTCGTTTACTCATGTTGAGTAAAAGCTGACGTATCTTTAATGTAACCCACCCGTTCAACATGTTAGGTAATCAGTCGTTCGCAATCACTAAACTGGCTCCTAACAAATCGACCTTTGATTGTATAAAGGCGACATCTGCAATGCTTCAGCATTGCAGATGGCGCCTTTATACAATCAATGGACGAAGTACAGTTTCGGCCTCTATGTGAACCTTGCCGTCCAGAGTGTCGTTGAAACCGAAGCAAAACAAAACAAACAATCTATGGGCTTCCGTTGGAAGATATTCAAGAGGAAGCAAAAAGCAAATGCAATATATATCCTCTGGTGCCTGCACTGAAGCGTGCAGAATATCTAGATGGGATCACCACTAGAATAATTTCGATCATACACGATTGTTTCAAAATACCACAGTAAGCCCAGGCAGCAATTCATACCATGAACCTGAGCTGGGAGATATCCAATTTTACTCTTTTATGCTTCAATCATACAGTCTGTTAACTAAATCTCTGTTAAAAATGCATTTCAATTCTTTTAACTTTTGGTATCCTCTTTCTCCAGGCTACATGCATATTGTACGCGAGTAAAGGATAAATTCGGCTAATTAATTGACATTTTGTCGACTTAAAATTGGCTTGTAAGTAATGGGGAATTCATTGTGCATAATAGATGCTTACACTAGTAATATTGTTTCGTTGGTGAAAGAATCGTGGGCTGAATGACGCATCCAAGAATTAAAATTCAGTGTATTATCGGACATTAAAATATCCATTAAACTTACAAATTGTGAATTTAAATCTTACATTTTGTCATCAACAAACTTTTAACATAATTTATTTTAAGTCACGCTTTGAGTCAAATAATTCTTGATGTTTATAAGATTCCTTTTGTCTGGTGTGTAATTAGCCGAGATACTCTGCTTCAGATGATAAAAATCTTTATAACATTAAGAGAGATTAGGGTTTTAACTTTTAACCTGCAATACATGCCCGACATTTGCTGAATAGGGCTGAGAAATTCGTGCAAATTGGTTTATCGCTTTCATTGTACATTAATACATATTTTGTTCACGTTTGTAAAACTGGTAAAATACACCGCCCCCATCCTTATTTTTCTGCTTTTGATTTGACCGATCTGGAGCCAATACTATGAAGCTTTTACAAACATATTTTCTAGAATTGTATTTTCTGCATATTAATATAACTGACTAAAACAAATGTTTAGCATTTTAAAAGATATGGCAATTTGCCAATTGGCAAATTGCCATATCTTTGAAAATGCTAATGGTTCATTTCAACCCATTTAAAGTCATACCCAGAAAATACAATTCTAGAAAATACAATTGTAAAAGTTCTATAGTATTGGCTTCTGGATACGTTTTACAAATATTGGGTACAAATCATGTAATATAAAAAATGGTGAAGATTTTATAATTGACCATTTGATAACAGTTTTCATTATATGTCAAGCACGAATAGATTCCCAATACCGCTTTGTTTGTTCAGCTATTCTGGATCGACGGAAAACGAGAGTCTCAACTTTTCCAAATCTATATCATGCCTTTCTCAAATGAGGTTCACGTGATATGACTGATCTGTGTAGTGTTTCGAGGCGACAATTTTAAAAACGGTAAGTAATACCTTAAGTGCCTTTGCGCTGGACACCTTGGAGAAACGTCCCAGGATTGTTGTTTGTTTTCATTTCAGGCGTCGTATTCAATTTTTTAATATCCACTGTCATAATTTGATAAATGAATTGTTACAACAGTCAATCATCCTGGGTTGTTATATTCCTTCTCGATGACGAGACCAGATTAGCCAGATGTGGCTGATCTGGCATCATCAACTCGACGGAATGCGATGACTCATGGGTGACAATTTTCGACACTGGAAGAGATTTATAGGAAAGTTAGTTCCCTTTAAGTCTCTAAAGTTGTCAGTAAATTTACACAAGAAGAAACTCTAGAAAGCAAGAGATTCATAGGAAAGTTAGTTCCCTTTAAGTTTCTAAATTTGTCAGTAAATTTACACAATAAGAAACTCTAGAAAGCAAGATCCCCGCAGACATTACGGGAAAAGGTTGACATACTGATGAAAGGAGTATTCCGTGATGATAAAACGATGATTATTAGCACCAGTAAGCTAACTCGGAGTGTTGATCTGAATTGGAAATGGGCTCTGAAAATCCCTTTTATACCGCGTTTACCTATTCTACTATATATGAAAAGCCTATGACATAAATTTTAGCTTTACACACCAACCGTGATGAACACGCCAGCAATGAGATTTCAATAGTAAAAAATTACACCTACAGTAGAACTACATCCACGTTGACCTTTGGTGACGTCGACCTGAATATAAACTTGTCTAAATTTATTGCACGTCGCCTCGCGAAGAGTGAAATGGAAGTGGCAATTATTTATTACGTTTTTAAATGGGTTTACCTCATAAGATGCCAAAAATTAACAAACATGCATTGTCTCATGTTAATAAATCATGCATAACTCGAAATAGTATCTTATTTTGTTATTCAAACGATAAAGGCTTAGTTTCTTTTTTTCATTTCGTTTTAGCGATAAAATTGACAGCGGAAGTACCGCCCACCGATGCTCGTGTAAACAAAAATAGATTCGCTCGTATGTACGGCTGCTGCTCAGTAAAATCGAGAAAAAATAATAGCGACTCTTAATAATCTGACATCATGGTATAAATAATATACCCAAAGTAGCTTGTTGTACCAAATGTTCACCACTCGTGGTGAAGTAGTGTTAACCGCGCGCCGAAGGCTCGCGGTTAACACCACTTCACCACTCGTGTTGAACATTTGGTACACCAAGCTACGATGGGTATATTCTATATATACTTGAGACTTCTGCTGATAAACTAGAAAGGTAAATCATGTCAAAATGGTTGGTTGCGATAATTATTCTGTCTATAGGCTGTTTCTTCCGACCGACCCCAATTCCACAAAGTGAAACGGGATCAATCAGTATTACTTTGTGTGCGTGTTATCTGAATAACACTGAATAGAATCGGTGCTGTTGGAATAACATTACCTACAGTTGAGACCAGAAGTCCTGTCACGAACTGTGCACTTATCTAGGCTTAATTGCGCGTAGGAATTGCGCGCAATTGCCATATCGAATAGCATCCAAAGCACGGCAGGTTCTCCTGGTTACTCATAGCAAACACAGGCAATGAACCTCGGGTTACCCGGAGGTCAATTGGCTGAAACACTGCTTTGCACATGCCATATGTACAGAATTAGATAGCCTTATTATGGTCACAACGCGTAGATTAACGCGCAGATCGACGTGCTATTCGTGCGCATTTCATGACAGGACTTCTAGTTTGAACTGTATCTCTTCCAATCCTTTATCCAATATAAACAGCAGACGACAAACAGAAAAGTCGTGAATAACTAAATATTTTCCTTTTGGCCTCAAAAACATAACTAATGATTTCTCGTTGGAACGAGTTCGTTCAGTTCATTCCAATGAGCCACCATAGGCTATGGTTTAAGGCTAAAATGGAAAAAATAATAAAAATTGGCGTCGTTTGAGTAGGAGGCGTGTTTGCCATATCAAAGCGAACAGGGACTAGTACTATTGGAGTTTTATAACTGTATTGCAAGAAATTATTCTGGCAAATTTCCACGTCTTTTATTCATTTCAACTCCGCCATTCATAGAGAAATGATCATGGAGGAAAAATACTAACCTGGAAAATACAGCCTAAAATTTAAAGAATTGACTTGAACACTTTCCTTATCACAGTGATTTACATATTCGCATGTATTGAGCGATTCAATGTATAGTTTGGAAGTTAATACTGCAATATTTCACTGCCTCAACACAATCATGCATCGAAGCAATTAGTAGACTTAGGCCGATATCTGGAGAGCCCAAAAAGTCATCCCCGAGTTTAGAATACAGCACAGAGAGGCCAGCTCTTACATCCATAAGGAGCTTAATGATGCCGAAGCAACATAGTTTCGTGAGTAGTTGAATAGCCTTGCGTGGCGCCCGGCTATCTGATCTGACAAATATACCGTATAAAAACAAAACTCCTTCACCACTTATCCATCTTGGGCATCTTCGTTCCTTTTCCTTCCCTTCTATCCCTTTTTGTTATTACTCTTTCTGTCGGCCTCTTTTTTCTTTTCCGCATTTGACTTGTTTTTTGTGTTTCCTGTTACTCAGCTTTGCTTGATTTTTATTTTCTCAACTGCTGTTGCGTGAGGTTACGCAAGGAACAAGATTGGGACATTCTTCAGCATGTGGCAGTACTCTGTCGATCTGGGTATACGGAATAAGGTTTCACTTCCTGTTTGGGTTTCAATATCAAATAACCTCATACATTCTTCTAGTAGTTTCATCTAACCATTTGGGCGTCGAACATTTTTTCCAGTTCTCTTCTAATGCTCCATAATTGGTCGATGTTACAAAGAGTCCATTTCCGCATCTAGGGTAACGAAACTATGTAGCAGGGTTGCATGTTAGGACGAAACCTTCTCCGAAACTCTTGTAATGAATTTATGTTGCCATATTCATTATCAATTATACCTCCTTTTGTAACCCTGTCAGGCTTCGTTCTTACTAGACGATAGTGGGAGGAAGGCACTGAATAAGCAAATAAGCATAAACTTGGTGCTGAATACATTTTCTGTACTATTTTGTGCTAAATTGTGTAAATATTGTAATAATGTTCCGTTTTAAAACATTTTGGAATTAAATAAATATTTTTCAACTAAAGAACCGACTCCTGATGTATTCCGAATTAGCTGCTGCAAAGCTGGGGTATGCTTGTTAGAAATAGCCTGTCTTTCGCTTTGATGTATATGTAAAAGGCACCAATGTAATTTATTCACCGTAATAGGATGGAACGACATTAGCACGAAGTGCATGTTAAATGTATCAAAAGACAGAAAGAAGGTTTACGTTTGCAGTTTAGGATCCTTTCAGTTAGTACAATTAGAAGTTTTTATTTAGTTAGTTTCATATCGGCCGAGATATCAGACCGAGGGAACTTTCGAAGGTCGAAGTCTGATGTAAAGTTGCCGAGGGCTGATATCTCGGCCGGTATGAAACTAACCAAATAATAGAAGATCTCAGGCTGCATGAAGTTACCTCGGGCTAATAATATCGTCGGCTGAGTGCTAGAATGTTCTATGTCCCATACGGGACATAGAACATTCTAGCACTCAGGCGACGATATCTCGGCCGATATGAAATTATCCCTGTAATAATCTCCTTATGTATTAAACAAAAACAAATAATTACAAAATGTTCTCAGATCTATTCCAATGGGGGCGCGGTATCGTTGAGGTAACCGGTTCTCGTCAGATCACCGAAGTTAAGCAACGTCGAGCCCGGTTAATCATTGGATGGGTGGCCGTCTGAGCGATCAATTCGGACTCCCGCGTTGTGTCCTTGGGCAAGGCACTTAACCCCGATTGTCCACATGGGGGCGCGATGACGCCAAGTACTTAGGCGTACTGCCCGTCGATGGTACGCATGTCTTCAACCAATCTAACCCTGCCTGTGCTGCAGTGCGGAGTTACGATGTTGGGGAGCTGGCAGCTGCTCGTCTTTGTTCGGTGGTTCTCTCCGGGTACTCCGGCTTCCTCCACCCGTAAAACTGTCACGGTCATGATTAGCCATTGTGCATAAGTATATGACCTTAAAAACACCAATAACTAAACAATCTGTTCCAATCTTCTGACGGTGTTTGCTTTTCACAAACTACGAAGTTTTCTCTTTTCCTAGTTCATCTGTCAGAACTTTGCGACTTCCCCGGTGGGGAATCCGAGTCGTTCGAATCGCTGAACTATCTGTTATCCCACTTCCCACGAATCTCCGTTTACGCCTCTAAACTTTAGTTTGCTTTGAATTTCCTGCACAACTCTCTTCTTTCTTCTCTTCATCTTCATAATCATTACTTGTTTAATTCCTCATCAATATTCAGATGAGGCTAATAGTGAGCTTTTTTGTTTGCTTTCCAGTAATATATAGTCGACACTGGGAGATTCGATAGTCGCTGGTGGTGGATGTGAGCAGTCACCAACTGCTCACACATCCAACTGGATGCTACTGAATCCGTCAGTCCCACTTATCTTTTTGTACATGGTGACCTTCCCTACGTAACAGGCTGTCTAAAATAGGAATACTAGGCATGTTTTCTTGTTCGAAAATCTTGCCAGATCCCATAGTGCCCACCATTCACTCTATAAACAAGTTGCAGCCAGTATCTGTCCAGACATACAATTTATCAAGAAGTTTAGTTTCAAACACTTACTATTATTGTATGACAACTTTAGAGTGCAATGATTTGTAATATCATCCAAGTCAAAGCGTAACTCCTCACCAGCACCTGCACCCGTTTGAATGTTTTTGTATCAGAATTGAATATTGTTGTAAGGGGGGGGGGGGGCGTTTAAATAGGCTTGCTTAGCCTGTTCCACAAACCCTGTTTCATATCTGAAGGAAATAAAATTACTGTTTAAAAACAAATTCCTCATCATCCCAAAACTCAGCTTCCACTCACTCCATTACGCCTGGTACCATCAATTTTTCTGATTGTCTTCGGCGAAAATGCTGAAAAGTGTCGATGTGAACAAACTGGTTGCGCCTAGTAACATACCAAGGGGACGACACCTCTGGCTTAGCCCATATCGACCGATATGACGACACATCTAGCTTAGCTCATATCGACCGTCATGTCAGCCGAGTTTGAAGTCATAACTGTTGAGTTTGAACTTCGAACTTTTATTTCAGCTCGTAATAAATAAATAATTACATTTTGCCGCGACAATAACAATTGATTGTGATGATGATGTGATTGGTATGGTGATAATAATTATGAGAGTTATTGTAATAATAATTAAACTTTTTTTCGGTTCATGCGTTTTCAGATAAAACGATTGGCTCACACGATTCTGTTTTTTCTTTTCATAACTCAATGAACCGAAAAAAACACAATTAGGTCCGCCCCCAGCCACGCCCCTAAAATACCAGTCTTCGGAGTTGCAACATGGTGTCAAATCAATAGAAGTTAGAACACTGGCACGTTCTAAATGTGAAAAATAAAAATAAATTTATATTACTAATTTATCACCATGAAATTATTTATAAAATATTTAAATGACCGTGGTGGGTCAATTTTTCTTTTTCTTCACAACTGTATTTATTTGACATTTCAATTTTTACGCACACTGGGTGATCGTCTGCGTTCATCGTTTTACCCAAATCGATTGTAAACAATGGCTGGTCACGACGAATACGGCAATTTTGACATTGCGTTTCCAATTCCAATGAATGAACACTACCTGAATTCAACTAATTTCATGTCATCTGGCTTTATATCTAACTCCACTTTTACAAACTGTGTTTTTCAGTTCTCGGGAAACGGTCAAAACCAAAATACAATGTAATACTGATAGCCAACTTCCACCTACCACGGAACGTAACCTTTACGTGAAGTGAACAGTTGAATGAAATTTGAGGGAGGCGTGGCTTATGACGTTTTCTTTGCATTACGTAATTCATTGGTCAATAAAAAAATTAATGACATAAGTGCATTTGACTTGGAAAGTGTGTCAATTGCTACCTGCATTTCAATAATATGCGCCCTCTTTTATGCCAGAAAAATAATATGTCTACCAGTTATAGTTAAGTCTTTGTTCGCTGAAGTAGAGGACGGCTAACACTATTTATTTATTTGGGTCGCGAACGTTTAATTATAAGGAATGATCGTTTCTTTTTGTCTATTTCTTGAGTTATGAACCCCAAAAAACAAAGTCCAAACATCGCGTAACGCCCATTTACGCAGTTTGGACTTTGTTTTTTTGGGGGGGGTTCATAACTCAAGAAATAGACAAAAAGAAACGATCATTCCTTAAATGCTTAATGGGAAACTCTCAATGTTAGATGCTAATTAGTCTCCAGATAAAGATAACGGAGCTGTCGTTTTTGGATAAACATAATGAAACTATATGCACTTTTATTTTTAGTTAAAGGAAGGATAACTGCGTTGTATGAGGTTTTTGAGATAAAAAATGAAAAACATTAGTTATTCAAGAATTTTTTTTTGCAAGTGTCGTCTGCTTTCCGGGCCATGTTAGGTAAAGGGTTAACTCTTTGTCTGCTGCTGGCGGATATTCCTGCCAAGGACATATAATCTCTTACCGCAGGAATAAGTAAAATTTGGTCATTTTTAATTAAATTTACCCCCCGTAGATTCAATCAAGGTTTTCACAAATGATTTCTTGAGTTAAATTACCAAAACGATTTTCAGCAAATCCAGTCATGGCTGCCATGACTTCATAAAAAATTTTTTTTTTAAAATACTCAGCGGTTACGAGTTAAATTTTGAGCAGCTAACATTAATGGGACAAAATAAAATGCTACTGGATATGAGACAATTCTCAATTAGTTTGACACATGTATACTATGAACAAACAGTGTAGTAAGAATGTAAAATAAATAGATTTAATGTCACTTGATAATGGGAAATTCTGGGAAAAAAGTAATTAAAGCTACAGAGAGTTTGACATGGCCAGTTAGAAATGCCGATAAAACCAATCACTCTTTTCATGATCTTTGCACAAATAATCATTTTCTTAGCTAAATGCTCAAATTATTGTCAAATTGTGAATGTAGAAGGGTATGATGGCTTTTGGGGTTTTTTTATTAGGGTTTAACGATACTTTCGAAGGCCAGGACCGTCTCGTGTCGGACAGTTTTAGTGGTGGAGGAAGGCGGAGTACCCAGAGAGAGCCACAAAGCAGCGGCTAGCAACTGTCAAACTCCCCCAAAAAACTCTGTCACAGCGTATCGTCCTATCGGGTAGGGACGTAAAATGGCTGTCCTCTGTGCGTAGAGAGACACACTCCGTGCAGGCTAAAGATCCCTTCGTAGTATTCGAGAAGAGCTAGGCCACGAAGTTGCCGCTATGAAGGTCATCCCACACACCTACGCCATTGGGCCAAGGAGAGGCGTTAATATAAGTTGCATAACTTGTTCGTCAATCCTTGTAAAACAAATAACATTAAATAAAAATAAATAAAAAAAACTCTCCAAAAGTACTGCTTCCGTACTAGCACGGTTCGCATTTCGTCGCCCGAGTGCTAGAATGTTCTATGTCCCATAGGGGACATAGAACATTCTAGCACTCAGGCGATTTGTTGAAGACAAGCGCACCACGTGCAGTACGCCTTAATACACGACGCCATCGTGACCCCACGGGATTTAGTACCTTGCCCTAGGACACAACGCAGTTACCCCTGGTGGGGATCGAAATGTGGACATTTCGGTTTGCAGTCTAATGTCGTAATCGCTGAGCCAGCGCGTTCCCTATTGATAACTTACACGTGCCACTGTGGTTTGACAAAAATTGACCGCTTTGCAATAAAAACTGTAAATATTCGGATTTTTTCGGCGGAGGAGTAACGTTCACATGCATTGCATGTTAACTGTTATTAAGCTGGTGGTATTGTAAATTAAAATTGAATGTGATCTTTGTTCTTCTATATTATGCTTCGATGCTATTCTATATTTGAGATGTAATTCTCGAACACTTCGAAATTTGAAAATCCACACTTTCCTGGTTTTTTCTCATTTTTGACAAAAGCTTAGATTCTCAAATTTTCACTGCTTCTATTCCATTTTCCTTAATGCGGCATGGGATAAAACACAGCATGTTCCATTTGTGCCCAGTTAAACCCAGTACACTACGTTCTGAAAAAGAAAACATTTGTTGAAATCCCAAGCCATGTCCCATTACATCTCTTGTTGCCTCTGAGATTCGTAATCCCAAAACAATGTGTCCGCAAAAATATAACTGAATTTCTCTATCTGCAGGATACACTGTCCTCAAACAGATCGTGGCCTATATATAATCGAAAGCAGCCAATAATCGTATGGCCAGTTACAATTTTTTTGCCATGACTTTTCAACACAAATCGGGGCTGAACCGCTCGCGTGCCATGACGAGTAGACATTGGGGCAGAACCAATATTTATTTATTTATTGGTGTTTAATGTCACATACTTATGCACAATGGCTAATCATGACCGTAGCAGGCTTACAGGTGGAGGAAGCCGGAGTACCCGGAGAGAACCACCGAGCATCGACGAGCAACTGCCAGCTCCTCAACATCCTAACTCTGTTCAAGCTCCGTCCAAGCAGGGTTACAGCGGTTGAAGACATGTGCACCATCGACGTGCAGTACGCTTTAGTACACGGCGTCACTGAGCCACCGCGCTCCGGGCAGACCGAATAAAAATGATATACTGTCGTCCGTACATTCAAGGGAAAAATTACAGTGTCGACCCTTCTTCGTTTTCTTTTTCTCTCGTGAAATGAAATGATTTCTTGTTGGGGATACAAGCAAAAGCCAACAAAATTCGTTCTCTGTTATAGTTATTGTGTGTTTGCTTTTATCGTCTATATATGTGTAGAAAAAAATATGTCTTCCTATTTCAAACAAATACTTTTCTCTTTATAAGTCGACTTACCTTTATGTGTTTGTTTCACGTTAACCCTTTAAACCTTTACCTAACGTAACGACCAAAACCGGCCAGCGCTATTCACAAAAAAAATACTATCCAAGTTTCATTATTTTTTCATTTTTTTATCACAAAAACATAGCTTATGACTCCTCATTTGAACGAGCTCGCTGAGCTCGTTCCAATGAGGGGTCATAAGCTATGTTTTGGTGATAAAAATTTAAAAAATTAGTTATTCAAGTATTTTATTTGCAAGTGTCGTCTGCTTTTCGTGTTAGGTAAAGGGTTGACGGACGAATCGGTCGCATCCGTCCACGTAATTTTCAAATTGAGCGGTTGAAAAAACATCTTTTCGATTTTCAGAAAATTTGAACAAAATCTTGTCATGTGACCCCCTGTTGGAACGTGCTCGTGGTGGTTTTGATGAAATGATTAGAATTTTTTTTTAAAATAATTAAAATACCATATTTTGATATAGCGTAGGTTGGGAAAGGGGTTAATATGTAGAACAGGTAGTCTAAAACAATATATATAGTATCATACCGAGTCCATGCTGCAGCAAAACACAAGTTCATCTAGTCTTGCCACTATACATGTAGTTTTCAATTATCTACAAAATAATGCACACAGCTGCAGATGACTTATTGGCAGTGTTTCTTCATCACTGTTGGTTGCCCGAACAGGCAGCCAACAATAATGCAAAAACAATGTCAAAGTGAAAGTAGCCTTCCCGTCCAGTTATCGAGGAAGAATACACATGGATTCAACCTTTTCAAAGCCGTATGAATATGGCAGTTTATAGCTGTATGAGGTCTTAAGGGCTAACGCAATAATTGATTCCAGCCTTTACCCAAGCGATACACTCACGTTCCAACTACTTATTCAAATCCAGCCAACAGAATCAGCGACCAGTGAATTGATTCGGTGGTGTCACGCGATGCTTCAAGCATACTGGATGTCATTTTCAACCAAATTTAGGAACAACGATTTTAGAGAAGGTAGGACAACTCCCCACCTGATGGTGTTTTACTGTTAGGACAACCTGATACATTTAACCCTTTACCCAGCGTAACGGCCAAAACCGGCCAGCACTATTCCCAAAAATCGCCATTAATTTTCATTATTTTATCATTTTTTGTCTCTAAAACATAGGTTATGACCCTTCATTGGAACGAGCTCGTCGAGCTCGTTCCAATGAGGAGTCATAACCTATGTTTTTGAGACAAAAAATGAAAATAATAGTTATTCAAGAATTTTTTTGAAAGTGTCGTCTGCTTTTCATGTTAGGTAAAGGGATAAAAAAGCAAAATTTATTACCTACATGGTATGGGTATACATAAAAAGCTTGGCGATCATATACTGATCTAACCACATATTTTTAGTTGCTGTTGTTTTTCAGTTCCCATTTGGTCTCGTCGCATAGATAAAACTTCTCCATGTGGCTTATTGATATTTGGATTGTACAAGCTGATTCGCAAGCTGACACTTTTTTCATGTTTCGTGTGCTTTTTAGAATTTGTAAGAACGTTTTGGGTGCACAATTCCCCCCTGCTGTGTTTTAATTGTCATCACACGCAGATTGTTATCAATCGAGTCCTTATACAAATATAAAAAACAATCCGTCATCTTCTGAAACTCCTGGAGATGAGGAGTTGGGACCACTGGATATCGATAATAAAGATGTAACAAGAACGCTTGTAGGAGTTTGGGGGATTGGGTTAATAAATACATAGAGTCAACGTCGCAGAATATACTTTCTACTGTATAAATACATGTTTAGATGCCATATATTTGGTGCGGAACAGTACGACGCATGGAATTTGTGGCCGAATGCTGTGTAAATACTCATATTTCGTCATAACATATTTGTCTCAAGCCTTTTTATGCCACACCTTATCCCACCAGATCCTCTCGTAGAACTGTCCGTGAGCAGATGTAGAATTACATTATTTGAAATTTATTTCAAGAGCATTAGCGGAGTCATTGGTTAACCCAAATTACGGTCAAATCACACGTAAACATGATTTGGTTTTGAATAGATTTTTATTTGCGTTCGCATCCGTAACAATCTGATATGCAACTACTCTGCCGATATTCCCACTCGGTGTAATCTTATGTCGCAAATAAGCGGTAGTATGAACACGTACTAAACCCGTAGTCCCGCATTTGTCAAGTTCCCCTTGCATATTGAATAAAATGTGCAGTGCCGGAAGATTGGATTTTCTCCAGAAACAACAAAAGAAACACAAGTGCGCTGTCAACTAACTAGTGTTAAAGGTTTGGTAGTGCTTCTCTACAGTTAAAACTAGAAGTCTAGAACTGTGCGCTTATCTAGGCTTAATTGCGCATAGGAATTGCGCGCAATTGCCATATCGAATGGCACCCAAAGCACGGCAGGTTCTCCTGGTTACCCATAGCAAACGCAGGCAATGTTTCTGCCAATGGACCTCCGGGTTACCCGGAGGTCCATTGATTGAAACATTGCTTGTGCACAGGGCATATGTACAGAATTTGATAGACTTAATATGGTCATAACGCGTAGATTAACGCGCAGATCGACGTGCCATGTGTACGCATTTCATGACAGGACATCTAGTTTTAACTGTAAGTTTTCTTTTTAAATCATAAATACGCTGAAAGTGGGCTAGAAGAAATCCTATACCGTTACTTTTATTCCGACAACAGCCAGAGAATTTCCACTGTGTCGCGATCTGGCCGAAATTCTCGGCCCATTTTTCTTCTCACAACACCTTAGAAACTCACCTGTTAAAACTAAAAGAAGATACCTTGTGCCATAAATGATATTTTCGTTTGAGTTTTCCTTATTGAGTCTTGATTATGCTATATAATATTTTGGAAATCTCGATCAACGGGGATGAATGTTTCGCGATCAGATCGCGGCAGAGTCATGTACTGCGGTTGTTTACACCCTCTCAGAACTGTAGAGACAACAGAAAGCGTTCTTCCTGAAACATGTGTTGACAAGTTGGATTTTTGCGCAATGCACCAGTGCAAACTAGTGAACAGTCTCTAACCAAAATCAAATTTATTATAAATTACTATAAATGTGCAACAGTCCTAAATATAGTTCGGTATATCCTATACCAAAATAATTTCATAGTACTGTAAACTGAAGAATTGGGTAGCAATAACCTGCTATCAACAAAACTAGAGATGTGATAAAATCAAAGACCGTTCTTGAAAACTTATAAAAGTGTTTTATCAGCAATAACAAAATAGCGAAAAAAACACGTCACAATATCACCAGTGTTCTTCGAGAAATATTGGTGTTTTGGGGCATTCGAGTTGACGTTGAGCGGCTACTCCCCAAATTTCATAATCAAGTTCCAAAGAGGGGTCATAACCTATGTCTTTGAGACAAAAAATGAAAAAAATTAGTTATTCAAGAATGTTATTTGCAAGTGTCGTCTGCTTTTCATGTTAGGTAAAGGGTTAATGAAATATAAGAGAAGATTAATTATAGTCTACTTCGGAAACTAACTCACAACGTTACGACGTCGACGTTGACTTCTGACGCCATTCCGTGTTGGAGTGCTGTCGACCATATTTTCCATATTTATCTATTTTGAAGTGATTATGTGATACACAATGTTCAAGATCGTCTTTCTCCTTCGGGGTAACTTGCTAGTGGGTTTGTGTTGGTATGTGTGGTCTGAGAAGTGAAATTGATAGATTCTGTTTAACTTTAGACAAGCAGATTTTCTTCAAGCAAAGGGGTTGACAGGGCTGTTTTTCCATTTGTGCGGTCTGCGTTGCTGAGAACACATTTGCAGGATCATATTTCGCATGTGTGTATCATGTTGAGTTTAGGAAATATTGTGTGAAGTACCAGGACACTGTTATGTTATTGTAAGTTTCTAGTAAATGTGTTTCTCAGCTGTATCGTTTTTTTTTCCTTTTGGCCCTTCCTTTTGGCTACGGTATCTTTTCAAAATGCTAACCTCTCTTGGGATTAAACATTTTTTTGTGTTCAGCTTAGTTCTTTTACTTTGTGGTTTGTGCCCTTCAGAGAAGCAGTGGTGGGAAGGGTTTCTCCATACGGGTGGCCAGTCTATAATTTATTTTAACCCTTCAGCTAAGGGAAATAGCAGAGGCCACTTAGATTCGTTCTTCAAAAACTTAAAAATTTTATTTTTTAAACCAAACCATACCTTATGATCCCTCATTGGAAGGAGCTGCACGAGCTCTTTCCAATGAGGGGTCATAAGCTATGTTTTTTGAGGCAGAAATTTAAAAAATAACACAAATTTGAATAGCGATGTTTGTAAATAACGATGTTCGGATATGGGCATTATAGCGTAAAAGGTTAAAAATTAATATTGCGATCGTGTGTAGTATATAGCGTGGGTTTCTGTGAGGGGTGGGCCCGAATGGGTGCGGCATAGCATATTTTCTGGTGAAAAATGCCCCAAAACCACGTAGATTCACCACTGCAAAGAAAGTCTTCATTTGTTCCATGTAATGATGGATGTACAGAACGTGGAGAGTTTATTATCACTAAATCACCCGAAGAGTGGAGATTCCACCCGTGTAATAATTGCAAATTTGTTTCAGAGCATAACAATCACAAGCAAAGTTTCAGCCAATGGACCTCCGGGTTCAACCCGGAGGTCCATTGGCTGAAACATTGTGTTTTCTGTTCATGTGTACAGAATTTGAACGTGATAGTTTGGGTTATATCTCCACTCCGCAGGTGATTTTTTTACAACCCACTCTCCACGGACTGTATGTGTGGGTGTGAGGGGTGACAAAGTCAAGAACACTGAATGATTCAATTGAGAAATAATAACACAATTGCGGTCAATGCATTCAAAACTTCACACGCTGAAAATGAAAGGTACTGTAAAAAATAACTTCAGTCAAAAACAAGATCACACGAGCGTAAGTGTTGTCAATAAAGTTATAAATACAGTGCATAAATTAAAGCGCATTAAACGTTTCACGACTGAATCACAAAAATCTCTTTCCAATAGATAAAAATCTTGTTTACTCATTCACGTGAACATGATGTTTTGTGATGAACGAGTTCTAATTTATCCTGCAGGATGCAGATATGAGGCTTTGATTGGCTCCGTCTAGAAAAGCGATAAACTTGTGGGCGGATCTAGAATCTGTGATTGAGGTGGGCGCGGGAGTGAAACCTAAATTGTCGAGGATTCCGGGCCGTTATGGTTCCACAGAATGACTTTACGTAAGCTTAGGCCGGGGTGTCGCGGAGACAACCGATTGTGTTGGGGAGGGGTATAAACCTAATTTTCCCTAATGTGGTGTTCCCGGCTCAAAAAATTTTCCATCTGCATCATAAATGCATACAGTTATCAAAGGCATGCTCTCATGGTGTGGTTGCAATATTAGTTATTGAGGATTATATAAGTTCGAAACTTCAGAGGTCTCTGAACTGTATTTGTTGGATTAACACATAATTAATGGGCTTTTCCCATTCTTATTTATCCCTTTACCTAACAAGAAAAGCAGACGACACAAGGAAACAAAATGAAAATTGAATGGTGATTTTTGTGAATAGCGCCTGCTGGTGTTGGCCGTCACGTTGGGTAAAGGGTTACATGGCATGTTTCACACTTCATAGAACTCCATTTGAATGACCGAATGTGTCTTACATACATTCCAATCTAGTGGAAAATGTCATGACTGGGAAATTATTGGGAATGTCACACCTATACCTGTCCCAAACTTACGCCTCTAAGCAGCGAGCGCAGTAGCTCAGTGGTTACGGCATTGGACTTGAAAACTGACAGGTGCACAGCTCGATCCCCGCCAGGGTAACTGCGTTGTGTCCTTGGTCAAGGCACTTAATCTCGATTGCTCACGTGGGGGCACGGTGACGATGTGTACCAAGGCGTACTGCACGTCTATGGGGCACTTATCTTCAAACAATGCTAACATTGCTTGTGTGGAGTTAGTACGTTGGGGAGCTGGCAGATGCTCACCGTTGCTCGGTGGTTCTCACTGGGTACTCCGGTTTCCTCCAACCGTAAAACTGTCAGACACGAGGTGACCCTGACTGTCGAAAGTGTCGTTTGACCCCAAATAAATAAATAAATAAATAAATACGCCTCTAAGCGTAGAGTTCTGTGAGCACCATATAGAAAAGTAACAACGTACACACGATATATTCTCCAAATACTCTGATAAATGATGTTACGGAACAACACACAGTATACCGTTATCCTGAAAAAAGTGCTTTCTGTTGCACTCGGAGCCGTTACTTGCAAATGACACTGGAAGGGTTTTGAACTGAAAACATTTGTAAACATTATAAGTTATTGTGATGAATTGACGGTAACATGGTCTGGGGTTTGCGGCTCTGAGCTTATGTTCAACCGAGACGCGAAGCGTCTCGATTGAACATACGCTCAGAGCCGCAAACCTCAGACCATGTTACCGTTAATTCATCACAATAACCTATATGTTCCAATAAGACATTAGGGCCTACCCGTAGCCTAAAACCTACATCGTTAAACAAGAGAGGTTTATTTACTAAACATGTAATCGTTAAAAGTTGCCTTGTTCAAGGCAACTTTTAACTATCACAGGTTTAGTAAATAAACCTCTCGTGTATCTCACGACGACACTGGATAAATGATCAAGAAACCAGAAAAACTCATTCCATCTCAGTTCAAATCGTAAATCGCCTTGAAATTTAAACACACTTCATACAGAATACCGTCTGCTACACGAGTGAAAATCCAGAAAAATGAAGCGGCTTGCTAGTCACTCCGTTGGTGAATGGTGAATGGTAAAGCAATTACGAAACGGGCGACGTCATTTCAAATATTTCGCGTGGTGACGTCAGACGGTAACATTTGCCACTTGAGCCCTAAACACATAATATACTAAGCGAGATCTAGTCCAATCAGAGGAGGAGGATTTTAGTCTTGTTGGAACATAATATCACGATTATGATGTGATTACACTGTTTATTGAAAACAATGTAAGCAAAATACTTTATTATGCCCAAAAGTATGCACTTGATAAACAAAGTAAGCCTTGGGCAAGGCACTTAACCCCGATTGTCCACATGGGTGCACGATGAGGCCGTGTACTAAGGCGTACTGCACGTCGATGGTGCGCATGTCTTCAACCAATCTAACTCTACCTGTGCTGTAGTGCGGAGTTACGATGTTGGGGAGCTGGCAGCTGCCCGCCGTTACTCGGTGGTTCTCACCGGGTACTCCGGCTTCCTCCACCCGAAAACCGTCACGGTCATGATTAGCCATTGTGCATAAGTATGTGACCTTAAACACCAATAAATAAATAAATATAGGAAAATTTTCGGGGAAGATCACCCAATTGTAAAGTGTTTTTTTAACAGTAATTTTATTTCCTTCAAGATGAAATACGGTTTTATGAACAGGCTAAGCCTATATAAACGCCATTCCAAATTATTCAATTTTAACACAAACCATTGAAACGCTGCAAGTGATAGTAAGGATCGAAGTACATATAAACTGGAAAATATTGTTCCGAGTTGCTGAGCACTAAAATGGTCATACAACAACACATATGTGAAACAAAACAGCATGGTAAATTGTACGTTTGAATAGAAAGCGACTGTATTATTTCTTTGTGATATGACACACTGACACTTAACCCTTTACCCAACGCAGACGATATCAAAATTTATTATTTTAAATACCATTTTTCAAAAATTTCAACAAAACCATATCAAGTGACCCCTCATAGGAACGAGCTCGACGAGCTCGTTCCAAAGAGGGGTCACATGATATGGTTTTATTGAATTTTTTTGAAAAATAATATTTTTTCAGCTGCTGAATTTGCATATTACGCGGGCGGATGCGGCCGACTCGTTGGGTAAAGGGTTAAAGTAACATCTTACAAGACTTCCAAACGGGTGACAATTACGAATAAGACTGGCTGCTTCGGAAGGCATAATCGCCAAGTATGAGATGAGATGCGACATCGTGAGATTCGGCAGTCGCTGGCGGGTTACCTGGATAGACATCTTCCACTCACACTCACCACCAACGAACGTCGAATCTCCTGTTGTTTTATATATTGTTGAAATGCCAGGTATAGTTCGTTGTTATCCTCATCCGAAGAATGCAGGTTGCCAAAAAAAGTTAAAACTGGTGGTTGCCACGTTAAAATGGAAAGCTTAAAAATAGGGGGTTCCGTTATGGTCGACTCTTTCCACAAAATACAAACTAAAAGCATCACGTTTCTTCATCGATTTTTTGGCTACAAGATGTATAGACAGACGGCATTCGCGTTAGAACTGTCATTTTGTATCGCACGAGATCGATTTGGGAAGTGGGATAATATTGAACTCGAAGCCTTCGAGTGGGATAATATTGAACGAGAAGCCGAAGGCTTCGAGTTCAATATTATCACTCGGCCAAAATCGATCGAGTAAGGTAAAACATGACACTTCGAACAAGTATGCTGTTCTGTATTTTTTGCACGCCAGCAGTTTACTAAAAATATATTGATCGATTTTGGCGGAGAGATAATATTGAACTCGAAACTTCGGCTTCTTGTTCAATATTATTCCTCCGCCGCAATCGATCTAGTGCGGTAGAAAATGAAAGTTCGAATGCGTATGCTGTTCTGTCTTTATTGTACGCCTACAGTTTACTAAAAGAATATTACGAACACAAATTATTGCCAAATGTAACCAAAATGTAAAAAAAGAAATATTTAAATAGTCTACGTGATCCGTATTTTGCACGGCAATACGAAACAATTTATTGTTCGCTGCGGTTTTTGCAGAAAAAACATGTATTTTATTGAAATAAAAGCATAGGCGTGCAATAATATATGATAATTGGCTTTTTTGTCCATTTTTCCAAACTCACGAGTAAAATTTGGTGCTTGGTGCTTTCATGTTCACTTCTCCACGGGGAGATGAGTTTCACCCACCCTCACTTTCGTGCACTTACGCTTCGATGCTCGTTAACTGCACTAATCTCTTTACTAAATTCGGGTGAGAATAGATTACAAGCCTCATTAGAACTGATTATTTAAAGATATCTCGGATCTCCGTCGGAAAGCCAATTTAGGAAAGCAATAATGGCTATTATTATTTTTACAAAGGTTCAGTTATTAACAACGATTTAGTTATGTTCATGTGTGTCTTTGACACACAGGAACATAAATAAACCGTTGTATAATGTCAGTCTTGTTCATCCAGTGGTAACGTGCGGTGTGTAGAGTCACGTTTATCCTTCAGGTGTTTCAGCTATGTTCTCTGCTATGTATATCAGATGCAGTACTCTGGCCTCTCTCTCTCTCTCTCTCTCTCTCTCTCTCTCTCTCTCTCTCTCTCTCTCTCTCTCTCTCTCTCTCAGATCGCGATCTGTCCGCGACACAGCTATACCAATGTTTCGAGATGTTCAAAACACAACATTGCGAAATCAAGACCGTGCTGAAAAATAGCATCTGATTCAGTCCCCTCACATCCCTTTTTTCACGAAGAGAGACTCGACAGTGTTGTGGGGGTGGAATCACTGATCTATCTACTACTGGACTGTTGGGACGTCAACGAAAAATGTCGCCATTCACACGGCCCCACCCCTCTAAAATGCAGTCAACTCAATCAACGCGTGAACTCCTCCCAATCCATGAAGTTTGATGACGGAAAAGCTGTTACGCGGTGGCTGTAATCACAGAGTAACAGCTTTCACTTCATCAAATGTCATGGTGTGTTCATATCACGAGAACTAATAGCACTGTATCTACTTTCCAAATGGGCACTTGTTTTCGTCAATTATCACTAAAATATATAGAGGATATCTAGTGTTTTTGAGTGGATAACGAAAATTATCTCATGAGTGACCGAGACAAACCATTTGTCTCGGTCACAAGTGAGATAATTTTCGGTATCCACTCAAAAACACTAGATTTTCTTTTTATTGTACGCTTTTTATAAGAATCTGATAATTCCACTCGTTTCAACCTTGAATTGATGCATGAAAATAAACTGCGCATTGATTCATTGAAACGCGGAAGTGATTTGATTGATACTCGGAACAGATAGCGTCTTGCAGTGTGATTCAGCTGGCGGGTTTCTAGTCCAAACATGACCTGAAAGTCAGTAATATAAGTTTTTGGTTTGGTACGTCCTTTGAAAGGACGTACCAAACCATAAACTTATATTACGGACTTTCAGGCCAGGTTTGGACTAGAGGGTTTCATGCATCAACTCAAGGTGAATACGTGTTGAATTATTCCTGGAAATGATCGGTATCCACTCAAAAACACTAGATTTACTATTTATTATACGTTTTTAGAACAAATTGGTCATTTCCAGTGATAATTTGACTCCTATTGACCTTGAAGTGATGCTTTGAGAGCCGCCATTTTGATTGATATCGTCAAAGTGAAAATTTCTATATCTTCACAGTGGGGGATACGATTTTTATCTCTCTGCAATTTCTTCGGTAATCTATCGTTTAGTGTATAATGAACTGTAAATATTCATTGTGTATTGCTACAAAAAATGTGCCCATCATCAACATATTCATTTTTCACAGGCATCAAAGTATTCGTCTTAAATAGTGATCGTCGATTACGAGGCGTCAGGAACTTGAAAACCTTCCGAGAATTAATTGCTGTTGCGCATTCTTTATTTATAGCACCTTCAGCCTCCAAGATGGCGATGGAGGAGACACTTTTCTATATATGACCAATGGGCGTACCCCCAAACCAGTTTAAAGAGATCGGTGGGAGGAATGCTGACAGCGAATTTCGACCCGATCGCGATTCCGTCGGAATTTGTGTGCATTTGTTATTACAGTTGGTAACTGTAAGTTCCACACTGGCTGCAATACATTCGACCCGAGACCGCGTTCTTATTGGCCCCAGATGTTATGTTGAAACTGATGACTGTTATAATCCGTTGCAGGTACTCTGGTTTCGTCCACTCAACATGGTTGTCCAACACAAACTAGCAGTTAAGAAATTAGTATGATAGCCAATAAATAAATGTACTCTATTTAGTTACATCCGTTAGTATAATGCCTTGAATATTACTTATAGTTTCCATGCTGTTTTCTTAACCCTCTGCACACTGTTGTCAAAATATCAATATTTGAAAATATAATTTTTTTCCCATTATGTTCCTCTGAATTTAACCAATTCAGTCTTGTTTGACAGAGCTCATTGAGCTCTGTCAAACAAGACTCAATTGTTTAAATTCTCAGATGCATTATGGGAAAAATTTGCTTCTTAAAAATTTGATATTTTGACATTAGTGTGCAGAGGGTTAAATCAACAGCTTTCTGCCTGGGTGGATATTTCACATTGACTGAGTATGAGTACACATTACCTTGAACGCATTATTAGTGAACTGCAAACGTAACTTTCGCTGTGTTGCACTAATAGTGGGAGGAGTATGGGCAGATTCTGATAACATAATTTATATCCATTAACTAAAGTATTGCAAAACTACATGTGTTCTTCCAGTACTCCAAAAAACCCATGTTGTCCCTCTACCCCAACGAGCCAGAGTGGCCCCCTTACCCCAAGGGAACACTCAGAGAAGATCAAGACAAAGCATCTCTTGCTTTTTTTCTACCCCCACCCCTCCCCCTCACTGAGTAACGCTGTCTACCCCCTTCTACACCTCTTTCCCAACCTTTTTTTTCTAGACCATCTTGTGCGTTCACTATAACTCCTCTGTCTCCTTAGTCTTCTTCTGTTTCCCTTTCTGTTCCTTCTAGTTTCAGTGTGGTTCAGCCAAGAATGTCGTGCCCCAACAAAGTCAAATCAACGAGTTGGCACTCGGGCCACTCATTTGAGAGTGAATTCTCTCATTTTCGACCCACAGCTGAGTTAATTTCAATAAAAAGAAATCGCGCATCCGTGATGCTTGCACATCCTTGTGATTTGAAGTTCAAATTTAGGACCCACTGCTCGAGATCCCCACACGAACATCCAGATGGAACATTAGTCCGGCGCCAAGTTCACATATTTTAGCTCGTTGTTTAATGGGCACACGGGCTGGTCTAGATCCTAATAAATATTATTGAATATTGGCGCGAAGTCATGAAACGATAATCCTCATCTCGTAATTTAGCAGTTGTGAATATATCTTGCGATACTGGGGTGACGTTTAGGAATGCTAATATTTTCTTTTCAGAACTAAACTTTTCTCCAAAACTGCCACTGGCAGAGAAGACAACGCTCATCAACCTCAATCAAATGATTCGCAAAGTGAAGGACATCCAAGTAATTCCAAATATTGGTGGTGCCAAATTGGATGTCGTTCAACAGTTGGGTACCACCAATAAAATGTACCACAATTGGTTGAATAATCTAGATTTAAACTACGTGAAGGCAAAGGTAAGGACCACGCACAAATGTGGGGTTAGGAAATGATGTGACACCGACGACTTAACACCCCAGAAAAATCTATCTTAGATCGCGGTTCAACTCGTAACCCACTGAGTATTTTTTAAATATTTTTGACCAAGTCTAGTCATGGCTGCTGAGGAGCAGTCATGACTAGATCCGATGAAAAATTTATATAAATTTGACTCAAGATCCCACTTGTCACAAAGTCTATACAGTATGCATGGCAAAACTTTAAGTGTTCTCAAATTTTACTGATTTTAGTGTAAAGAGATTCCCAGTATTGGTCGGGAATATCCGCCAGCAGCATGCAAAAAGGTTAACTTTTGTACCAAAACCTAAGCCCAAACTGGTAATATGGTTAATGTACTAGCACCATACAACTGTAAGTTTTAGGCAAATGAAATCTAGCAGAACCTTTTAGTAACTCCAGCTATCGGCCACCTCCTTTAACAGAACCAGTTTTGTCGCTTCCGGATACTGAAGTTGGTCCCGATATTATTGAGGGTAACAATTAAATTTTCCGGCAAGTGTTCAGCATGAAGATACTCGCCGATAAATGAAATTAGCAGCTGGGGAACGAAGAGCTCTCACGAGGGTGGAAAAAATAAGAAATTAGTTATCATACCAGCAGATAACGGCGAGTCAGTTGTCGTCATATCTCGGGATAAATATATAATGGAAGCCAAGAGACAACTTCTAACACCAAACGTTATAAGAAAATAAATCCACTTATTTGCACCTCACGCCCCCATCCCCACACACACACACCATGTTGGAAACTTTAGTAAGACTTTCAAATTTCTCCTCGATGAAGGTCATATAAATAAAAAACAATTGAGATTTTTAACTGCTAAGATCAGAGCTGAAACAAAACAAGTTTACATCCTGCCAAACATCAACAAGTACCGATCTTCTTGGAGCGGTGACTTAACTCTACCCGGGAGATCAATTGCTTCGGATTGTAAGTAAAAATGTCTAGACAAAATACAAATCTGTATTGAGGGTTGCAATCGCACGTACGATCACTCGATCAGAAAGAGAATGTTACTTGCACACGACTGGGAATCAAGTTATTACACATCGTCGCCTGAGTGCTAGAATGTTCTATGTCCCATTGGGGACATAGAACATTCTAGCACTCCGGTGACGACATGTGTGGCCATGGTTTAGGATATCAGTAATAAACACGAAAAATTAAACAAAGAAACGCCGAAACACTACTATAAAATTCAGATGTTATGATACAAGTAGAACAATGAATGAGGATTACGTAAAGCACAGCTCAAGAACGCAATACAATGACGTCACGATCTTCGTTCATAAAAATAAGTCTATAGATGCTGAGTTATTGTAAAAAAAATGCCACTAAAAAACTGTACTCAATCACTTCTTTATGCGAATAAGTCAAGAAAGGGTGGACTATTGTAAGATATTTTTTTACCACCACGCGGGTTTCCGAGATGGTGTATTGAAATCTCGACCTCGTCCCTGCACATATATCGACCACTCCGTTTTCCACATGGTGGGAATAACTTGTATTCATAAAGGAGGTAAATTTGTAAAAATACAGTCAAAAACTATCCAGATACAAAACGAGCGGATGAACAAATTTTGGATCTTTAGAGAGTAGCTTAAAAGGTAATGACTTTAAATTCAATGGAGAACTTTCTTTTAAAATAATGCATTGTCCAATGTGCAAAATATCCCTTCCTCATTTTGCAAGGACTTATGTATCCGTGTTGGGAAAAATGTTTCAAACAAATGTGCAAAGAATCATCTTGTGTATCTCAGATACTTAGATGACATTTTTATCATTTCGGAATATTCAAACGATTTTTAGCAGTTTTTAGAAATTTTTAACTATTATGATCCAAATATCAACGTAAACGTTTTGCTTGATGTGACCGCGTATAACAGCAAGTAATTCCGAGTATCCGGTCCATAAGAGTATTTTAAATCGATTCACGCCACTTATTGCATACAACATTATTGCATCCACCGTATTCAATTAAAAGAATCACCAATCACATCTCGCCCGTTTTAACTGCAACTCAAATGGAAAAGTAAATTTCAACGAGGCTTGTTCACCATATTTGACTCTCTGAGATGTAAGGGGTATTGTATGGGCTTTGTGCATAGCAAGAAATACTCAACTTTGACAACTGGAAACTTCTGCAGAAATTAATGATTTCCAAACAATGAAATTTGAACACAATAGAATACTGCATAATTGTACAAAGTTGTAGCTTGTATTGTTTTATGGAAAGAGAAAGTTTCCTCTGTACAAACCAAAGATCATTAGTAGATCAGTGTCTCCCTCCAATGTGATTCATCCTATTATTACCTGTAAAGACTGTAGAAAACAGTATGTGGGTCAAACTCAAAATCCATTTCGAGAGCGTTCTACTCGACACAAACTTGGTACAAAGCATAATGCATACATCCCAGTAACAGAACAGTTTAACCTTCTATACCCTTCTTTGGGCGATTCCTTCTTTGGTCGATTTGTACTCCGTCCAACTGAACAACCACGAATTAAAGATACATTAAAAGAAGCAGATGAACTGAAAAAAAAACATACGTTTTTCTTAAACGGTCAGCGCTATTTCCCAAATGCTGCAGAACAAATATTTTTTTTAATTTTGCTTTGAAAACATAGCTTTTGACACCTGGTTGGAACGAGCTCACCGAGCTCATGCCGTTGAGGTCCATAAGCTACGTTTTGAGGCAGAAATAAACATTTCCAGTCAATCAAGAACTTTTCTGTACCTACCGTAACCGAGATGTGTTAGGTAAAGAGTGAAACGTGCAAGCCGACTGTCTGTCCAATTTTCGAACTTAAAAAACGTTGTGACCTCAGACAAATGTCTCAACATGCAGCAGCAAAGAGAAATGTCATCCACACTGGAGAAGACTGTCTATTCCAGCAGCCAAGATTTGACGTAGCTCCTTACCTAACATGAAAGGAAGACGACACTTGCAAACAAAAGTCTACAATAAGTGAATTTGTTTTCATTTTTTTGCGTCGAAAACATAGCTTATGACCCTCTCTGAAATGAGTTCAACGGGCTCATCCAAAGAGGGGTCACAAGCTACGGTTTTAAGACAGAAAATGATTAAAATAATGAAAATTGAATGGTATTTTTGTTAATAGCGCTCGCCGCCTTTGGCTGTTACACTACAGTTGTTGTGGACTAATCATATTCCACGCGTGGACAGTGAGGTCCACGCATGCGTTTACCAGGTAATAAAATCGTCAGCAGTATTTTATTATTATTATTATTAATGAACGGTGCTTCATTAATGAAATTTTTGATGATTATTCCAAAAATTAATATTTGGAATCTAATATTATTGCGTTCGTGGAAATATTGCCCACCCGTGGAAAATGACCAGTCCACGGCGGATGTACTGTACGTTGATGAAAGAGTTAAAGTGCCTGTCCTGGCACTTGACTTGCAGAGTGGTATAATGTAAATTCTGAATTGCACAAGTTACAGTACGTGGAGAGTGGATTGTAACGAAATCACCCGCGGAGTGGAGTTATCACCCAAGCTATAACTTTCAAATTTTGTACATAAAAAACACAAAAAAAACACAAGCAGCGTTTCAGCCAATGGACCTCCGGGTTTAACCCGGAGGCCCATTGTCTGAAACTTTGCTTGTGCTGGTTATGTTTTGCAACAAATGTGCAATTATTGCTTGGGTGAAATCTCCACTCTGTGGGTGATTTAATGATAATACGCTCTCCACGTACTGAACCCTCCCGATTATTCCTACAAGGTACGTTCGTCCTTCAGTTGCCTGTGCTGTTCAACACAAAAAGAAGGTGTGGTTGGTTTTATATTTTGTTCTTTTTTGTTATTATGAGATATGCTGATAACTGTAGCAATAATTATGGTTCCCATTTGAGAAAAAAACTGATTCCGATTACCAAATTCGTGCAAAGCCTACAGAATTAGTTACAATCGGTAAAATGTTACAGTGCCTGTTTTGAAAAATATATAAAATTACTGGCGACGATTCTCCTCTCCAAACTGCAAGATGCCAAAAAATAGGGTGACAGCATGTAAGGATGTGTATTTTTCATTCAGTGCGAAACTATACAGTAATTATGGAATCGCCCCAATTAAAGGCAAGAGTCACATGACAATTTGTCTTTTTGGCCAATGTATCTTTTTCCTCAAGTAAGATTTTAAGCGGATATATCGTTCTTTTTACCAAAAAGTTCTTTCCGAGATGGAGAGACAGAAAAAATGTCAGTACTTTTGCAGACGTTAACAAACACCTGAACCTTAATTAAGCACCCCCTGTTTGTTTCGCGGTGGTGTTAGTAGAAACTGTCATTACTGTCATGCTATATTTAATTTGGCCAAAAGTGATTGTTTGCGGACAGAATGGTTTACTGACAAAAGAAAGACATCACAATGATACGAATATGCAGTATTTTTACTCTTTGAGACTTTAATTATCCTGACGTTCAAACGTCACTGGGAATTCAGTTTCTTAAACGTTTTTCAAAATGAGATGTCAAACGTCGGAGAGTACAAACAACACAATATTTTTCACGTTCGTGATAATCTGGATGAGGGCTAGATTATTTTTGGTGTTCTGAATTTGTTATTCAAAACTTGTTTTATTACAACTTATTGGAGAGTGCCCACGGGCACTCTCCAATAATTTGTTATAAAACTAATTTATATAAACAAAATATTGGAAAAATAGGAATTGAGGCTAAAACTTTAAAAAATCGAAAAATAATAACAAAACAAATGACCACAAAGTATCAACGCGCTGTTTGATTCCGTACGTCATAAGACGTACAAAAGTATCCAAGGGTTAATGGCGCTAATTACACATATCTGTCCCTAATGTTTTTGATGGAAAAAAATGTTCTCTCGACAAGTATGGTGCTGATATGGTCCATGATGAAACAATGCCGTAAAAAAAATGTAACTTGTTATCTTCTGAACACAATAGAGTGGCTGACGTCAGTAGCGAGTGTATCCAGCACGTGCCCGGATGGCAGCCTCAACCCTCCACTAATGCTACCAGTGAGCCTTCTGATACGGCCCAGAGGCAACTGCTGCCACTCCTCATGGAATGCAGCTTCCAAATCGGCCAAATTCTGTACAGGCGGATCCCTTGCTTGCACACTACGTCCAAAAAAGTCCCAGACGTGTTCTAAGGGATTCAAATCGGGGCTCATTGCAGGCCAAGGTAGTGTGGTAATGGCGTTTTTCCGAAGAAATGCTCTCACTGCATGGGAACGATGTGGTCTTGCATTGTCGTCCATGAATACATGGCGAGTAGCCAACGGGTGGTTGTCAAAATGAGGCACGACAATCGGATTGAGAATGTCCCGGATGTACTGATGACCACTGAGATTCCCAGGTACAGTCACCATATCAAGTTTACAATCATGAGAAAGTCATCCATGATCATTACTTATTCTCCACAATAAGGGACAGTAGGTCTGATGTTCCGGGACACATAAGCAGTATTTCTATGCCTCAAAACTCTAATGCGACCATCTGTGACGTGAAGCAGGAACCAACTCTCGTCAGGTTTCAGACAGTTTTGTTGCACAATCGCCTGTTGGGGAGCCAAAAGCGTTTCAAACCCCCATTTGAAGCAAAGGGTTCACGCCTAACGAGGCGTTCCAGACTCCTGTCTCCCAGAGGAAAGGTTTTTCGGGGTTGACGTGGCCCTGGTCGGTCCTTAACATAGTTGGTTTGTTGATTTTTTCGGACAAGTCTGCTGATGACAGAATGACTAATGCCATCTTAGTGCCTCTGACAGTGCCCCCCTTGCCATGTCAATTATTGAAGTTTAATCTTTTACCTAACATGACACTTGCAAAAGAAATTCTTGAATAACTATTTTTTTTCATTTTTTATCTCTAAAACATAGGTTATGACGAATTCGTTCCAACGAGTGGTCATAACCTATGTTTTTGAGACAAAAAAATGAAAATATATTGAAAATTAATTGGCGATTTTTGAGAATACCGCTGGCTGGTTTTTGGAGTTACGTTGGGTAAAGGGTTAACGTCAGTGTCGACAGCCAGGGTTACACCGCGTCAGATGGTTTTACGGGTGAAGGAAGCTGGAGTACCCGGAGGGGGACAACAGAGCATCTGCCAGACTCCCCAACGAACTCTACAAAAGCAAGTTTACCATTGGTTGAGGCCGCGTGTACCATCGACGTGCAGTATGCTTTAGTACACAGTGGCAGCGTGTCCCCACGTGGGCAATTGGGTTAACCCTTTACCCAACGGATCGGCCGCATCCGCCCGCGTAATATGCAAATTCAGTAGTTGAAGAAATATTATTTTTCAAAAAATTTCAACAAAACCATATCATGTAACCCCTCGTTGGAACGAGCTCGTCTAGCTCGTTCCAACGAGGGGTCACATGATATGGTTTTGTTGAAATTTTTTGAAAAATTTGAAAACATTATATTTAAAATAATAAATTTTGATATCGTCTGCGTTGGGTATAGGGTTAAAAGGCTTACACAAGGATACAACGCAGTTACCGCTGGTCGGGATCGTACCGCGAACCTTTCGGTTTGAAGTTCAATACTCTAAACCCCTGGCTACCACTGTCCCATCTGGTGCGAATGAAGGGGTACCATGATGGACTGCTGTCAGAAAAAAAAATAAAAGATTACTTTGAAGTTTGAACTGGGATGTCTATATATAGCAGTAGGGGGAGGGGGTTGTTATTTATATGCTCTCTTAATTGTAGCTCGAAGAATTAATATTTGATGGATTTACGATCAGACTTGGTCTAAATGGATTCACAATATAATTCATGTTTGGGAGCAGGTCAACAGAAAACGTGTTAGGTGTTTTTCTTGCTCCACATCGGTCCTAGCGTAAACTGGGGTACGCGTGTCACACTGAAACGCACAACTAACATCAAAAATGATGCGTAAGTTAAAGTTCGGGTACGCCTGTTTTTTTTAAAAAGTGTGAATACCAACCCGCTGTCACTGGGGACAGGGTGATAACTCACTACACAGTTTCCAGCACCAAGATTGATCACATTTTATAGTTTGACTAACGCTTTGCTGGTGTTCTCTCAACAGCGTTCTTTTTTACACGGTCGGGGTTTCTTCTGGTAGAAAATGAAAAGGTACATGTCTCAACAAAAAACTGAGGTTGTCGGTTACAGGATTTTACAAACAGAAAATATTGTGACATTCGGCATCTCCCCAACCAAATCAATGGAATCCAAATATCAGTCTTATTAGCGCATTACCTGCTGTGTTATAAGCTAAGGTGCTATATAAGTAAGGGAAATTTGTTCACTTTGAAATTCCCACGTTTGATACTCAATAAATTCAAATTAAATATACAAATATACACAAATTATACATCAAAATGAAGGATGAGATGTTTAGTACACGAACAATCAGCTGTGGTAATTCACCCTCAGCAATCAGCAGTGCCGATGAAAATGCCGAGGAAACGAAAAATATCCACAGCAAAAATACTGCTGAGGAAGGCTTCTTCAGAATGCCTTGTGGTGGCAGAATTTACCCAATTGCCAGGTTACACAAGGAATCAAACCATGTGGATTGCAATATGCTGCATTGCTAATCTTACAATTTACAGTTCAAGTTGTAGCATAACCACTAGAAACTATGTGTTCAGCTTCTATGATAATAACACCAGAATCTGACATCAGTTTCTGGAAAGCTCTAACAGAGCTTTCCAGAAACTGATATCAGATTCTTGCGTTACCAACATAGAAGTAGTGAGGTACTTGGTTTGCGGTTAAGCTGCATCTTATTTTCACTCATACTATACATATGGAGCAAGTTGCCAGCTTTCCTCCAAGGTTTTTGCTCAGCATTCACATGGTTCATGATGTATCTCCAACTACTTTCACATGTTAAAGTTACTTGAAAGTTTTCATTTCACCACATACTACATATACATGGCAGTTGAGACTATGCCCTGGCCCCTGATGATTTTTACACAGGTTTAGCGAACAGGTTCCACAGCAATTGCCGTAGAAGCACCAGTTTTCCACAGCAATTTTTTGGCCGAGGAAACAAGGATGATTTACCAGGACTGAACAATATATGCAAACAACTCATGCAGTTGACAGTAGTCACTAATAGTTTCTGGAAGTCTGCTACTGTATTCGTACCAGAACTGATAATAAAATAATATTTCTGGAGAACAACTCATCATGGCCAAATGTGCTTCAGATATCCAAGAACAAAGCTAGGCATTCAAAACAATTTAGGATGCGGCGATAGGACAGCATTTGGAAAAAAGGCATTTTTATTGGAGATGGATTCCGTGGCCGACGGACATGTGGATATCAATATAAAGTAAACTACAGTCATTTTCCTGTAGAGTAGTATAAAAAGGTGATGGCTGGCTTATTACATCGCGAAAGTTAGGTTATCAAGGGTTTGGCCACGCAATGGAGGTCGAAACTATTGTGTGAACGTCCCCAGAAGTGAAAACCTGTGCTCAGTGGCAGTAACCAAGATGTTAATTTCGTTAATTTCACATTACGGACCAAGATACTATAGAATGCAAATGGGTGGGGGAGGGCATCGTCACTGGATCTATTGTTGTATTTCATGTTTTCTTTTTTCTTTCTATTCTATTTTTTATCTCTCTCTCTCTCTCTCTCTCTCTCTTTCTCTTTCTCTCTCTCTCTATCTCTCTCTCTCAGTTTAATTTGTGTTTGTCTCTAATGTTTATAATTTTAGATTTGGTTAGATTCTGTTATTTATGGAATACGTTCTGCCATATTGTAAGTTGTTAGTCATTGTACAGGAACGGAGGGTCTTCTAAGTGTTAAGCACTTGTCCTGCAATCCTGATTTGCATTGTCAAATGGCCAATAAAAATATGTTTAATCTAATCTTACTACATCTTTCTCCCTATCAGTTTGAACATTTAACCCTTTACCTAACATGAAAAGCAGACGACACTTGCAAAAAAAATTCTTGAATAACTAATTTTTTTCATTTTTTGTCTCAAAAACATAGGTTATGACCCCTCGTTGGAACGAGCTCGACGAGCTCGTTCCAACGAGGGGTCATAACCTATGTTTTTGAGACAAAAAATGAAAATATAATGAAAATTTATTGGCGATTTTTGAGAATAGCGCTGGCCGGTTTTGGCCGTTACGTTGGGTAAAGGGTTAACTATCATTCACAACACAAACTCTTTTTAAAATTTAGAAAACAGCGTTTTCGGCCGTTTTTGATCATCTATAACTTCTTTCTTGTTCACTTAAACGTTGGGTTTAGGATTAAATTTTTAATTGCATTACGGGAAAAGGTTGCTGCTTGAAATGTCGGTATTTTGACATCAGTGTGCGGAGGGACGAATTCAGAATGAGCATATGGAAATGGTGAAGACGAAGTAAATGCTCGGATTTTACGTACTCGTACAACATTTCTTCGTTAGAACTGAAAAACGTACCCTTGGTATTTATGTATTTGGGGCATTGGAGATGTGGGTTTCATTTTTAATATTTCAGAGTGACAGCCCTCAGGGTGTTTTGAAACTTAAAAATAAATGAATATGAGGTCGTGATTTTTATGTCGGCAATATAAGAGTGGTATCGGGTTTCTCTACCTTCCCATTGACGGGATAAATATCCCCGTGTTTTCTATTAACCTAGATCAATGTATTTTTAACCACATGTAAAATTAAATTCTCTTCATAACCTAGTTGTTTAACACACGTGTAGATGTAAAGTCTATGTAGAACCGGATTTTGGAATTGATCACACAATTTTTCTCAAGGGTAGAAGGGTAGATACGGGGTGGGGGTAATCATGAGGTTAGCGTACTTTACAATGTCTTCTTTTCTATTTTCAGACGATCGACTGATTTCGTGGATATTCAGTGGTAGCAAAAGCGGGTACTCCCGTGTTTGCTTACTGACAAAATAAATTATATTTGATATCAGCAAAAAGTGTGCAGTTCCGATATAAAGGTATTCTCTCAACACCTGTGGAATATCCATTTTCACTAGCAGAGCTCATGCCATGTCAAAAGATATTGTTTTGAAATCCCGTAGAATTGCTCCACTCAAAAAGTATAATTTTAAACAATTTTCAACTTATAGAATAGAAGACTCCAGTCAGCGCGTAGTGTTAGGATGACACGTATTTCAGTCGTCCATTTTGTTTACTTGATCTGGCCATCTTGGTTTCTATGGCAGCACATGGTTTCTATGTAACTGAAAGTTCTCTTCAACTATCTCTGATCAACTCATTTGGAGGATAAATTGATTTGTTTCTGTTTTTAAGCAATCATTTCCATTTAATGACACCCTTACCCTTTGGGTAAAGACCACGTCAATTGAGTGAAGTAAACAACGTTTAAGTCACTCGTGACTTAATACATTTTTGTAGAGGATAAAATATTTACTTGTTCTCTTCAAACATATCGGGCGATAGAAGGCGCTCGAGGTAAGACTTCCTCTCTTAATGTCCCATAGCTATGATGCCCGGATAAACAGAAACGGCTTGAATTACAGATCTTTGAGATCAGACTCCAGTGACAACGAATGGGGTGATTGATTTATACAATCTTTTTTAAAGAGTAATATTAAGATGGAAGTGGGCAATATTAGCTACCGTAGCCTTCTTGGGCATTCAAAGGTGCACATATACAGTTAAAACTAGAAGTCCTGTCACGAACAATGCGCTTATCTACGCTTCTCATAAAGGGAAAGTCAAAATCGCAAAAATATCAATCATCAAGAGGGAAAATAGCTGGAGAACTTTGATGCAGAATGTATTTTCCGTACACAGTCGGCACAATGGCAAAACATCATTTTTTCAGATGAAATCACTTCTTTAAATAAGCCACTTTTCAGTTTTCACTTGCGCACGTTATTTAACCTTTATCCACTTAACCTTAAGGGGGTCGTCCAACATAACTATAGACATTTTTTTTAACATTTCCACAATGCCCTAAATACGAATTAAAGCGTTGAATAATGACGTATTATATACCAAAATAATGACAAAAGTACACAGAACCTGAATTTATCCACTCTTTCAAAAAAACGTGTTTGGCTTTTGACGACAAAGAAATTGCCACCCGCATAAGTAACCGACAGCATTAACAAAAAAAAGATCGATAATTCGAATGTCTGTGTTGTAAATAAAAGACTCCACACTCCATACTCTAAAGCATATTTATCATTTCATCACCAACGTGGTGAGAACGCTCAGAGGAAAATGCACTGCAAAAAATATAGGTTCTCTTGAGAACCCAAACTGGTTCTAATCTTGTCCCTGAGATGGAACCAGTTCTGTTTAAACAGTATTTATTTCAAATCAAGTAAATTTACCAAGATTAGCTTTCAATTTTAACAGAATATTACATGAACTGAAGTAGATTCAGCAGTAAACTTGGAGCTTATTCAGCGCAGTCGCCAAACATTTAGAAACAAAGGAGATATGAACAGTTGGCATATCGAACCAGTTTTGGTTCTGAAAAGAACCAAAACTGGTTCGATATGCCAACTGTTCATATCTCCTTTGCTTAATAATAATTTGAGACAACCTCGTATAAGCTCTAAACTTACGACTGAACCCCCCTCAATTTATGTTTAATTCTGTTACTATTTTATGTTAATCTTTATAAATTTATTTGATTTGAAATAAATACTGTTTAAACAGAACTGGTTCCACCTCAGGGACAAGATTAGAACCAGTTTGGGTACTAAAGAGAACCTATATTTTTTGCAGTGTGGATGACCACAAACTAGACATTGTGTTCGGACGACATTGCTTGTTATGATCACGTGGTTTCGGGCCAAGTTGGGAAACGATTTGATTTCCTGAGATCTTAAATCTTCAAACATTTCACTGCTGTTTTCGAATCTGAGAAGCGATGTAATGTACAACACACGATACATTCATAGGAAAATATTCAACTGATAATTGCGAGATACAGTCCTTAGTAGCGCTGTTGAGTTCCGAAATTGTATAATGTGACGCAAGTGTCAGCAAGGGATTAATACGCCAACGATTCGATTATTGTTTGGATGGTGTCAATGATCAAAACATAAAAGTGGAAAATTATATTTGAAAACAAAAATATATTCACATTAACATACATTGCAGTCTTCACAATTGTATATTTACGAACAAATAATTTTACTGTCGCCGAACTATATTAGTGACGTAAAGAAGACATGGTGAAGTCTGCTAGGAAAAACAAAGACCAATGTCAAGGGGAATTTTCAGAAATGTTTTTACCTGTTTACCAAATATAACGAAATGTCGTACCATCGTAAATTTAAATGTTTTCCTCGCAAAACCGCATTCTGTGTAAGATGGATCAACGTCGATTTTGATCGCTATTGGCACCAAAAGTTTGCGAAAATCTATGTGTGTTGACAATCTGTGGACAGAAATGGAATTTAGCCGTTTGGGGGACAAAAAACATTCGAAATTACCGAATTGAGAACACAGCGTTTCTAAAGCTTTTAGATAAATGAATTAAAAAACCAACATAATTCCGATATTGTTCAGAGATGTAAACAACTGCCAATAAAATTAGTATTGGTAAGCAGATCAGTTATTAATGTTCTTAAATCTCACGAGAAAGCAACAGTCAAGCCTCCCGAAACAGCAACTACAGAAGGGCGATAGTTTCAAAACAAATGAAGCATACCAAACCATGTACATAAATGAATTAGAAGCCATGTTTTCTAACTTAACGAAACCGATTGATGTAAGTATTCTGCACACAGGGCAGGTCATTTTTGTTGTTTTGTCCACACTTGAGCATTCAAATGGCACTCTTAGCAGCTGTCATTGCTTATGCGACCCCAGAAATGGACACATATAATACCAAATGAGGAAGTTTGGCAATTTTCCCTTTTTGGAGTATCAATCTCATCTTCTTTTACCAATTTGACACAGATCTCAGGCAAAATGGCATAGAATTGTGGGGTATGGTAACAACAGATTCACAAAAACCACACTGAACATTCTTCATTATACATTGAAGCACTCTCTCATGACTCCATACTTGTTCTTGTTAACCGCGTGGATTTGACCCTTGGTGAACTTCATAAAAGGTAAACAAACATAAGAAAAATGGCAGCAAAAACTATTTGCGCCTAGTGTCCGAAATTTTTTTCCTGACCACCCCCAACCCCCCCCCCCCCCCCCCCCCATGAACCCTTTTGAAATTTAGACATCCTAAATTACAATTAATCTTGCGGTCCGTTTCCTTTCAAGAATGAGAAAAAGATTTCTCCGAGTCTGTACTAGAATTTACTGCAGAATTTAACTATTCAGTAGATTTAAGGTATTTTATTGTATAAAATCTGGTCGCTTGCTTATGCCCAAGCAAGTAGTCCAGGCACATTAGACATAAAAATGAGAAAGTAAGGGGAAAAATCGGAGAAAGCTGATTTTTTTATATGTTTCCGGGACACACATTGCGGATAAAGTGTGAAAAGTCCCCGCGAATCCGAGTTGAGCTTTTTTAGTTATAGCGTTTTTTTGATGAAAAAAAAAATTTTTAAAAAAATTCGACCCAGCTCCATATTTCTCATTCTTATTCGCCTTAGTAGGGTGAGAATCATAAATATCGTGCTGAATTATATTGAGAATACATATCCCCAACAGAAAATGCCAACTTTGTACCAATCCTCACACTCAATGGTGAAATATTCACGAAAATGTACAAAATTACGAAAAAAAATTTATTGTTTTCATACACACAACGGTACACAACGTCCATTAAATCAAATCTACGACTACTTTGGGAGTTAAATTATATATCACACATTGCAGAAAAGCAGTGGCTTTATAATGATATATAACAATAGTCATTTATTCCATAATGAACTGGTGAAACGTGTGAAATATTAACCATACCCCCTAAACTCAAATTCAAACGGCATCGACTTTTCTCATTCAAATACCGTATTATACGTTTGTCCAGTGACGTTTGACCAACCACTTTTTATATCAAAGCAGTGGAGATTGTGTCTTCGTCAGATAAGTTGACAAAAGTTTTCGTTAGACTCGGCGGCTTCCATATGATTATGTCATATTTAGGGGCAATTGGTTCGATCATGGCTGGTAGCGGCTTGGATGAACTTTGGGGGACTGTTTATGCTGGTGGGTCAATCCATCATTTGATCAGTGGTCGTGCATATTCAAGAGCAGTTCGTGCCCATTTGCTAACACAAATTGCCATTACAAAACTTGTGTTTGAAGAAAGCCGAACACTAGATAACATAGACTGCACAGAAGTCAATGAAATATTCTGTGAACTTGCCAGAGGTGACTGTACAACAGCTGACGCTGTCAATCAAGAAAGTGTCAACCATCTACTGTCAAAATTACACGAACTGCTCCAGAATACGTCCGTAGGACGCACAGGAAAGCTTTGGGTACAATACTACGAGCAAATACGTCTTCTCCAGTTGTTCTTGAGAGCAGAGCGCACAGGCGACTGGGAACTCCACACATATTGTGTTCGCAATATGATTCCAGTATTTCACGCAGGTGGTCATTTTGCATACGCAAAAAGTTCTCATCTCTATTTGCAGCAGATGAATGAGCTAACAGAAATAATGCAACAGGATGATTTGAAGTTGTTCACTGAGAAAGGTTACTTTACCATAAGGCGCTCAGATAAATTCTGGGACGGGATATATTCTGATCAGACCATAGAGCAGTGTTTAATGAGAATGTTCAAGCTCCCTGGTGGTCTCACACATGGCAGGGGAATAACCGATAGCACTGTTGCGAAATGGGTACATGGACTACCTCTTTGCCTTCCGATATGTAATGCTCTCGAAAATTTTGTTCATGTTCACACTGGTCATGGCGAACAACATCGGGATCTCCGCCAAAGTTCACAATTGACTGATGCCAATGATATCACCAAATTATTGAACTGGCTCAGAGTGCATTCCCCCTTTCAGAATTGAGATCCACTACAATTAGTCTCTATAGCAACCGGGCTTGTGGCCGACGAAACTGTGAACTGTGACCAAGTTCGCAAAATTGGTGAATGTTGCGTATCGAATGTTGTAAGCAAAACATTCAACAGCATCAAACTACGACGTGTTGACACTGTGAAGTCTTTCGCATCGATGGCAAATAGCATCAAAGTCCGTGGAAGTAAGGTAGTGATTGACCCCACAATTCAGTTCAACCGCATCACATGTGTTATTCAGTCACAAGCAGAGATGGAAGAGTATCTCAAATATGAACTCGCCCCGAAACCACCAGCATTGTTTGATTCTGCTGGAATGAGGAAGACACAGAAAAGCACGCTCGGTAAGATCCTCAAAACATACGGTTCCGAGCAAACTAAAATCCCAGAACATTCTCTGTTTGTTGTAGATGGTGGATTTTTATTGAGGGCAGTTGTATGGCCTAAACAGTCGTCATATAAGGACATATGTACATCATATTCCAATTATCTAGTGAGACATTTTGGGGCGAACGTCGTGGTTGTTTTTGATGGTTATGCTTGTACAATGTCGACTAAGGGCATGGAACAAGCCCGTAGATCTAAAGACAGGTATTCCATTGATATCAATATCTCACCCGAGTTACCAGCCACCACACCCAATCCGATTTCCTTGCAAATGCTAAGAACAAAACCCAACTGATCGATCTTCTAATGCAGGAGCTATCTGCTATCAATATTCAGTCCAAGCAGGCCGAGGCTGATGCTGATGTACTGATAGCCGAAACTGCACTTGACATCGCTCAAGATGACAACAATGTTGTCGTTGTGGGAACAGACACAGACTTGTTAGTCATTCTTACCTCTCGAGTTCAACCGGGATGTAATATTCACATGATGTATTCCATTACCCCAAACTTACTAGTTTCAGTTAGTGAAATAGCAACCAAAATGGGTGACCATAGAAGCAACCTCCTTGTAGCACATTCTATAAGTGGTTGTGACACTACTTCTGCACTCTTTCGAGTTGAAGAAAGTATTCAGTACAATTGTCTCCGATGTTACTAGCGACTCACAACAGTATGTCAACACAATTTTGGCGGATGACAGTACACCAAGTGCAGTAGCCGCTGCCGGGGAACAACTTCTCCTGATCTTATACGGGAGTAAAACTGTTTCCTCTCTCGACCAATATAGATATGTCACTTACAAGCGTTATGTAGCAAAATCTAAACTGAATAAACCCATCGACCTAGCCCCACTCCCACCAAGCAGCGATGCTGCACAACAACATGTCTACAGATGTTATCTCCAGGTCCAACAATTGCTGGGCACTTCGCTTCCTCCGACGGATTGGGGGTGGTCGCTAGACAATGGACTTCTTGTACCGACTGCAGCCACAAAGCCATGTGCCCCCGATAACCTACTGAATCTGATCAGTTGTGGTTGCAAGAGTGCTTGTACAAAAAGGTGTGGGTGTAAGAAGGCAGGACTCTCTTGCTCAGGTTTGTGTAATTGCAGTTCGGATTCTTGTAACAACCACAGAAACACTGTCCTGTCGGAAATTTCTGAGTTCGATGAATAATATGTATATAGGTCATGTCATTTCTGAATATAGCGTTGATAATAGTCAATGTAACTTAATCCATGTTGATTGATTTGTACATTCTGTAAATATTATTTATTGATTTTTGTACATTCTGTAAATATTATTTATTGATCTAATGCTGCCAGACACAGACGTGTCTGTTCGGTCCCAAGCCCGAAAATAGTTGAGTTCTCATGCTGACGAATTTTATGCCAAAAGGGGAACTCGGCCAGAAGCAGAGGGGGTCTTCCATAATGTCTATTTTGTAAGCAATGATAAAAGTCTTCAAATGGTGGTGAATTTTTTATCGTCTGTCCAACTAACATCCCGTTCTGCACTACGACCCTTTGGGCAAATCCGTTAGGAAAATCGTCATTTTTTGCGTAAATCCGATACTTTTTTGTGAATTTTCAATAATTTTTCGCAGAAATTGTCACAGAATGCACATTTTCCTCTAGGTAAATGTATATTAGACATTATGTAGCTCGAAATACGCGTAAACAAAAAATACAGTTGGATCAATTCGAGGTTACAAAGTTCGTGCGATTTTTTTTGATTTCTTTCAAACGCGTTTTCGAAAAAAGGCTGTAGAAAAAAAGCTCAACTGGGATTTTAGGGGACTTTTGTCTAATCGTTCAATGACATGTACTCGACATTCCCTGAAAAAATCAGCTTTCTCCGATTTTTTCCCTAGGTAAACCTAATGTACTTGGGCTAAAGGGGGCGCGGTGGCTAAGTTGGTAGAGGTGCAGGTTGCAAGCCGAGAGGTCCTCGGTTCGAATCCCACCTGCGGCAGCGGCATTGTGTCCTTGGGCAAGACACTTCACTCCCATTGCCCACGTGGGGGCACGGTGACGCTGTGTATTAAGGCGTACTGCACGTCGATGGTGCACCTGTCTTCAACCAATGCTTACCCTGCCTGTGTGGAGTTAGTATGTCTGGGAGCTGACAGTTGCTCGCCATTGCTCGGTGGTTCTCTCCGGGTACTCCGGCTTCCTCCATCAGTAGAACTGTCGTGGTCATGATTAGCCATTGTGCAGAAATGTGTGACCTTAAACACCAATAAATAATAATAATAATAATATGCCATAGTTGACTTTCAGGCAGTACTTTCTGCCACGTGGTAACGGTTCCATAGCGAATATTAGTTTCCACAAAATCTATGTTTCATTCCAAAAATATTATATATAATTTATTGGGGTTATTCCTTTCTGACTTTCTCTGGATTTTGAAGAAAATTACCTGAAATTTAATCAAAGTTAGGTTGGACGTCCCCTAAACGGCCATATCCAACCCGAACATTCACAGAAATCACCATTCGTGTTGAATCACTTTCCCAATGTTTACTTAAAAAAAACATCGTTTAACCCGTCATCGGATGACCTCGTTCCAACGGGGGGATAAGGCTGTTGGGGAGCTGGCAACTTCTCGTCGTTGCTCGGTGGTTCTCTCCGGGTACTCCGGCTTCCTCCACCCGTAAAGCTGTCACGGTCATGATTAGCCATTGTGCATAAGTATGTGACCTTAAAACGCCAATAAATAAATAAATAAATAATTTCTTGTGTAGAAATTAATCGAGACCTAATGTAGGTTGTCAACATCTAATGACATTAAATACCATCCATTTCTTTTTTAGAGAAGATCAAATAATGTTCCAATAAGACTAAAATCCCCCTCCTCTGATTGGATGAGAGCTCGCTTAGTATATTCTATGTTTACGGCTCAAGTGGCAAATGTTACCGTCTGACGTCACAACGCGAAATATGTCAAATGACGTCCGGTTCGTAATTGCTTCATCAACGGAGTGCCAAGCAAGCGGCTTCATTTTTCTGGATTTTTCACACGTGCAACAAACCGTGTTCCGGATAAAGTGTTGTTTAAATTACAAATCTATTTACGATTTGAACTAAGATGGAATGAGTTTATCTGGTTTATTGATTAATTTAGCCAGTGCCGTCGTGGGTACACGAGAGGTTTATTTACCAAACCCGTGATCGTTAAAAGTTGCCTTGCAGAAGGCAACTTCTAACGATCACAGATTTTGTAAATTAAACCTATCGTGTTTCACAATGTAGGTTTGGGGCTAAGGGTAGTGTCTTATTGGAACATATACGTTTTTGTGATGAGCTGACGGTAACATGGTCTGAGGTTTGCGGCTCGGAGCGTATGTTCAACCTCGACGCTTCGCGTCTCGGTTGGACATAAGCTCCAAGCCGCAAACCTCAGACCATGTCACCGCCAACTCATCACAAATACTTCTAATATTTTCTAATTCCAGACATGTGACTGCAGGTTGACATTATTTGTTGATCTTCGCTTCGGGTCCTGCGAATCACATATTTTCGATTCGAATCGAATCATGAATCGAATTGAATCTTTTATTCGAAATCGAAACGAACCTCGAATTGAAAACATGCGTCTTAAAGTCCCGCCTTCGGTGAAGGCATGCCTTGATGATGCAGTTGGAAAATTACCCAATAAGGATTTTTGTTCAAAACAGAAACGGGTGCGAGAATTCTGTACCGGGACTGCACAGAGCCATCCGCCAGCAACCTTGAGCTCATCGTCAATATTGCCTGGGATCTTTAAATTTGCTTTCAGCAGAGGTTGTGACTAATGAAACTGGAAATAGCATGGATGGTGGCATGGCTGCAGATGCTTTTTATGTTAATACAGCGGAAATGACACTTGGTCGTTACTTTCAACCTTATTATTTATATACAAGTTCTACCAACTTAAGAGGGGGCGCGGTGGCTCAGTTGGTAGAGGTGCAGGCTGCAAGCCGAGAGGTCCTCGGTTCGAATCCCACCTGCGGCAACAGCATTGTGTCCTTGGGCAAGACACTTCACCCCCACTACCCACGCGGGGGCACGGTGACGTTGTGTACTAAGTCGTACTGCACGTCGATGGTGCACATGTCTTCAACCAATGCTAACCCTGCTTGTGCTGAGTTGGTATGTTGGGGAGCTGACAGTTGCTCGACGTTGCCCGGTGGTTTTCTCCGGCTTCCTCCGCCCGTAAAACTGTCACGGTCATGGTTAGCCATTGTGCAAAAATATGTGACCTTAAACACCAATAAATAAATAAATAAATAAATACCAACTTAAGATTCGAAATCAAATTGAATCTCGAAGCTTCGCACGGTCCTATCTTTGCTCCTAGATGGATGTGGATTTTACCAATACATGTCAATCCAAGGGCGCCGGAAGCAGGGTACAACTGCCCCCTTGACTTGAGGCTAGGGAGCAAAAGGGGGCAGCTCGTGCCCTTTTCGCCAAAAGTGCTCCTGTGGAAAGACTTTACTTTCCGATAACTGTAACTGAGAAACTCTTGAGTATTTGTTTCTAACGTATTTACGCGTGTCAACGGCAATGGGGGGGGGGGGGGGAGGGGGGTATAATGAAGGAGCTGGTCGATAATTATCAAACAAAGAAGCCATACAATCGGTAGGGTGAGCTCTAAAGCTTTATATCATCCCTTGAGTGCAACAAGGCGCCATCTGCAATGCAAAGATACTGCAGACGGATCCTTATTGCACTCAATGGATGAACTGTGTTTCGAGATTAGCTATCACTTTATATCTAAGTTTTGAAGATGGCACCTTTTTGCACTCAAGGGGCGATATATATACCGTCTGACTATGACTCCATGCCGTTGTAAACACAACCAGCGTCCTGGATTCTATTAATGTTTGTGGCAAGCGGAAATTTAACAAAGAGAAGTTCTCTCTGATTTCCTTGCAGTACAGTATGTAGAATCTATCAATTACTTGATAAATAAATAATAACTTAACTTAAAAGTTACTGAGAGAGAATTCCGTGTGATCGGTACTGATCTCGTACATTCTTGGTTAACTAGCATACCTTTTTGGGGGTCTGTCGGTGGCCGAGTGGTGTGCGTGATTCAGTGCAGTTTCGCTAGGCGGTTGGTACCGTAGGAAACTCGCTCGGCGCGGGTTCGATCCCCCGCCATGCCATTGTAAACACAACCATCGTCCTTGATTCTATTAATTTCTGTGGCAAGCGGGAATTTGACAAAGAGAAGTTCTCACTGATTTCCTTGCAGTGCAGTATGTAGAATCGATCAATTACTTGTTAAAAAATAATAACTTAACTTAATAGTTACTGAGAGAGAATTCTGTGTGATCGGTACTGATCTTGTACATACTTGGTTAACTAGCATACCTTTTGGGGGTCTGTCGGTAGCCGAGTGGTGTGCGTGGTTCAGTGCAGTTTCGCTAGGCGGTTGGTGCCGTAGGAAACTCTCTCGGCGTGGATTCGGTACTGATCTTGTACATACTTGATTAACTAGCATACCAATTTTGGGGTCTGTCGGTAGCCGAGTGGTGTGCGTGGTTCAGTGCAGTTTCGCTAGGCGGTTGGTGCCGTAGGAATCTCTCTCGGCGTGGGTTCGAACCCCCAAAGTACTTACCGAAGTTTTTGTACATAGTGTAAAAATGACCAAAGATATTTTTTTGTATCCTATGTAAATGTGGATTACAATGAATAATACAGACATATAAAGAATTGGTTGAAACTGGTATCTTTTAGAATCTTTTTCCTATATATATATATATATATATATATATATATATATATATATATACTTTTTATTATCGCATTACAGTTTATGATACGTTCTAAATCCCAGTCTGAACTCATACTCAGAGTCGAGTGCCCTTTAAGATACACCTTCCCCCTTGCTCCCAGATGTTTCCAGCGCCCTTGTGTCAATGAACTCACACTGGTGTTGGAATACTATAATATTAAAACAGACGGGCCGGTGGGTGAGGAGGATCTAAGAAATGGATAGGGTTATTCGTGGGGTGGGGGAGGATTCGGGCTTTTGTATTAAGCACTGACATTCAGCATTCCAAACTTTTCTCAATTCTTAACCTATACTTAGATAAATAAAATTCTGGATTTACTGCTGACTATCTATAAACAAAGGCACACGCAGTGAATGGACAGAGGTGTGGACGGTCCGCCCGGTGGATGGACAGGAGTGAGGACTGAGGGACAATTAGACATGAAACACTGAAAAATCAAAATGTTGTGTCGGGTGTATTTTGGTTCTGGGAGCGTTAAACATTTTATGCTACTAATTTGACGAAGACATATTTTATTTCATTTTTTTACTTAGATAACCCGGATGTACGTTTCTCTATTAACGAGAAATGAATTAATTTAACAGCAGGACAGAAAACATTCAATTAATATGTAACAGATCATCATTTTTGAACACTATGAATGGCGTAAAATTCTTCACCAACATGCTATGAAGGCGTGTGCGCTTACGTATCATAATTGATAATGACATTTCAGTTTCAGCGTAATTCTTCAAATGTTAACCCGATACTTAACGATGCTACGTATAGTTCTTCAGTTAATGTTTTTTTATTTATTGGAGTTTGATGAAACTCTCAACAGACAGGGTTATATCTTGTCGGCTTCAATTAATCATTTACCTAACGACACTGTTTATGCAAAGAAATCTCTAGTCAGATTTTATTTATTTATTTATTTATTTATTTATTTATTGGGATTCAACGACACTTTCGACAACTGGGGTTGCCTCGTGTCGAACAGTTTTAGGGTGGAAGAAGCCGGAGTACCCGGAGAGAACCACCGAGCAACGGCGAGCAACTGTCAGACTCCCCAACGTACTAACTCCACACAATCATGGTTAGCATTGGTTGAAGACAAGTGGGCCATCGACGTGAGGTACGCCTTGGTACACAGCGCCACCATGCACCCACGTGGGGATTAAGTGCCTTGCCCAACAACACAACGCAGTTAGTCCTGGCGGAGATCACACCGCGGACTTTTCGGTTTGAAGTCTAATGCCACTGAGCCACTGCGTTCCCGTAATCATTTGTCTAACAACACTGTTGAATCTGCGTTGTGCAAAGAAATCTCTAATCAGATTTTGTTTACAATATTAGTTATCCTTGTGTTTTCTAGGGTGTATGGGAATTTACACCGGTTTGGGAACTCATACACCCTGAGGCGAAGGGTGCATGAGTTCCCAAACCGGTGTAAATTCCCATACACCCTGGAAAACACAAGGATAACGGATTTATTTTCAAGAATGTTGGTGTACTTAATACTTTAACCAACATTGTGGGCAAAAACTGACAGAAAATTTGTACTTTTTAAGTTTCTTAATAAATAAAACCAGACAAATATGGATGTCATTGGAACTGGCTCAATGAGCCAGTTCCAATGACATCCATATTTGTAATATTTTATTGCACATAAATATTAAATTTCCTGTATTTTTATTTTTGTTCTAACATTACCGAGCAGGAGGTATGAATTAACAATTAAAAATGGGTACTGTTTTTTAAGCCATATAGCCTGCTATTGTATATTCTTGTTTTTACACCGTGGTTAACCACAGTGTAAAAAAAAGCCACTGTGGATTGCAAGTTACACCGTACCTCTCAGCCAATAAAAATGCATTATTTTGTTTCATTTGAAAATAATGTTATTTACACGTGTACACAGAAACATCGCTTATGACTCCTCATTGGAACGAGCTCACCGAAGGGTCATACGCTTAGAAGCAAACGGTGCATGCATTTAGTTATCTAGAAACAACTGTTGTGAATATTTTGTTGTAGTCTTCAAGGGAATGGTCATGACAGCGAGAAATGTTCCACGGAAACTTTCCAAAAGCATTGCTGGGACTAGGAGGTGAAAATGGAACTGTTGTTGCAACCACTTTTGTTAAAATAACAATTTTTGTTACAGCTCACCACTTTTGTTACGGCTCACCACTTTTGTTACAAAATCAACCATTTTTGTTACAAAATGAGCTCACCATTTTTGTTGCAACACCCACCCGTTTTGTCACAAAAAAACTTGCTCACCACTTTTATTATAATTTTTATAACAGTGGGATAGCCGTCACGTTCAGATCGCTAAACTAATGTTCTATAGAGATGCATTTTGTATTTTTTTTTCGATATTAAAATGCGAAGCAAGAGATGTATAATACCAAACAAACGTTGAACTAACCGCAGGGGCGGCGGAACCGGGGGTGGGTGCTGGGGGGGGGGGGGGGGGGGGCTTCAGCCCCTCCACTTTTTTTGCCGGGCCACGTTTTTTTTATGCATATACTTTAGCACAACCAATGACTGGTGAAACATGGATCCAGAGCCTCCCCAATAATTTCTCCAGCTATGTTTCTCTCGTACTGGTTCAGTTTCGATGGATTTCGGATCATTTTTTGCAGTAAGTGGCAACAAACGCTAAAATGATGTATACAGTCTGTTAAAAAGTTGGTTAACTGAAATAGATCGTAATCTTACAGTCATACAAGTACCAACTCCACCCCCAGACAAGAAAATTCACAGACAGTATAATTGCTGTTAACGCCTGGTTAAGCATACAGGTGGAGTCTATTTATCAGCTTTCGTCATTACGACCAAAGCTGATAAATAGACCTCACCTGTGTGCTTTACCGACGTTTTTAACGGCTCTCAAAGTGTGAAATCTTTCAAATACATCTCCAGAAAAATCTCAAAATATCCACTCAGATGCATGGAAATGGGGGTTTGGGGACCCTGGAATTTAAAATTTTCGTACGACGACCATCCATCGCCCGATCCAGCCCCACCACTTTGAAAATCGTTCCGCCGCCACTGAACCGACAAAACCTCTCGAACGAGAATGTCATTCAATGTATGTATACTCATAGTTAGAAATATATCCCAAACAGTGGCATTTCCACTCGGATGCTTGTATACACAAACGCGGGTGTTCTTTTCGTTCAATTCGATGACTTTGTATTTTCGGAAATAGCAATTGTTTACTCAAACTTTTCAACAAAAATGAATTTGACTGTGCCTGCTGTTTGTTTGTGGTTATTTTACAAGATAAACCATCAGTGAATCCGACTCCCCAGTATATATAGATTCATCTTTGCTCTAGATCCCGTTGAAATTGGTCACAAGGAATTTGCGACTTTACCCGTTTATGTTTCATATTTTCGTCGCACAACCAACGCTGATATTTGAAAAATGCCAATAAAATGTACCAACGCGCAAGAAAAAAAAATGCGGCGTTCTCTGAGAAGCAAAGGTTTTTGGTGTTTTTTGGCCTAACCGCACTGCTTTGGTGTTGTGTCGCCCAGAATGAAAGATATTTTAGTTTGGGTACTTTGCTGTGATGGGACGTAATCATGACATGCCCATCCGTATCGCCAAATGTAGGCAGTCGACTTGAAATTGCAAGACTCCGCTTAGTAAAAACTAGAACAGGTCCCAAATTATTCTCACAGAATTGTGAGTTAAAAATGACACTGAATTTCAGGTTTTGCTAAAATGAAACAAAAATTAATTAGAAACCAATTCCCCAGAGAAGTAGATTCAGTTTCAAAAGTAGCCTGTTTTTGTTTAATTTATTGCACCAAAACTTTTGTATATTTGGAAAATGATATTTCGAAAGTCTCTCTCTCTCTCTCTCTCTCTCTCTCTCTCTCTCTCTCTCTCTCAAGAAGGACTGCAAGAGGTGGTCTCTCTGGGAGAAGAAATACGGTGAGAGCCCACGAGATAGTGTGTGAGACATAATGCGGTAGCCAGTGACACAAAATGAACAAATGCCGATGAGGGTAAAGAGTTGAGTGGAGTTTGGTAACCGCGAGGAGCTGCGAAAGCTAAGCGAAAAGGATCTCGGAAAGCTCCAATATATTTTTGGGGGACGGATTATATGCCGAGGCTGGAGAGTTAACCGGGTTGTCTGTGTTGATGATTATTTATTATTTATTGGGGTTTAATGTCACTTTAGACAGCCATGGTCAACTCGCGGCGGATGAGATGATGATGGTTATGTTGAATTAACATTGAAAGTTTGGCGGCGTGAGGAGTGGGCACAGAATCCAGTAAAAGATAATACAAATGCAGTTGGAAATGAATGATTATAATACAACCCGGATATATTTTTCCAAAGGATCACGTCAGCAGCAGACGCAAGTGAACCGTGTTATAAACAACTTGTAAAAATCCAGTATTGCCAGGGAGTGACCCAGGGCTTGGAGCAGTTAACGTATCAAACGTTAACGTGTTTAATTATTTTAACAACGTTAAAAAAATAAATTTAACCAAGTTAATAACGTTTAACTTTGAAGATTATAATTGTATAGTATGTAGCATTGCGTCTTTATCTTGTGTTTACCCAAGCGACATCGCGCGTGCCGATGACGTCGAATCTTGCGCCATTTGACGAAACTGAAGAACACGAATAATTTAGATGTCCGTAGCCCCCTTACCAACATTGGCGAAGTTGGTCCGCCGATATTTGACGATACAGCGATATCAGCTTCATCCGAACGCCTATTTTCCAAGTAAGGACTGGTATTCGAGCAACGGCGTATGTCTCTTTCTAAGGATATGGCCGCAGCGATTGTATTCTTAAATGAAAACATCGCTGAATGTTAGAATTTACGATAACCTGAGAGAACTATCTTAACTACTCGTACCCTGAGTTCCAATGTGTTCTATGTGCCAGTAGGCACATAGAACACATTGGAACTCAAGAGACGAACTGTGCGTAAGTTCAATTATATTCAAATTCAAATCAATAAAAATGGCCGAAGTTATTAAAAATTTGTTCATTTTAACATTTAACGTCATTTAACTCGTTAACGCAGAATTATTTAACACGTTAACGTGTTAAGGAAAATTTTAACTCCTCCCAGTCCTGCCAGAGACGATAAGCGTAAATATCAAGGGAATGTGCGGTGGTAACCAAAAAGGTTCATCAACCAGTAGTTACGACGTCGGTGCGAAAGAACTATGAACTTTCAAACTAATGATTGCATCAAAGAGTGTGTTTTGTGTTAAGTAATTGTGAATAACGTCTTTCTCTTTTTTATGTGGACTTAAATAAATTATTCTGGGTGACAGAAAATCGTAAATATCATTTACTACGATTATACAAACAATGTAAAAAATAATTCTGAGTTGGGAAGCTTTCGTCTGCGCTTCTCAAGGGCGCTGGAAGTACCAGAAAGCAGGGGGTAACGTGCTGTACGTCTAAACACACTGTATCACAGTGCTCGTCCCATGTTCGATCCCCGTCCGGGACGACCCGCGTTGTGTCCTTGGGCAAGGCACTTTATCCCGGTTGCCTTCATGGGGACACGATGACGCAGTGTACTAAGGCGTACTGCACGTCGATGGTGCATATGTCTTCAACCGCTGTAACCCTGCTTGAGCAGAGCTTGAATAGAGTTCGAATGTTGAGGAGTTGACAGTTGCTCGTCGTTGCTCGGTGGTTCTCTCCGGGTACTCCGGCTTCCTCCACCCGTAAAACTGTCACGGTCACGATTAGTCATTGTGCATAAGTATGTGACCTTAAACACCAATAAATAAATAATAATGAATAATCACAGTGCTCTCACTTGGGCAATTGGGGTTCAGTGTCTTGCCAAGGGCACAACACAGATGACGCGGGTCGGGATAAATTTCGATCTGAAATTCGACGCTCCCCAACTCCTACTGACATACGCATATGCACTGACATATAGAATGTACATAAACGAATCGCCCACATCTTCATCCTAAAGACGCCTAAGGTCAAGCCGGTTGAATTTCGAGAACTGCAGTCCAAATATACCTTATTCATTATTTTTCGTCAACGGGAAAAACCTTTTGACCTCTAATAATTGCTTCAAATCCTAAATATGTCGGGTTTGGTGCAATATGGGTCGAATTTTGCTGAACATATTTTAATTGGATGGTCATTTCATCAGTATCTCTTGAACTTCAACTCATAAAAAGGCGAACTGAAAACCACACGAACAGTATAGACTTGCGGGCCTCCATTGTCCGAGAATTTAATACCCTGCTTGTAAAAGTGTATCGTGTATATATTTACGATGGGATAATGACCTATTCAGGAGATCGGGGACACAATGACGCTTTGAGAAACATATCTTAAAGTGACAAGTCGTGAAATAACTGCCTTTCATACAAACTGTACCTTAATGACAGTCGTTGAGACGATTTCTAACCCATATATTGAAGCCAGCAAATCAGTGCTGAATATATTTTGGCTAATGGAAACCGTTACAGACTGAAATAAAATACCTCATGATTCCATAGATCTTATACCATTGAAATTAGGCGAGTAAATCCTGAAGGGGTGCTCGCCCCACTATAAATGAAAAATTCTTTGACACGTCAGACAGTAGACTATCACCCAATAGCCGGCATGCTGGAAGATCGAGCTCGAAGATCCCTGTAAAGGTATAATTCAGCTCTCACAGGTGTTTGCTAGTTTGGTGGTATGTGGGTCGTATCAGTCCGATGAATTAACAAGGGCAATCGCACAATGTCGTGGTAAAACACATGGCAATCTGCCACGGCTTTTACCATGACATTGCCGATTATCAGGGCTCATTTCGGTGAACATAGACACCTTGCCCGAATAGCTGGGTTCGAAGCATATGTAGATATATGCAGTGCTGGCATTCTTAAAAATACAGGCGGGCTACAAATCGCTCCGCTCGCATGGACTAGGGGAGCGATTAGATCTCCCCAAGCTTACAGAAGTGGCAAAAAGAATTTTACTGCTAATGAATTCTGCCTTATTTGATGCTGCTAACAAGGTAGTCTCTGTGAGACAGCTGCACTGCTCCTCCCACACCTCCGGGCCGCGGAAAGGCCCGGAGGTGTGGGAGGGGCAGTGTGGCCGTCTCACAGAGACCACTAACATAGCAGAGATCTGAAAAGATGTGGGTTTTAGGAATAGGCTGTTATGGTAATCATTATTTTCTGAGGTCAAGAGGGCTAGTTTTCGCCCTCCTTAATTTTTTTAAGGCGAGTAGTAGGCGAGCGAATAAATCGCTCTCCTGAAAATTCCAGGCCTGGATATGTGTATGTAAAATTGTTTGTTCATTGGAGTTTAACGACACTTTAAACAGCCAGGGTCACTTCGTGTTGAGTAGGTAGCCGGCGCACCTGGGGAGAACTACCGAGCAGCGGCGAGCGACTATAAGACTCTCCAACTTACTAACTCTGCATAAGCAGCAGTTGAAGGCAAGTAGACGATCCACGTGTAGTACGCCTAAGAACACAACGTAACCGTGCCCTTGCGTAGGCAATCGGGATCAAGCGTGTTGCGCAAGGACACAACGCAGTTACCGCTTGTCGGGAGGGAGCCGTCAACCTTTCGGCTTGAAGTCCATTTCTCTAACCACTGATCTACCGCGTGGACATCACCAATTGCTCAACCGAATTGTGGTTTTGATCTAAAGCATTTTTCCATAGACAGGCGCTATGACTGCTCAATAAACTTTAAAATTTGAGAGTACGCCACTGCGTCAATACACAGGCTTGCTTCGTATTGGAAGATGTTTAAAGTAGAAGTAATGGGCCGAACCCTAACCAAACGGTGACATTCACACTATGAATGAGAGTCCGATGTTTAATGTTACATTTGCTGATATTTGGAGGTTATTATTTAGTTAGTTCCATATCGGCCGAGATATCGGCTCTCGATTACTGGTTCCGAAAAGGTTGTTTTGATTTTTTATCGATCCATTTGATCAGTACAGCTTCAGTCAAAACAAACAGACTCTTCACCTTTGGGTTTAAACATCGGAATTAAAATTTGTTTATTTAAATGAATTGTAATGCATGGGTTGTGTAATAAATACAGAACGCGATGTGTGTTGGAATGGCTCTCGCGAAATATGACTACGCCATTCCAACTCGTTATGTAAAACACCCACCGATTCAAACACACATCGTGTTCTGTCTATATATCAAAAAAATAAACGTTTGTCCAATATGTGGAGTGACCGAAACGACGTCGTCGGCGGTTTCAAATGTGGAGTATATTTATCGGCCCCAACCCACACCCCACGCCCCGCACACACACGTGCGTTTCAACCAGGATTATAGAAAAATGGCTTTTCGCCAATGGTGCAAGTAGTGGAACGGGGTCAATCATTTCCCCAATCTTGACGATTTGCCGGGAGTCAAACGCGTGTACAACTTAAAAGGATGCCACCTTTATATGCAATACATTACAGTTTGGAAAACGAATAACTTACTGATAACTAAAATGGGTTTAATGCAGCTAGCAAGACGTGGGAGTTCTTAATGTGTTGCACACAGCGACCACCCCTTCGTCTCGGTAGCTGCACAGAGTATTGTATATTCGTCAAGATCAATCAATTTCAGGTCTTGTAATGGTGGGGTAAGGCTGCCTTTCTTTGGGGTCTTCAAAATTACTCCCATAGGATCGAACCATGGAAAGTCCTTCGCGACTTGGATATTTGTGCCCCAACTTTCAGTGAATTTCCGCCGCTATAGTTTTTAATTCGATACACATTTATTCCAACCTATAAAGTTATAATAATCCAATCAATATTAAAATTGTCCCCTTTATATTGTAAAAATACAAAAAGCGATTTGACCTCGGAAATATTATAGCATTGCTTTGGGATTTCTGCACTTCGTTTACACTGTACAGATATCAATCTGATTTTTACCCCTGCCAGTCCCGCAATAATGAAATGCTTTTTAAACGGATCAAATGGGGAGAATGAAATTTACGAAAAGGTTTCATCGCGGGTGGTGGTTTCTCCTCAAATTGGTCTGCTTTCCATTTTAAGTTATTGAGTGGATGACAACCGCTCTTGTATACTTTAATAGGACATTCACGCAGTGTATTATTGCCCGTTGGTTTTGTAATCGGTGATCTATTTACCAGAATGAATAATTCAAGAGTACTCTAAGAAAAACAGACAAAAGCGACAAGAAAATCTCTCATTCATTTTGACTATCTTCGAAATTTATTACACAGTCGGCCCTATTCATTCACTTAACCAACTAAGCCCTATCTGTAACAGCCTGTTGTATTCGAGGAAAGATCTAATATTTTTAAAGAGCGGAGATAACGCAACAAATCGAAATACAGACGACAGGGTGTCAAGACCAAAGCGAACTACTCTACAGATCGTTTACGGCGAGTGAAAAAAAATGAATGAGCGGGTGGTTTCACATCAATCGACAGTTACGTTTTTGAGAAGTAAATGTTATAATATTTTATCTTAATCAACATGTATTTTGTCTGTATTAATTCCTCAACTGTCGTGTATCCGATCCCCTGATACAGATGTTTATATCAGGAGGCCGGATACAAGCACGTTCCTTTCGCGTGAGTTCCTTTTTTTTTCTTTTTGTTCATCCGTACGAATAAATAGTTCGCTTTTTATTAGTCTACATTCTTGACTTATCCCCAATATATTGTAAGATAAAATGATTATTACCATTATGTGGATGTACAAAATATGTATCTGAGTCTCACTCCGGGTTCTAAGGGTAGATCACGACGAGTCTTCGACTCGTCGTGATCTGCCCTCAGAACCCGGAGCTCGACTCGGATACTTATTTTGTACATCCACATAATGGTAATAATCTCTGTGTATAAGGTTTCGTTCTTATTATTATCAGACAACAGATATATACTATATATCTACGATAGTTTAGTGAATATCGGGAATTATCGCCTGAGTGTGGACCTCAAAGTTTTATTTTTCACGAGCGCTTGTGCGAGGGACAAATAATATTTTCAGGCCCACACAAATGAGATATTTCCCGATATTCTGCAAAATAGCGTAGAGTTTCTTTTTGTTATATGCTACGTGACATTTTCCTGCACAGTATTCAACCCAATTTGACTACAAACGCGTATGTTTCAAAACAATAACAAAGATCAGCTGATCGTTCTGTCGTACCTGTACTAGCCAAATTACTCAAACATAAAAAATAGTCCCACCTTCCCACGATAGTTTTACCAACTAATTGTTCAACTCACAGATGAAATTTATTAATTATAATACTACAAATGAGAATATTCTCATATTTTTAATTAATATTGATTTTTAGAACATTTTAAATGTCAATTTGCAACAAGGAATTTGGAATTGTGTGCGCTGACTGAACCAAAAAAAAAAAAAAAAAATTCCTGGTCGAATCGATCAACGACGTTTTTCGGAAAAGTTACCTAGTTCAAGGCTCAATATCTCTCTCGGAGTCACTTTCTGTACATCTAATTATTTTAGTTCATTATTTTATTATTATTGCACATCTAATTTTCCAGTCATAGAATCACCACAACGGCATGGAATGGCATGAAATTCCAGTACTGTCGGTAAAGCCGGTGTAAAAGGAATAGAAGTCCGTAGGAACGTTAGTCCCTCTGGACTATTATTCCGCGGAATTATAGTCCTAGGTCTAACATTTCTAGGAATAGTAGTCCGGCGGACTACTATTCCTAGAAATGTTAGACCTAGGACCATAATTCCGCGGAATAATAGCCCAGAGGGACTAATTTTCCTACGGACTTCCATTCCTGTTACACCGGCACTGAACCGCTTGTTACAATATCGAAGGCGAAGTGATGCGCCGAAGCGTAATGTCATTTAAGAAGCTACTGAGGGATATTCCTCGTTATCTATCAAGTCGATGGATATCGAGAAATATCTTTTAGATAAATCACAGGTCAGTATTTAATAAAAGGCTATATTCCCAAACATTCATGTTTAGTATATCCTGGAAATATCTGATGAAAACATGGGGTTTAACGACACTTTCAACTGCCAACGTCACAACGTGGACAGTTTTACGGGAGAAGAAAATCGCCAATCTTTCGATTTGAAGTTAAATATTGTAACCAATGATTCACCGCTCACTCGGCAATTGATATGTATCATTAACTTGCATTGTTGTTGTCGTTGAATCAAACAGCCTCACTTTACTGATCTTCCACACATGTAGGAATAAAAAATGGAATCGGCCAATCGCTATAGTGAGAACTCATTTGTCATGACCACTGATCTCTATATAACAGGATTTATGGAGCACTCATTGGTCACAAAAGAAAAGTGTCTCCAATGCTGCCATCTTAGTGGTGGCGGAAGTTGCTATCAATATGCATTGCTTAACCAAAAATATTTTCTCAAAGGTTATCAGTTTCCCAACGTCTCGCAATCTACGATTGTTGCGCCCACTTTTGTAATAATTTGCTCTTTTGTAAGAGGTCCCCACTTTTGTAAATATGTTTTAGCCCTTTTGTAAGAGATCAGCACTTTTGTAAGAATTTTTTTAGCCCTTTTGTAAGAGGTCCCCCACCTTTGCAAGAGTTGTTTAGCCGTTTTGTAATAATTTCTTCTTCTGACCTGGAAACAGGATTTTAATGACTTTCGAAGTTTTTTTCTTAACATTTGATACCTTCCAAGAGTGTTCGAGTTGGACAGAGAGAATAAAGTGCCTCAGAAATTGTACAGCAGCTCACCGTGCGACAGATGTACGGGCCAGTTTCACCGAGCGACAGATGTACGGGCCAGTGGTACGGGTCAGCTTCACCGGGCGATAGATGTACGTCGAGCGTACAAATTCCCGCTACACACGAATAATTCTACGTTTGACTTAACGTCACATCGCAGCAAGGCGTAATTGGTGTGGGGCACGACAGCGCTGGAACAATCATCAGTGGAGCAACGTCATGTTTTTCGATGAATCGAGGTTCACTCTCGACTTTCACGGCAGGCGAAACAGAGTGTGGCGACGGCGGAACGAACGATACCGTCACGTATCTGTTAGGCAGCACGATCGTTTTGGTTGTGGATCGGTTATGGTTTAGGAACGCATAACCATGACAAGCAGAACAGCATTACATGTCATCAAAGGGCGTGTCACAGGGCAGTACTATCGTGACAATAAGTTAGTAGCTCATGTGGTGCCATTTGCTCGACGTCACGACCGTCGATTCATTTTCCAAGATGACAATACAAGAGCACACAGAGCCCGTGTCGCTATAAAGTTCCTCCAGGAGCAGAACATCACTACACTACCTTGACCAGCACTAAGTTCAGACCTTTCTCCAATGAGATATGCTTGGCAGGCGCATACGATAATGCCAACAGCCCCCTACCAATGTTCAGGAACTCGCTTCTGCACTGCAGGAAGAATGGAACAATATCAGTGAAGCTGATATTGGGCGGTTGGTGAGGAGTATGCCACGTCGGATCCGCGCTTGTCTCGCGAACCGAAGAGGATTTACAAGGTACTGAGGTCTTGGTCTGAATGTGGTAAATTCTCTGACTGACCGTCGATGTCTTCTACAACTCAGTGCGTGGAATGTGTGCTTGTCGCTGAACATTTTCCGTGGCAATACAAATTGAATATTTGCCACATATTTTCATTATTATTAACAAAAAAACGTGCGAGATTGGAAAATTGATGCTGTGTTATTGGTTTTCGTGCCAGGTAAAAGTCATGACGTTAGTTGAGGTGAAAACTGTTACGCTACAGCGCAACAGTTTTCAAGTCATCAAACGTTAGAGATTGGGGGGAGTTACAGCGTTGATTGACTTGATGCAGTCTTGGGGCAAGTAGTTATTTCTGTAAATAACTTGGGATATATTTATGTTTTCATCGAACAACCGCAGAAAGTAGCAAATGTTAAGTTTAAAAACCGCATAATATGTGGCCCGCTGAATGATTTATGCCAATAATAATAATCATTCATTTTAGAGAAGTTTGGCGATAATTAGCGCAGTCCACCGAAGAATGTAATTTAGCGTTCAACAGACACCAATTTAAAACATTAATCCAGGTAAGGCAGAGGGTCTTGCCGTCATCGAAAGTTTTAAAAGTCATATATAACATATTTATTCAGTTGCGTCGTTCAAATCAAGGAAAGCTATGTTCTGCACACTTTTCTGTAAATAGATATGATTCCATGACGTCCACTAAAATTGTGATTGGACCTTCCACTGTCAATTCGAATAAAAAGCGCCGATATCACCCAAATAGTACGCACGACCCGACGCCAACATAAGATTTTACAACTGTATTTTGTGGAATTGTATTTTCTACCTATTAATATAACTAACTAAAATAAATCATTAGCAATTTAAAATAAATGGCAATTTGCCAACTGACAAATTGCCATATCTTTGAAAATGCTAATGTTTTATTTCAACCCATTTAAAATCATAATTAGAGAATACAATTCTAGAGAATACATTTGTAAAAGTTTTATAGTATTTGCTCCATGTCACATCGGAAAGTCATTAGAAATGTCGTGATTCTGTCAAGTGAACTTGAATAAAAGCAAATTTGTTTAAAATGATAATTATATTGGTCGAAGTGTTAAATTTTAAAGAGCGCACATAGTGCTACAATTGATTGCTTTCAACCTGTATATATTGGGGAATAGACCGAGAGTTGGCAGGCACTCATGCCCGAGAGGACTCAGTAGGCCGAGGGTGGCTCCACTCTAAGATTTGGCGAGGGTTCACAAAGCCGTCTCAGTGGATAGCATAAACTGCGGAGCGTTCATGAGTGTTTGTTACAATTTCGAATAACTAAGATCTGTGGAGAGCTGGCTGAGCTCGTTAGATAGAAATAGTAGTATTAGAACTTCTTGGCAGAAAAGAGTTGACAGATGTTAATCATAGATTATGAGAACTTTATGTGTAAATTTTGATTTCATAATTACTTTGTAGGTGGCGACCAAGTTAACCCTACGTAGAAAGATCAGTGAATTTGTAACTGAACGGTGTAAGACGGAACCGCGGTGGCGGCGATCATGAACAAGTGTCTGAAGATGCCAAGGAGGGCAGAACTGTAAGCAAACTAGTACTGAAATAGTTAACCGGATAATCGGTTTGAAACTAGTTAGATACATAACCGATTAGAAAAACCGTCAACCGGTTATTCGAAATATCGATAGTGATCGTCATTCCACGTTTAAAACGTAGTAAATCTGCCGCATCTCCTTTGTGATAGATTATACATCGAAGCCGCGTTGTAAATATTGAGAAATAATCGACTTTGGCGTTCAAGACTCCGTTAATGATCGGCAGTTTCCGTGAGTAGTAAGTAATCGCAGAAACTATTCCGTAGTGTGTATACAAACGAACGATGTCGAGTACTCGACAACATTCGTTTGTATACATGTACACACTACGGAATAGTTTGAGAATACTGCTTTCCAATTCCTATAGTTTTGATCCCATATTCGATGAATTAATGGCCACGGATAATCGGATATTATCCAGTTATAGATCTCGGTTAGTCGGTTAGGAAAACGAGCCAACCGTTTCAACCCTAAAGCAAACTAAATCCAGGTAGCGGTTGGTTTAACCCCGTGAGAGAAGTATTGATGAAAAACGTGCATAAACACTATAGCAAAATATTAAAAATCAAACCGTGTGGAGGAAGAGAGGACAGAGGCCGAAGACCGAGATGTATGTGTGACCAGGAGGATACAGCTAGCTGTGACAGACCACGTGGGCACCACAGGGTGCGAACTGTAGTTTTGTGTAAACTATATGTATTCTTGGACTGCTGATTAATTTGTAAGTACATTGTACCATATATTCCTTTATGCATTTAAATTAGTTATCTTTTCAACGAGGTATAGTCGATCACCTTTGAATATTCAAGACATATACCCCTCTGGAGCACGCATAGTCCCTAAAAGATAGGGCGTTGATAAGATGGCGAGACCTATGTTCCAACCGGGGTTCAGACGACAGCCTCTGGGTGTCGACTGTGCCATTGGCGAAGATGTAGATCCTCCACGTCCCGGAAAGGTATTAAGCCCCTGTTCCGTGACACTTTTTTATTGGAACGATCTCAACGAACTCGTTCCAATGAAGGGTTACATAAAATGGTTTTGTAAGAATTTTTTTTTCAACTGCCCCGTTTGTAATTTGCACGGATGGCTGCGGCTGGTTGGTTAGTAAACAGTTCATTCAATCTGGATATGATCAAATATTATAGAAAAAGTGTTAGAATATATGCCAAAACTCAACTGCTTTCGACTAAATGAATTTCGAAGCAGACAAGGTGAGACCGTATCGTCTACCAGTTGATGTAAGTATTGCAGTATTGACATTTTATTATAAGCTAGCCTGTGAATTATCGCAAATTATCTAAAAGATATTTCTCGATATCCATCGACTCGATGGATATCGAGATATATCCCTGAGTAGCTTCCTAAATGACGTCACGCTTCAGCGCATGACGTCGTCTTGAAAGTCGCCTTGAAGAAACGATCCATGGATCTTTGTCATTGTCTTGAAATTGTTTGAAGTCGAATTGGGCTGAATATTGCGCAGTAAAATATCACGTAGCATACAGTAAAAAGAAAATTTACGCTATTTTAGTGAATGTCGGGAATTATCTCATGAGCGGTGACCCGAAAGTTTTATTTTTCACGAGCGCTAGCGCTCGTGAAAAATAATTCTTTCAGGTTCACACGCTTCGGCGCATGACTTTGTCTTGAACGTCGCATTGAAGGAACGATCCACAGATCTTTGTTATTGTCTTGAAACTGTTTGCAGTCGAAGTGGGCTGAATATTGCGCAGTAAAATGTCACGTAGCATATAATAAAAAGAAAATCTGCGCTATTTTAGTGAATACCGTGAATTATCTCATTCGTGTGGACCTGAACGTATTATTTTTCACTCGCGCAATCACTCGTGAAAAACAAAACTTTCAGGTCCACACTCAATGAGATAATTTCCGATATTCACTAAAATAGCGTAGATATCCTCTATATATGTCTCAAGTTATCCATCTTGACTGTCAACGAACTTAGAAAATGTTGAGAGAAAAAAGGGTATCAAAAATGTGTTAAGCGGGGATATTACATTCAATCGTTTGTCCAGTCAGTATGGCTGTAAGAATTATCGCTCAATGTTTATGTGTGTGTTAATAACTGTTTCGACTGATTTTTTCTCGCAAAGTGGAATAAAAACGAGACCTGAAAGACGTGATGGGACGACCAAATCAACCGACTGTAGTTATAAAATGTTTATGTAATTAATTACATTAATTGAAAAATTCCCATTCCCAAAAGAAACACCCAACCAAGCCCACCGAACACACCGTAAAAATAGTCCGTATTCGATCAACACGCTCTGAAGCCTCGTTCTCATACTATAGTGGTATGGTATATGATTACACACTGTGCTTTCCAGCGATGGGGGAATGATCACAAAACAATGGTGGTATTTGGACGAGAAAAGTTATATTCATATAAGACAATACAACTTACAATTTAGGCATGGAGATTAGTGTATTAGGGAATATTGTGTATGTGGTGGATTTAAAATATGCACATTACATATCTGGTTTTATTTATTGTTGTAAGCCTTTACCTAACACGAAAAGCAGACGACACTTGCAAAAAAAATTCTTGAACAACTGATTATTTTTATTTTTTGTATCAAAAAACATAGATTATGACCCCTCGTTGGAACGAGCTCGTCGAGCTCGTTCCAACGAAAGGTCATAACCCATGTTGTTGAGATAAAAAATGAAAAAATAATGAAAATTAATTGGCGATTTTTGAGAATAGCGCTGTCTGGTTTTGTCCGTTACGTTGGGTAAAGGGTTAATACAGATAAATGTGTACGTTATAATACATTCTTACCCTGGTTTATGCTTCCTACTTCAGATTACCGTGTCTAGATAAGGTCAAAAATGTTCTTTTCACTGGATTTTTTTACCTCTAAAATACAGACACACCCAGATTTTAGAGGGACCCCCAAAAATAATAATAATAATAATAATAATAATAATAATAATAATTATTATTATTATTATTATTATTATTATTATTATTATTATTATTATTATTATTATTATTATTATTATTATTATTATAATAGTAATAATAATAATAATTTCCGGATGCACCGCTCGATAGAAAATAAACACTGAGTTACAACTGTAACAGAAAAAGAAATTTCTGCTTCTGCCAGTAGAATCTCAAATTTTACCATAATCGGATTTCTACAACGGCGTATACAGTACGTGGAGAGTGTATTATCACTAAATCACCCGCAGAGTGGAGGTTCCACCCAAGCAATAATTGCGATTTTTTTGCAAAGCACAAACATCACCCGCAATGTTTCAGCCAATGGACCTCCGGGTTAAACCGTTACGTTAGGTAAAGGGTTAAACCCGGAGGCCCATTGGCTGAAACATTACTTGTGTTTTTGTCGATATATACAAAATTTGAAAGTTATAGCTTGGGTGATGACCCCACTCTGAGGGTGATTTACTTGCAATCCACTCTCTGCGTACTGTACCTCATCAACCGTGTGTGTGAAAACTACATATCGTCCTTTGAGTTCATGGAGAAGACATCTGCAATGCTCAAGCATTGCTGATGGCGCTTTGGTGCATTCAAGGGAGGATATAAAAAAACGTCTTGCTTCCACGTATGCACAACATATACCATAGAAATAGATACACCAGACTGATAGTGTTTTTCTTAAGTTTGTTTACCAATTGGAAGTTGTAAACATGCCCAGAAAGTAATATCCACGCCATGTCGCACTATTCCACTTTAACCCTTTACCTAACCTGAAAAGCAGACGACAATAGCAAAAATAATTCTTGAATAACTAATTTTTTTCATTTTTTCTCTCAAAAACATAGGTTATGACCCCTCGTTGGAACGAGCTCGACGAGCTCGTTCCAACGAGGGGTCATAACCTATGTTTTTGAGACCAAAAATGAAAAAATAATGAAAATTAATTGGCGATTTTTTAGAATAGCGCTGGCCGATTTTGGCCGTTACGTTAGGTAAAGGGTTAACTGGCAATTTTGCGAACAACTGTTTCTGGTTATGGGTTTACTATAAGAACACGTCTTAGTGATCGTATCACATCTGTTATGCAAAAGAGAGAGTAATGGCTCGGAACAACCGTTGTATTTGTTCACTTCACTCCGTTGAATGAAGGAACGTTCCAATTGTTGAAATATGACAAACTCATGCATAATTTCTGTGCAATGTGTTAAGAGAGCTAGAATCATCCATCATCCTTCGCCCGTCATGGTAAAATGGAAAACAATCATAAACGAGAATTTGAGTAACAGCATTGCAAGAAGACTGTGACAATATTTGAGCAAAATTGCGTGCGCATTGCTAGCAAGTCAGATGGCTTTCGTCGCAGTCGCAGGTCCGGCTGTATTTGTTTCAGACATCTCGTCGCCTGAGTGCTAGAATGTTCTATGTCCCGATACCAACCGCAATACCTTTCCGTGATTGGTCAATGACTCGTTGATTTTATTTTATGTCACCGAGCACGCGCATATGTCTACTGTCAGCGATTCTTATGTCCACTGTCAAGGAACGCGTCTCGTTGACATGAGCAAACGGTTCATCGCAATGTCTTTTTTCACAAGAAATCAACGGACACAAATACATTTAACTAAGTAAAATACACACAAAAGTACCGTTATTATGTACAAAAAGATTAGTTACGTAAACATGGGTAATTATTTATGAAACTGATTAGATTATAAGGTCTCTTTTCATTAATTTACTGTACCATAAACTGAAACTGAAACGGCGGTGTTTTTTTTGTTATTTTAGATTACAATAAAATAAAAGATTATCAGTTTTACTTGTGTAAGAACGGGACATATACGTTATTCTGTTTGTTGCCAGGGGACATGGTCTCACGTTCCCTGCATGAAACATATATTCAACCTCCGCTGACGCCTCGGTTGAATATAAATTTCATGCAGGGAACGTGAGACCATGTCCCCTGTCAACAAACAGCATAACTTATAATGTCCCCTATGGGACATAGGACATTCTAGCACCCAGTCGACGATATGGCATACTTATAAATGCCCTCCAAGTAAGCTGCTATGGTTAGAATTCTCTGGCACTAGCAGAATCATTGGACTGGTCACTTTCCACGGGTGGGCAATATTTCCACGGGCGCAATAATATTAGATACCAAACACTAATTATAGGAATAATCATCATTAATTAAAATTTTGCTGACGATGATTTTTATTACCTGGTAAATGGATGCGTGGACATCTCTGCCAACGTGTAGATTACGACCAGTCCGCGACAACTGTACTGTATATACACACACACATACAAACGCACATTTTCATTCATGAACACATTAACCCACACAACGACCAAAAGCGACCAACACAATTCACAGAATTACTGATTTAAATGCATAAAGGAATATATGGTACAATGTACTTACAAATTAATCAGCAGTCCAAGAATACATATAGTTTACACAAAACTACATTTTGCACTCTGTGGTGCCCACGTGGTCTGTCACGGCTAGCTGTATCCTCCTGGTCACACATACATCTCGGTCTTCGGCCTCTGTCCTCTCAGAAAACATATTTTATTTGTCAAAATAAACAAAAAAGAATTGGACAACAAGTGCTGAACACTTAAAACACGTCCTCTCCTTTGTATACGATTAACCCTTCACCCAACATAACTTTAAAACCGGCCAGCGCTATTCTCAAAAATCACCAATTAATTTTCCTTATATTTTCATATTTTGTCTCAAAAACATAGGTTGTGACCCCTCGTTGGAACGAGCTCGTCGAGCTCGTTCCAACGAGGGGTCACAACCTATGTTTTTGAGACAAAAAATGGAAAAAATTTGTTATTCAAGAATTTTTTTTTGCAAGTGTCGTCTGCTTTTCATGTTAGGTAAAGGGTTAACAAGTAAATACAGCATTTGTTCAATATATACACATCAGAATAAACAATACGCTATTCACGACTGCAATGGTGTTATTGTGGTAGATATTCAGAGAACGAAAAAGAGAAATAAGAAAAGAGGGGAACTGATACCATGTTCTCATGAAACAAATATCAAACTGTCTCCAGCCAACTCACCAGGCCACAACGCTCCAGAACGTTTCGTTGTGAAGTAAACCATACCACAAACTATGTAAATTCCATAAAATAGGAAATGCTGACAACAAAAGAAAAAGTCCCATGTTTGAAAAAAATAGCACGTCGATTGAGAAGGCATTTTCAGATAAAACTGAAATATATGGCTACGGAAATGATATGTCATTAGGTTACAATACAGTGTTTTTTTCCATTGACGACAGTACTAACTAATCTTTCCTCCTCCCCCCATCTTATCAAGCTGTTTTGGGCAAAAACAACCATCTATCCATTTAGTTTATCATCTCATGAAAACAATATACTGAAAAAAAATATAGGTCGCCATATGAATTTTGCCTTTAAATTTGGAGCTTCCTGTACTCCTGTCCAGTTTTGCACTGAATGAAATGGACATATTTTTACCTACCCCACCCAATTTTAATCTTCTCTCACACATTTCAGAAGACAATAGTCACCAATATTGTATATCTTTTCCAAAACATGCACACTTACAAGCTCGGTTCATTTTCCACCAATCGGATAATTCCAGGAACTTTTATCCTCCATGAAAGGTTGGGTGTAAACCACTAGAGGCGCTGTTTGCGCGAAAACATTGTATTGTAACCATTAAGGTTTGTTGATTGTGCACCATGTGTTCTTCGACGTTGCATTTGACAAGATGATGGATGGAATTGTGTTTTCATACTTACTTTCATCAGGTGTCGAGACTTTTTTGCACCGCTTACGCCAGTCGCCAGTTTTTCTAAAGTTTCTGAATTTGTGGTATAAACTATTCATATGATGTCTGTTTGATAGTTCCCATTTTTGGACATGTTTAGTTGATCTGATGCTTTTTAGCCTGATCACTTACTGACAGCCGGCCTTTCAATATCAGTTGCCTGTGATTGATTATGCTTTCTGATAAATTTTACATTGGGCGGGAGAGAAAATTACTGACACCCTATATATCATATTATCCCTTGAGTACAACAAGGCGCCATCTGAAATTCTAACAGCATTGCAGATTGGGCCTTGTTGCACTCAAGAGACGATATTTGGTAACTAAAACTGTGTAACGAATCTCTGTTTTACCGACAATTTTTCTGTATGTTGAATTAGCAATCGCTACGAGTAATGTAAGATATGATTTATACTTGTTTCTCGCGCGGTGATAATCGCCATCCGCCATATTGGTAGATTAACAAAGGGGCGATCACTCTATTAGACTGTATAGATCTCAACAGATATTTAAACAGCTTGCTCGTGACGCCATAAATCCACTGAAATTGTCAGATGTTTAAAAGAGGAAAGATTTTACTGTACTCTTGTCAAAACGCGCAAAGAATGTGGTTATGTGCAGAAGACGTTGGTTATTGTATTTGCATAGTGTACATCGACTCGTACGTCCCCATTCTTCCACGTCACCTTTTTGTGTGTAAACCGTAGGTGGTGGATTGTCAAGCGGACACCCTCAAGATGAGTTCCCACCCAGACAGTAAAACTGATATGCTCCGGAAAAGCTTAAGAAGCACAAACAAACAAAGTTTCAGTCGATGGAGATACACAAGAGATTGAGACGGGGAGCGTGGAGGCGCGCGCTTCTCTCTCGCTCATAACGTTCCACATACCTGCTATATGATTACACAATGAGTCTTAAATCTGAGAGGATATAATTGTATGAAAAGAGCTTTCGTTCACGTTGTACGTTGCCATTTGAGTACACTCTAGTAGAAATATTAAAAATCTTCTGAGTGTTCGCATGATCGTCCCCATCATCATTGATTGTTTGGCTTTCCGCGCGATCGGACATATCACCAGCTGCTCCTAATTAACACCTGATTGCCGATGGATTACCTACCGCAACAGACTCTAGAGACTTTAATGGTGCTGAACGCCAGCACTTCGATTAACTGGTTTGTCCAAGTAAGTTGATAGGGGCTGTGTTCAGCTCATTATCAAATTCAAACAAGAACTCTCCGAGGGAGTTGTACCACCTTTCGCGGGGAACCGCATCGCACTGGTCGCACTGGTCAACACCATAGGAGAGCCAAAAGCATCGACACTAAGTCTGGGATTTCCAGAAAAGGGCCAAAAGAAAACGAAAGAGAAGACGCCAGGACGCCATACGTATGGAAGCTTGACTCGAGAGGAGAAGAGCTGACAACCATCAAACCATTACCACCGCCTTCCCCTCACATGCCTACCTGCACCTCTTCACCATAGAGGTCGGAAGGCAGGGAGATGGAGGAGGAGGAGGAGGAGGAGAAGAATAGGGAGATGGAGGTCGCCCAATCCGAAGCTGGGTCTCCTATCAGCTTGGATCAATCAAGCCAACACAAGTCTAACGGATCACCACCCAACTCCGAAGATGAAAACCATTTTGAAAGCGCGGACATGACATGTGGTGAATTCACTGACAACTTGGACTGGGCTGTCATTGAACGAATCGGCTGTCTCACCAATACATCAAAATTGTCGACAACCATTATACTAAAACTGAACAGAAGACGCTCCTTGGAGAACTGGAGGCCTTCAAAATCCGCGACGAAGACATCCACAAATACATGAGAAAACTGTAATAAGAACTCGGACACTTCCCTCCTTTGCCATGCCCAGACATGACAATACATTATACAGCCACTGAGGGTCGACGAGGGCTTGCCGCGCAGCGTTCCTGCGCGCCCACACCATTTATTTTGGACTTTTCTGAGTGTCCGTCGACGATACTCCCCTCAAAGGTATTTTACAAAAATAGATAGAGAGTAATCGCTTGACTGTACTGGTTACGTGGTTACGTGATATAATTCATGAGAGGTGAGGGACGTTGTACAAACACGAGTGCGTGAATGCGCACGAGTGTTTTACAATATAGTCCCTCGCCTCGAATGAATTATTTCACGTAACCAGTCAAGTCAAGCGATTATTCTGTTTATTACTATTCATTATTAACGATAATTATATTATTTAACCCTTTACCTAACGCAACGGCCAAAAACGGCCAGCGCTATTCTCAAAACTCGCCAATTAATTTCCATTGTTTGTCTCTAAAACATAGGTTGTGACCCCTCATTGGAACGAGCTTGTCGAGCTCGTTCCAATGAGGGGTCATAACCTATGTTTTGGAGACAAAAATGAAAATAATAGTTATTCAAGAATTTTATTGCAAGAGTCGTCTGCTTTTCATGTTAGGTAAAGGGTTAAAAAAACAATGAAGTGCCCATTAGAGCCACGGCAAAGCGTCTTCGTTTTGCGCGCACGGATACATGATACAATTGTTGATTACATAATTCACTTGTGAAGTTATCGTTTATATTCAAACCCGGAAATCCCAGTAAATCACACTTTGGAAAGTAATAAATTGGTTTATTTTTGTACGAATTTGGAATAAAGTTAGACATTATTTGTCGCTTTTTATCGATTTATTACAGATCATTTGATAAAGGTCATTGGAATATTGAAGGAAACGTCGCAGGCTAAAAGCCAAATTTCAAGATGAGTTTTGAATGCACTGAGCAGGTATGGTTGGGTTAGTTTGGTAACAAAACAAAGACAATATATCTGCCCGGAAACAAGAACTGATTGTTGGTCAGCATGGTGTCTTATTCTGAGAATGTGAAGAGAACTGTTCGTTGTCGGCACAGCAATACTTTCAATAGATGGAGGACGTCAAACGAGATTGTGGGTATGAGACAATTTTAGCATTTATTGGGAGGAATGGCATCCTTGGTAGAAATGGATTTGCGATATGGTACTAAAGCATGTCATACCCAAATTGGACTGTCAGCAGCTAACTGTGGACGAGTGTGCGTAGGATAACAAATCACTAAACATTTATGGCACATGGGTAAGGACACATCGCATCAACAAATCATCGAAGCGAAAGGATTTCACAATTGACATTTTGCTGGAAAAGTAGCTTTCTTGGATTTAAATCATGGCGTTGAAGTAGTTGAGGCACTTAATAATAACCCCTCACAAAACACACTTGCGGATGACGCTTGCAAAACAATTTTTTAAATAACTAAACATTTCAACTTCTTGCCTCCAAAACATAGGTTCTGGCATGGTCATAACATATGGTTTGATAGGCCATTAGTTATTGTTGGAGGCAAACTCTGAAGAAATAAACGAAATTTGAAAGGCCATTTTCTGTCAATAGGCCTCGCAGTATATTGTATTTACGTTTGGTAAAGGTTGGGCCTGTACATAACGACCGAACACATCCGCCCATAGCTGTGCACATGAGCATATTCTCTGATTTTCTCTTTTATATTCGCAACTTTTACAACCATAACGTATGAGCTCGCAATCGAACAGGGTGTCAAGCCTGTTCTTTTGGGGGAGGGGGTGGGGAGTCAAGTAGTAGGAGATTATGAAACGTGCCTCATTGGGGGACCCCGCGGGGGACCCAGGAAGTGACGCCATGTCACGTGACCTGGTGGCGCCATGTTTGGTTGTCATGATAACCCGCGTGAGCGGCCACGTTGTGACGTCATCGCCATAGTGATACGTGGTGTGAGTGCGCATGCGCAGTGCGTGTTGTTAGAGTGATACGTGTTTCCGTCGTCCATTTTGTATACTGGAGGCCGCCATCTTAGTTTCTATGATAGCACGCGTATGCCGTCTTCATAAATACCAAAAGTCTTACAACAAGACGTGGGTATGTTCGGAGGATGTGTTCCTTTGTAGAAGAGTAAATTCCCGATTCGTAGAATTACCACAAACAACCCGACAATCCCTCCAAATCATCGAAAACGACTTTATTTACTATGGATTCCCCAATTTATCGGTGTAGCACGTAGTGCTATAGTACCAAGGGGGTACCTTTGGTGTGTTCCTTTGTAGAAGAGTAATTTTCCCCAGAATCCTCGTTTAATTACCCAAATAAACCCGACAAGTTGTACTATTTCGAATTCTTTCAGAATTCTCTGCTTCTATCTATATATGCAATAGTTTTCGTCTACCTGACCATGTTCCTTTGTTCCGGAGTATACTCCAGTAGCGTAGAAGAGCCTATCAGTTGGAACAGCTTTGCTTATTATTACTATATTTAGCTATTCTGGTCTATTCTTGTTAGTTCTGACCCTATTCCAAGTACTCTTGATGTTTCCTGTATCTAGATCATTTATATAGATTATAACTAACCAATCAGATTGATTGATTTCCCATAACCTTTACTTAATCGTACAGAGTTATCTCCCCTTATTACAACAAAGTTGTATCCGATTCTCATTACCTCTATATTCAATGGCAATATCCCCAGGAACCCCAATTTCGGCACCCTTTTTTAAAAAACATATGACCTTCGGCACACCTTTCTTGTCATATGTGCTTATGTGAAAAGGCATAATGTGACACAATGTGCCCTAGCATGCACCATTTTACAGTACGTGGAGAGAGAATTGTAACTAAATCACCCGAGGAGTGGAGTTATCACCCAAGCTATAACTTTCAAATTGTGTACATATCGACAAAAAACACAAGCAGTGTTTCAGCCTATGGACCTCCGGGTTAAACCCGGAGGTCCATTGACTGAAACTTTGCTTGGGCTGGTTATGCTTTGCAACAAATTTGCAATTATTACTTGGATGGAATCTCCACTCTGTGGGTGATTTAGTGATAATACACTCTCCACGTACTGTATGATTCATAACAACTGGTCTTGAATTAATTGTGTTTTGGTGATTTGGGTGATTTTTTATTTTTTATCTACAGACGGATAGTTTTACAAATTAAGATGGCTGGCAAATATGCATAATTTACTATATACTATGTCTCGCCTCGCATATTGTATTAGTTGTTTTTCCACACCAAAATTAATCAAAATCCGATTCACCGTTTGGAAGTTCTTACAAAGTATTATTGTTGTTTTAAGAACCAAATGGCTGACAGGGGCCATTTTTGATGACTACCAAACTTCAGAATAGCTTATCCTCTTCCTCTTGTGAATAAACATTACTGAATTAGATTTCGTAACAACTGACCTTGAATTAATTGAGTTTGGGTGGGTGGGTGGGTGGGTGGGTGGGTTTTGGGGGTTGTCCACAGATGGATTTTTGTCTAGAGGTGGACAGATTTAAAAACTAGGATGGCAGGCTAATTGACATATATTTGCCAATGCCTCGACCTATGTTCACGCTAAACACGTAGGATTCGATGCACTTTCCACGTAGAAGAAATGGCTATTGCTAAGTTTATCAGCTATTGTATACTTTTTGAACCATAATTATCTCTCGTGTCGATATTTGAGTTGGCTGAAGTACGATAGAATCGTGAGTAGTTAATCACAAAAATGGTCCAAGTAGAGCGTTTGTGATAACAATTAGAGGTGCAGGAGAAAGGTTGCAGTAATTCACATTAATGGTCGAAACTGTTGGGAATTTTAATCAGTTTCTGCTGACCGACCGACTTGTACATCTTGCACTAATTAATTAACTAGCTCCAATCATCTGTCCTCATTACGGGGTGGTTGTTTGCTTAATCCTTCACCCAACTCAAGAACCATATTCGCCTTATGCTATTCAAAAAATCATTGGTCATTCAGTTTTATTATATTTCAATTTTCACAACGGAAATATAGATACACCTTGGATTAAGAAGTCAAACCTGGTTCGTTAACATTTTTTATTGATGTTTAACGACACTTTTGACAGCCAGGGTCACCTCGTGTCGGGTAGTTTTACGGCGGAGCGGGAGTACTCCGATAGAATTACCAAGCAGCGGCGAGCAACTGTCGATTCCCCAACGTACTAACTCCACACAAGCAGGGTTAGCATTAGTTGAACACAAATTGCACTATCGACGCGCAGTACGCCTTAGTACACAGCGCCACTGTGCACCCTCGTGGTCAATCGGGATTAAGTGCCTTGCCCATGGACACAACGAAAAAGTGGTAGATTATTTTTGGAAGTCTGAACTCTGTACAAAAGGGTTGCTTTGTTATGAATTGTTGGAGAGTGCCTATTGGCACCCACAGTCAATTTATAACCGAGCAGATTTATTTGCACATAAGTACATTATCATACCTTTCTTAGCGTGGTAGATTATTTCTTGGAAGACTGAAATTGTTCAAAAGGATTGCTTTATTATGAATTGTTGGAGAACGCCTATGGGTTGTCTCTGACAATTTATGATGGAGCAGATCTATTTGAACATAAGTACATTGCCATTAGTCCTTTCCTCTGCATGGTAGATTTTTTTTTGATGTCTGAATCTGGTTCAAAAGAATTGTTTTGTTATAATTTGCTGGAGGGTGCCTATGGGTACTCTTCAACAAAGTATAACCGAGCAGATTTATTTGCACATAAGTACATTGTCATCTGTTCTTTCCTCAGCGTGGTAGATTACTTCTTTGGAAGTCCGAATTATGTTCAAAAGGATTGTCTTGTTATGAATTGTTGGAGAGTGCCTATGGGTACTCACCAACAATTTAGAACCGAGCGGATTTATTTGCACATAAGTACACTATGGGTACTCTTCAACAAAGTATAACAGAGCGGATTTATTTGCACATAAGTACATTGTCATCTGTAAGTACATTGTCATCTGTTCTTTCCTCAGCGTGGTAGATCATTTCTTTGGAAGTCTGAGTTATGTTCAAAGGGACTGTCTTGTTATGAATTGTTGGAGAGCGCCTATGGGTACTCTCCAACAATTTATAACCGAGCAGATTTATTTGCACATAAGTACATTGTCGTTCTTCTTCATTCAGCGTGGCAGGTTATTATTTTTTGAAAGTTTAAATTTGTCCTGAGGGACTGTTTTGTTATGAACCGATGGGGAGTGCTTGTGTGGGTGTTTATTTATACACAGCTTCATTGCCAGTTGTCATTTTCTCAGCGTGGTAGATTATTTCTTGGAAGCCGAATTTGTTCGAATGGATTACTTAATTGTGAATTGTTGGGGAACACCCTTGGGTTGTCCCCGACAATTTATGATGAAGTAGATCCATTTGCATATAAGTACATTGTCATTGGTTCCTTCCTCAGGGTGGTAAATTCGGGAACTCCGAATTTAAGAGTGTGCCCAAATAATTCATGACATAACGGGTCTATTTGTACATAGTAACATTGCCACTTGTCCTTTTCTCAGCGTGGTAGACTATTTCTTGGAAGTCTGAATTTGTTCGAATGGATCGCTTTATTATGAATTGTTGGGGAACACACCGTTAGGTTGTCCCCAACAATTTATGATGGAGTAGATCCATTTGCATATAAGTACATTGTCATTTGTCCTTTCCTCGGCGTGGTAAATTTGGGAACCCTGAATTTGAGAGAGTGCCCAATAACTTATGATAGAACGGGTCTATTTGTACATAGCAACATTGCCACTTGTCCCTTTCTCAGCGTGGTAGATTATTTCTTGGAAGTCTGAACTTGTTCGAATGGATCGCTTTATTATGAATTGTTGGGGAACACCGTTAGGTTGTCCCCAACAATTTATGATGGAGTAGATCCATTTGCATATAAGTACATTGTCATTTGTCCTTTCCTCAGCGTGGTAAATTTGGGAACTCTGAATTTGAGAGAGTGCCCAATAACTTATGATAGAACGGGTCTATTTGTACATAGCAACATTGCCCCCAACAATTTATGATGGAGTAGATCCATTTGCATATAAGTACATTGTCATTTGTCCTTTCCTCAGCGTGGTAAATTTGGGAACTCTGAATTTGAGAGAGTGCCCAATAACTTATGATAGAACGGGTCTATTTGTACACAGCAACATTGCCACTCGTCCTTTTCTCAGCGTGGAAGATAATTTCTTGGAAGTCTGAATTTCCTCGATTGGATTGCTTAATAACGAATTGTTGGGGAACGCCCATGGGTTGTCCCCAACAGTTTATGGTAGAGTGGATCTATTTGCATATAAGTACATTGTCATTTGTCCTTTTCTCAGCGTGGTAATTTGGGAACTCCGAATCTGATAGAGTGCCTCTTGGTAGTCCTCGATGGTTTGTGACAGAACAGATCTACGGACAGCCCTCTACAGCAACTTAGGATGGAGCAGATATATTCGCACATAAGTATCCTGTCATTTGTCCTCTTCCAGCGTGGTAGATTATATTTTGGAATTTTATTCATAGGGATTGTTTTGTTATGAATTGTTGGAGAGTGGCAAGGGGAAGTCTCCAATAACTTATGACGGGACGGATCTATTTGAACACAACTACACTGTCATTTGTCCTTTTCTGGGCATGGCAGATTATTTCCAACGGTTCATAATGGAGGAGATCTATTTGTATATAACTACAAATAGAACTCCTCCATTGTCTTGGAAGTCTGTCCTTCTTCAGTATGATGGTTTATTTTTTCTTCATTAAGTCATGATAGTACAGGTCTATTTGTATATAGCTACATTGCCACTTGTCCTTTTCCCAGTGTGGTAGATTATATCCTGGAAGTCTGAATTTGTTCGAAAGGATTGCTTTATTATGAATTGATGAAGAACACCTATGGGTTATGATTGAACAGGTCTATTTGTACATGGCTATGGTAGATTATTTCTTGGAAGTCTGACTTTGCTCGAAAGGATTGATTTAATATGAATTGTTGGAGAACACCTGTGGGTTGTCCCCGACAATTTATGATGGAGCAGATCTATATGCATACAAGTACATTGTGACTTGTCCTTTCCTCAAAGTGGTAAAGCATTTTTTTGGAAGTCAGAAATTGGTTCAAAAAGATTGTTTTGTTGTGAATTGTCGGAGAGTGCCTATGGGTACTCTCCATCAAATTATAACCGAGCAGATTTAGTTGAAAAATTGTCATTCGTCCGTCCTTCTGCGTGGCAGATTATTACTTCTTTGAAAGTTTGAATTGGTTCTGAAGGACTGTCTTGTTATATACTGCTGGGGATGCTTGTGGGTTGTCTCCACTGAGTTATGATAGAACAGGTCTATTTGTACATAGCTACATTGCAATTTGTCCTTTTCTCAGCGCGGTAGATTATTTCTTGGAAGTCTGATTTTGTTTGAAAGGATTGCTTTATTATGAATTGTTGGGGAACGCCTATGGGTTGTCTCCAACAATTTATGATGGAGTAGATCCATTTCCATATAGGTACAATTTTGGAACTCATAATTGGAGAGTGTGCCCATGGGTAGTCCTCGTTGGGTTATGTCAGAATGTACCTAATTGCACTTGTCCTTCCCACAGCGTGGTAGATTATTCCTTTGGAAGTCTGAATTTTGTTCTCAAGGATTGTCTTGTTCTGAATTGTTGGAGAGTGCCTATGGGTACTCTCCAATAATTTATAACCGATCATATTTATTTGCACATAAGTACACTGATATTCGACCGTCCTTCAGCGTGGCAGGTTATTTCTTAATAGTTTGAATTTGTCCTGAAGGACTGTTTTGTTATGAACTGGTGGGGAGTGCCTGTAGGTTGTCTACACTAAGTTATAATAGAACAGGTCTATCTGTAATAGCTGCATTGCACTTGTCCTTTTCTCAGCGTGGTAGATTATTTCTTGGAAGTCTGAATTTGTTTGAAAGGATTACTTTATTATAAATTGCTGGGGAACGTCTATGAGTTGTCCCCAACGATTTATGATAGAGTAGATCCAATTGCATATAAGTACATTGTCATTTGTCCTTTCCTCAGCGTGGTAACTTTTTGGAACTCTGAATTTGAGGGAGTGCCTTAAGAGTGCTTAAAATGACTGTCCTGTTGTGAACTGGTGGGGAATGTCTATGAGTAGTCCCGGATAATTTATGGTAGCACAGATATGTTTGCACATAACTACACTATCGCCTACGGATAGTCTCCAATGACTTATGATGGAGCAGATCTACTTGAAGATAGGTACATTGTCATTTGTCCTCTCCCCAGAGTGGTAGATTTTTTTTTTCTTTTGCAAGCTTGAATTTGTTATGAACTTGTGAGTGATCTTCAACAATTTATGACAGAACAAATCTACTTGCACATAACTACATCATCATTTGTCCTCTCCTCAGTCTTCAATCATTTGTAATAGAATAGAGTAGATCTACGTTGCCACTTGACTTCTCGGTGTTGTATATAACCTACAACTTCTATGTGTATATAGGTATATACGTGTTGTTCATTTTTACACATATCGATAGTATTTCAATCGAAGCCGTCCAGCCTATTGTTCTTCTTAGTTGTGATTCCTAGTCTGGATCGATGCCCACGAGTCCCATGTATTGTACATTACCTCATACGCTCTTACCGACATATCCTAGTCGAAACCTGAGCGAAACTGGTTATACAGTCATGATTTATGATCTAGTACCCTCTCACAGGATTTCCTGACCGATGTATATGGTCCCTACACACTTTATATTACTTTTTTCTTTCTCACTTATCTTTCTCCACATCTCTGTAATATCTCTTTTCTCGCAACTGAAAATATACCCGGCTTGCAACGTACAGTTTATGAGTTCTAAAACATGGATTATACTTATGTTCTTGCACATTCTAGAGATCTCTTCAATTACTATTACCCATGGCTAACAAACTCACACTAAATGAAATCCAGAGACAAAATAGGTATAACTTCCCAAAGCTTCTCAATGAACATACCGCGAGTGACCCCGAATATGAGTTTGATTCACCCTTCAACATAACTGCCCACAATTGTAATTATTACACACCACAAGACTTTAAGGCGATCGCTACATTAAAGCATAAAACCTTCTCACTCTTTAATTTAAACTGTCGCAGTTTAAATGCACATTGGGAACCTTTAAAGGATCTCTTGTGCAACCTACAAAGTGACTCCAATCAGTTTGACATAATAAGCCTGACAGAAACTTTTACCGTTAATGAAAACATCTCATTCAAATTAGAGGGATACCACCCATTAGTTGCACGAACACGACCTGGTAATGACGACGGGAGGGGCGGTGTAGGCTTATTCATAAAGGAAACATTACCGTTCAACATTCGCAGTGACCTATCAATTTTTATCCCACATGTCTTCGAATCCGTTTTTATTGAACTCCAATTAAATAAAAAAATCTTGGTTGGTGTAATTTATCGGCCGAACACAGCCCCGAAAGCAGATATAGATTCCTTTTTGAATAACTTGTCCGATTTACTTGGTAAGATTAACAACGAACATAAATCAACTTACCTGATGGGTGACTTTAACCTTGATTTATTAAACTTCCATAACCACCCCAAAACTAACCAGTACGTTAATAGTGTATTCAGTGCAGGATTTCTCCCGGTAATCACAAAACCGACGAGAGTAACAGACCATTCGGCCACGCTAATAGATCACATTTTATGCAATACTACTGGAAAAGTATTACAATCGGGGATTATAATCACAGATATAAGCGATCACTTTGCTACTTTTCTGATCGATGAAAATAGGATGTTACCCAGTTCCACATTGCCCCACCATCCAACAAGGTCCTTCAAAACTGTAAATGTTAATCACTTTAAAAGATTGCTTTCAGACTCCGATTTTTCTAGCGTGGTAAATGAAACATCGCCCATTGTTGCATATTCGAATCTTCAGACCATTTATCAAAGAGCGTTTGAAGAAGCGTTCCCCCTCATAATCATTAACACTAGCAAGAAAAAAATTAGGAGAGAACCCTGGATGACAACAGGACTTCTGAATTCATCACTCCAGAAACACAAATTATATATGAAGAAACTCCGGTCTCCGACAGACGACAATGTCAGAATATATAAATCCTACTGTCGAGAGTTTAATAAGCTAAAAAGAACATGTAAAGTCAATTACTATAATACAGCTTTAACACAGAATATATATGACATAAAAAAAACATGGGAGATTATAAAGTGTGCTATTAACAATCCAAAACGTGTACCTTGTGCACCATCATCTTTCATTGACGGCGATAACCAGTTAACTGATAACAAATCAATTGCAAATAAATTTAATTCATTCTTCTCCAACATCGGTAAAGTCACTAGTGAACTGATACCTCCCTCAACCAAACACTTTATGGACTTCTTGAAGGATAATAACACTAACAACGCCAACCTAACTAACAACAACAACAATATCCGTAGTGACAATAATTCTCACGGCGACAATAACAACGACAATAATAATAATAATAACAATAACAATGATAATAATATTAATAATAATAATAATAATAATAATAATAATAATAATAATAATAATAATAATAATAATAATTCGTCGTCCTTTTTCGCCTATCCAACAGATCTACAGGAAGTTATCTCAACAGTAAAGAATTTCCGTACTAAAACAAGTAAAGATTGCACTAATATATCCACAAAGTTACTTAAAGAAACTATATCAGAGATAGCTGGACCTCTAACACACATAATAAATCTTACATTTTCATCTGGTGTAATACCCGACGGACTGAAAATAGCGAAGGTGATTCCTATCCACAAAGGGGGAGATTCCAGTATTTTTAACAACTACAGGCCAATCAGCATACTTCCAGCATTCTCAAAAGTTATGGAAAAGATAATGTATAATCGCCTGTTAAATTTTTTATCAGCTCATGATAGTTTATATCAGTTTCAGTTTGGATTCAGAAAAAAACATTCTACAATACATGCTATATTACAACTCATCCACAACGTTGCCCTGAACAATGACAAGCCTACAAAGGACCGAACTTTATCAGTTTTCCTTGACTTTTCTAAAGCTTTTGATACTATAGACCATTCTATACTCTTACATAAACTCGAATACTATGGAATAAGGGGGATACCTAATTCATGATTTAGAAGTTATTTGTCAGGTCGAAAACAGTATGTACAGTATAAAGAGTGTTCATCGACTTTTGAAAATATATCATGTGGAGTTCCCCAGGGCTCAATCCTGGGGCCACTTCTCTTTCTGATATATGTCAATGACATCAGTAAATCAACACTTCTAAACCTTTTGTCTTTTGCCGACGACACCACGATATCAACGGCCGACAACAACCTTGACATATTGACAGAAACAACAAATAAGGAACTTGACAAAATTGCAGACTGGTGCTCCGCGAATAAACTGTCACTCAATGCCACCAAAACAAGATGCATGCTATTACATCCCCCACATGACACATGGGACTTAGTTGCCACTCCCATAACTATAAACAATAAACATGTAATACAAGTAGGGAACAAAAACGAAGTCCAAACAGTAAAATTCCTCGGTGTTGATTTAGACGAAAACTTAAATTTCAAGCACCACATCTCTCATCTGAGCTCAAAGATAGCCAAATCCATCTGGGCTATTAATAGAGTAAAAAAGTTTTTACCATTCGATACCCTGAAAATTCTGTATTTTACGCTAGTGCAAAGTCATTTGATGTATGCGATACACATCTGGGGACATGTGCCGGCCATAAAGAAATTAAGTATCCTTCAAAAACGTGCCATTCGAATAAACAATAAAAAGTACAACACACATACTGAGCCCCTATTCAAGAAAAATAAAATCCTGAAACTGGACGATCTATATAAGCTAAATATCCTATTATTTATGCATGATTGGATCCACAACAACTTACCACTATCGTTATATAATCTATATAATCTTAACAAGATCGAAACCGACAGGATTACCAGACACAGAGGTGAGATTAAACAACTCAAGCCCCGAACACAGTTCACGGCAAATCTCCCCTTACACACATTTCCAAAAAAGTGGAATGACATTGACCCACTGGTTCGAAATTTACCACGAGCACAGTTTAAAAAAAAGATGACCAACACGTTTCTAGGTTCGTATGAAGCCTCTGTCAAATGTAGTAACAGATCATGCCACGAATGTCGGGAAGTACCGACTCCCGCGACACTACATACTCACTGAATAAGTCCGAAAAGTCCTTATTAATTAGGGTTGGTTCCTGAAAACTCCAGAACACAAACTGCCAACGAGGAACTCAAATCTCTCAGCTGGCTCTGGGCAAAATATCACATTCCCATGTATGCCCCCTTCTCAGTGCAAGAATGAAACCAAATTCCACTTATCACCAGGACTGCAGAGTTCATTCCCTACATATATATATTTTACTTCATTTTTTCTACTGCACATGTTATTTTCAGTTGCAGCCGATTCTCCTCTCTCTCTCTCTCTCTCTCTCTCTCTCTTCTCTCTCTCTCTCTCTCTCTCTCTCTCTCTCTCTCTCTCTTCATTTTTTTCCCTCATTCGTTGCTTTTTTATCTCCCACTTTTTTGTCTTCTCATACTCTACATTTTCCCTTTCCCTGAGGTGGGTGACAGTAATACAGCCAGCTGGCTATGTCACCTCCCTACAGAAGACAAATATGTAGCTTCATAAATCCTAGATGTGATATATTATTATTACTATTTGTTGTGTCTTGGGCAATTATGTTATAAACATGTATTATAATGTCTTTTGCAAATAAAGTTATTACAAGTATTACAACGAAGTTACCATTGGCGGAGGTCGAAGCGTGGACCTTTCGATTTGCAATCCAATGCCGTAACCATTAAGCCATCGCAGTCTCCCTTCAACATTTGTGTTCGTACAATTAATTAACCCTTTACCTAACAAATCGCCCGCAACCTCCCGCGTAATATGCAAATTGGGCAGTTGAAAAAATTAAATTTTTCAAAATATTTCAACAAAACCATATCATGTGACCCCTCATTGGAACGAGCTCATTGAGCTCGTTCCAGTGAGGGGGTCACATGATATGGTTTTGTTGAAATTTTTGGAAAAATGTAAAAAAATGATATTTAAAATAATAAATTTTGATATCGTCTGCGTTGGATAAAGGGTTAAAAGGTTCCATAGGCAATCCTCAATAAATTATAACACAACACACCATCCCCAATTTGATTAACCCAGCTGAATTTGAAGCAAACACAGTGCAGTTATTACAAAAGTGGACAAAGAATTTCGGCCGATCTGATAGAATTTCTCGGTCCGCTTGAACTGAAAAATCTTTCCCGTTGAAAAGAGAAAGCGAAACCGTCGCATTTTAGATACTGATTTCATTTGTTTTTCTTGTTTTTAAAAGATTTTATTCATAGTGGCTCGGTCCACCAGTGTAAATGAATATGCTCCGCTATCAGAACGCGGTCCTGTCGCTATCCGATTTTGTAATCACAAAAAGCATAAAAACCGTTTGTCGACGTACCACCACTCTGCAACTGTTTTCACCGAAGAGTCCCTTTACTGATCAGCAACACAGTAACAGTTTAGGACACTGTAAGGAAACATTAAAAAGTATACCTCGATATTTGATAGCCAGAACAGTTTGGGAGGTCATTGGGCCAACTAACATCGGGTGGCTCGGGCGTGTTCCGCCTCCCACGGTTAAATAAGAGTCATAGGGTTTGATTAGAATGTTAGAGGCGATAGAAGACCGATCTTTCCTCTCGGCTGTTGCTTAATGCAGAGACTCGCGTCCGATGTCCTCTGTGGAATGCTTCGGCGCCTACACAAAATTCCTTTCATTGTCATAAACATTTCACGTCATATCTATTTCTTGAGGTGTGTAATTAGAAAAATGTATATATCTGCTTAGTATGATTTAAGCCATATCAAATTGTCCGGGTTTTCTCAATAACAAATCGAGAAAAATAGAATTCGCCCTTAGAATATCGTTGTCATATTTTATTACAGCCGAGTTCTCTTGTTGTGTTTTTTACTGAACGATTCACTTTTATTCTCCATTAGAAAAATTAACTCTTTGCTCACCGATATCAAAATCGACAGATTTCAAGCAAGCATTTTTCACATAATATAACTAGGAACTGAACCAATTTAATCTTTTTTGACAGAGCCCAATGAGCTCTGTCAAATATTATTGAATTGGGTAAATTCCTGGTTGCATTATGGGAAAATATGCTCCTTGAATTTTTTTATATTTCAACAGTACACAGAGGGTAACTAGTTGAGTGTTGAAAGCCCATAATTGGGCTCTGTTAACCGGTAGAGTGCTGGAAGCCCACATTTGGGCTTTATTCTGAAGAGCAGGTTCCACAACTTGAAGGCTCATATTCAATGCATGTACTCTGTATTATGTTTGAAATGATATTATTTAATCTGTAAGGGTTTGCCTTGTTACAATTTATGGGAGAGTGCCCATAGGCACTCTCCCATAAATTGTAACAAGGCAAAGACATGTATACAAGATTTGATGGTCAAAAAACATTTATCACTCTACCAGTTAAAAACTGCTAAATCCAAGACTAAAAGAGGTCTTATTCTGTTGACTTTCTTCATATTGTGCCCGAAGCCAAAAGTGTTTGTTCATGTGGATAGTTAAGGTATTTGACGAACTATCCAAAACTTACAGCCAGTGATTTCCTGAAATCTCAAATATATTATATTTTATTATACGCTAAACGATAGATTATCGAAGAAATTGAGGAAAAATAGAAATCGTATCCCCACTGTGAAGATATAGAAATTTTCACTTTCACGAAATCAATCAAAATGGTCGCTTTCAAAGCATCACTTCAAGGTGAACACTAGTCAAATTATTACTGGAAGTGATCAATTTATTCTAAAAACGTAAAATGAAAAGTAAATCTAGTATTTTTAAGTGGATACTTATCATTTCCAGCAATAATTCAACACATATTCACCTTGAATTGATGCATGAAACCCGCTAGTCCAAACATGGCCTGAAAGTCCGTAATATAAGTTTTGGGGTTGGTACGTCCTTTGAAAGGACGTACCAAGCTAAAAACGGTTTATTCCCGTTTCGCCGATGAGGTTAAATAAACAAACCAAAACTAATCGCCGGTGGAGGTGTGAACAAGTTGTTAATCCCACTGATTGATATTAACTCTTCTTCACCGGCTGAGTTCATGGTCCCAAAGTGATTAACAATCAGTTAACATTGATCAACTGTAAACAACTAAACAACTTCAAACATCTCAATAGTATATAATATGACCCTTCATGCTGTACATCAACAACATTTCCTTCAATTCATCATGGCAAGTGAACAAGTAAATGTTTCTTTCATCCCTAATAAGAGAGGTGGTAGACACTTAGTTTATGGTGGTTATAAATTTCGTGTGAAGTCTCAGAATCAACCAAATATACATTGGAACTGCGTTAAAAAAGATTCTTTAGGATGTCGGTCAACTATCAACACGAAAAACGATTTTATCAGTTCGCCGATGGGGAAGCATAATCATCCACCAGATATGGAGCAGATTGTAGCCGATGCTTTCCTAGCAGATTTAAAGAAAACCGTTCGACACGACAGCAAATCAGTGAGCGCACTTTACCAAGAGGAGCTTGGTTCTCTCAGATCGGATACCGACCCACTCATCATTGCTAAAGTTCCTACATTCTATAGCATCAAATCAGCATTATACAGGTCTCGTGCGAAAACCATACCGGCTCTTCCGAAAACTCGCTCAGCAATCAGCTTACCTGATAGTTACATGGAAACAACTGCAGGAGATCAGTTTTTACTGTCAGATCCAAGCGACGTCAACTGCCTCATTTTCAGCACAGCGTCAAACTTACACCTCCTCGACGAAGCGACTTCGTTTTTCTGTGATGGGACATTTGAGAAATCACCGAAACTCTTTTATCAGCTGTATACCATCCATGCTTTCGTCGACAATAAGATGTTGCCATTAGTCTATGGCTTGCTGCCTAATAAAACCAAGTCAACTTATATAAAATTCTTCAGCACCATACGCCAGAAGGCTTCATCTTTAGACATTCACCTACAACCAGCAACAATCTTTACTGATTTCGAAACTGCTGCACAAAATGCTTTACGACAAGTTTTCTCTTCTGCGACCATCAAAGGCTGTCACTTCCACTACGCCCAAGCAGTGTACAAGTATGCAACAGAAAAGTGCAGCCTCAGAGACGATTACAAGCAAGATGACAACATTCATGCGGTCGTTCGACGTGCTATCGGCCTTCCATTTGTACCACCACATATGGTCAGCGACGTATGGCTTCTTGTATTAGAGGCATGGGAAGAAGCGTTGGAGGAGAGAGACGTCGACCCAAGAGTTACCAAGTTCACAGACTACGTCACGACGAACTGGGTTGAGAGTAGCAACCTCAATGTGTGGAACCATCACGAGACTGTCGGCCCTCGCACCACAAATCATGTAGAAGGATGGCACAGCAAGTTGAAGAAGGCAATTGCCGGAACCCATCCTAACTTGTTCTTCTTAGTTGATTTCATTAAGAAAGAACGGTTTATTCCCGTTTCGCCGATGAGGTTAAATAAACAAATGTTCATATTATTATATTATACTTGCTCGTTTATTGCGTTGATAAATCAATAAAAAAATTACATTACATTCAATCAATTCGTCGTTACTTGTGAGTTTCCCTGTGGTACATGGGTTAAATTGATAAAAATTATCTCCCAACATCCAAATTAACAAATTATCGCGGCACTTCTTTGATCTGCGGATTACTGACACCTACCCCATTAGAATCACATCGGCGAAACGGGAAGACCCCCTAAAAACGTATATTACGGACTTTCAGGCCATGTTTGGTCTAGAAACCCGCCAGCTGAATCAGATTGCAAGACGCTATCTGTTCCGAGTATCAATGAAATCACTTCCGCGTTTCAATGGTTCAATGCGCTGTTTACTTTCATGCATCAGTTCAAGGTTGAAACGAGTGGAATTATAAGATTCTTATAAAAAGCGTATAATAAAAATAAAATCTAGTGTTTTTGAGTGGATACCTAAAATTATCTCACTTGTGACTGAGACAAATGGTCATTTTCACTCGCGCAAGCGATCGCGAACAATAAACATTTGTCTCGGTCACTCATGAGATAATTTTCAGTATTCACCCAAAAACACTAGATATCCTCTATTTACTTGAGTGTCAACATATTGGCGAACAATAAATATTTTCATACCACAAGCACATCTATTGTTTATCAAATAAACATCATTTCCGGAACAAAACTGTGTCAATCAGTTCTGGAACGTCCATCTGCAATCAGGTTTATGATGACGGACTTGCTTCATCCAGCCACGCAATGAGGTTATCTAGACAATCGCGCATGATAACTAAAAATCAGTTGAACTTTAACCCTCTGCACGCTCCTGTCAAAATACTGAACTTTCCAGCAGCAACGTTTTTCCCGTAATCCAATTGGAGATTTATTTCATCACTTCAATCTTTTTGACAGAGCTCATTGAGACAAATGGTTAAATGCCAAGTTGAGCGTGCAGATGGTTAATTGAAAATGTTCTCTGCTGTTTTCCTCTCATTAAACTCATATTTTAAAACAATTTCGACTTATCTGTGTGAATGTTGTGTTAACGAAACTGGGGTACTATATCTTGCTGCGGTGGTTCAATATACGGAGCTAGGAAGTGGTTAGGCGACGATCTGCTCATTTCTGTTTTAATGGTTCGCCAGTGAGGCTATCAAATATATTGGAATTATTTCCGATGCGCAAATAATAAAATGGGAATCGAGTGTTTTACATGGATATCGACAAGTTTATACTTCATGGACATGTGGAATTTGGTATTTCTGTTGCTACCTCGTGAGATAATCACTGGTATAACATAAAACTTACTCTTTTCCATATATGTTTGCTGTACTTTTCGCATCGCTTACACCGTGCGGTGCATACAGCGTCATGAAAACAATAGCTGTGTTGGAGGCGAGAATTCAGCAAAGCAGCAGCCATTGTTCCGTTTCGTGTTTGTGGTTATCATCTCAATAAAAAAAAATGTTTTTTTCAGCAAATCGTTGAAGGGTGAAATCTTCAACGATACCTGATGTATGATGCTCTGTTAATTAGCATTAATTCCTCGTTATCACATAATTCATTCTCGGAATTCACAACACTCTGAGCTTCATTTATGAATATAAATGAAGTTATCAAAGTAAGTAATGAACTGTAGTACATACAAGGTCAAATCTCACTCGAAGGATTTAATGAGAACAAATTACCTGGCCACATTTGCAAAGAGCATGACACTCACCTTCCCGATCGAAAGATTAGTTTTGGTTCTAACGAATGTCTGACAGCATATGTTTTCTTGTTGACAAACTACCGCTGAAGCCCTTTTACGAGTCAGGGATTCACGGGGACAAGGTGTATGTACCTAACCGGACTTGGCGACGACACGCGAAAACATTTTCTTGAATAACTATAGACATTCTCAATTTTTGCCTCAAAACAGCTTAGGACCCCTCACTGGAACAAACTCGTTGACCTCGTTCCAGCGAGATTCCATATGTTTTTAGGGAAAAAACTGAAAAAATAATTAAATTGGAATGCGCTGTTTGTGTAAAGCGCTGGCAGTATATGTATATGGCCGTCACGATGGGTAAGTAGTTAACAACCCAAGTTGCTGTGTTTACTTCTTGATCGAGCTAATGGCTGTATGTAGGAATTCGGAGTCGCCGGATACAATCATTTAATGCCGATGGGTTATGGGTAGACTGTTCAGTATGCTAACCGAGGCATAAGAGGGACTAGAATCCACGCCGCATTTGTTACTTGCTTACCAGGTCTCCCTGCACCGTTGTAGAATGTGAGAAGTGAGCTTCTGCTTCATGGGCAATGAAAAAGAAGTAGTTCAGGTTCGAACACACGACCTGCTAACGTATGTTTTAAACATTATTTCACTGCCCCACCTAGTAAAAACATGGAAATGAAGTCTTCTCTCTTTATTTCGTATGATCGACGGACTGATACTTTTTCTGAAAAACGTTTTTTCTTTGTCCTTCCTTCAGCACGTGACATAAAAGACAGATCTAAAACAGCAATTGGACTTTCAAGTAATCTGAATAGCTCCCCTTGATTGCCTGTTTCAGCGCTAAGTTCAGACTGCATAAATTTATTGTATTGCGAGATAATCCGCGTCGAAAACCGGGCTTTGTCGTTGCTGGGGGAATAGATTCACGCCGCGTATTCAGCCAAAAATCAAGGAGTGCCGTCTGAACCCGCGCTTGAACGTATGTCTCACCGTAACGAACCCGCTCGTTTTCGTTTTTTGTTGGGGTGGTTCTTATCCTGAAGGGGTCAATGACTTTGCCTCAAAAAGCATAAAGCAGCTGCACCGAGCAACAAATGTGTGAGTCAGTGGTCAGACTATCCGAAATCGCCTACACAGCTGGAATTTGTACGCTTGACGACCTCGAATAATTCCACGTTTGACTGATCGTCACATCGCAGCAAGGCGTAACTGGTGTGGAGCACGACATCGCTGGGACAATCGTCGGTGGAGCAACGTCATGTTTTCCGATGAATCGAGGTTCACTCTCGACTTCAACGACAGGCGAAACAGTGTGGCGGCGGTGGAACGAACGATACCATGACGTAAAAGTTAGACAGCACGATCGTTTTGGTGCTGGATCGGTTATGATGTGGGGAAGCATGACCATGACAAGTGGAACGGCACTACATGTCACCTAAGGGGGTGTCACAGGGCAGTACTACCGTGACCACATGTTAGCAGCTCATGCGGTGCTATTTGCGCGACGACACGGCCGTCGATTCATTTTCTAAGATGACAATGCAAGAGCACACAGGGCTCGTGTCGCTACAGAGTTCCTCCAGGAGCAGAACATCACAACACTACCTTGGCCAGCACTAAGTCCAGACCTTTCACCAATCGAACACGTCTGGGATATGCTTGGCAGGCGCGTCCGACACGCCAACAGCCCCCTACCAATGTCCAAGAACTCGCCGCTGCACGGCAGAGAGAATGCAAAGACGTCGGATCCGCACTTGTCTCGCGAACCGAGGAGGATTTACAGGGTATTGAGGTCTTGGACTGAATGTGGTAAATTCTCTGACTGACCGTCCATGTCTTCTACAGCTCAGTGCGTGGAAATGTGTGCTTGTCAGACACCCAACTATCGCTGAAATCATTCACCAGATGTCACAGTGCAATGCCTCAACTGTCTTGTTGATGAAAATATAAATATATTTCTTTATATATCTCACTTTTATCAAATATCCCTTACTTTTTTGAATAGTATATAAATAAATATATAAATAAATATGGTAATTTGTGACTTACATGGAATCCAATGAATAAGAAAAAACAAAACATGAATCACACCCCACCCACACAGTTTTTAAGTCACTTGCGGGCCCGCATTCTGTGTTGTCGCTGGTTTCCTTTCCTGGTTGCTGGTGTTTGAACTTTGGTCGCCTTTTCACTTCACTCTTTCACGACCGTCGCACGGCCACTAACGTACTGTCACTTTATCGGGCGCCTTTGCTCTAACGTGTGACGGAATGTCACTCTGCGTCGCACGACCACTAACGTATTGCCTTGTTACTATATCGCTTCCCTCTAACAAGTGACGGAATGTCACTCTAGCACTGCGGTCGCACGGCCACTAGCTCATTGTCACTTTACTGGACGCTTTCCACTCAAGCAGTCGCTACCAATGGGGTTAAACGCTCCCCTCCATTTATCCCAGAATAATGTTCATACAGGAAAAGCCTTCTCACCCTACGTATGGCTTGCCTTCTACATCGGGTATGCCGTCTTCATAAATACCAATAGCTCACTGAGCTCGGACTTCCTATTTCTGATCCTACACTCAGATACGGCCACCGACTTGGCCCGCCACTGCCCCTATTCTAAATACGAGCTCTGTGGTTCCCCAATATTACAACGTGCCTTTACTCTCGCACCGATACGGCACCTCCTCTAACCTATAGCATGGAACATCCCCATATCCTCGTCTGCGACCCACAGTCTTACACGTCTTCAGACTGAGATGAATTTTTCGAGAAACCCCCGGCATTTATTTCGATAGCCAGAACATTAATCTTCATTTTAGTTGCTTTTCTTGAACTTGGCCGCTTAGATCTATCTTAATTTAATATTCGCTTTTAATTTCCTTTGAAAGTCTCGCATTTTGGTGCATGTTGACATTCGGTTTCAGACCAGCAACGTAATATGGGTGTCTGTTCAGAATCTGTGGGATTCAATTCAATTTCAATTCAATTTATTTCACAGCATACAAATACAAGCATGAGGCGAAAAAACAAGGTAACAAAATTATAGACAGATGTATACTGTGGGGAATGACATAGTCTTACGACTGTCTTCCTGTCATCCCCTGGACAATCTAATAGTGTAAGTTAAAGGAACAGAATGGCAAATGGCAAATGGTAAGGTTAAATAAGCTCTATCTGGACAGCAAGTAGTTGTTACTTTTATTTTGAGATCGAGTTGATTGGAACTGGTTAAAATTTTCTTCGTCATGAATCAAACTCCAGAATGTTCTATCATTTGTTATTTTGATTTGGCGCATTGAATGAGTAATCGAGTAACTGGTTAATCAGCTGATCAGTCAATTGAATTGTGGGATGTACTGCTTTTACAACAATTACATATTAACTGGACATAATTACACAGATAATGACTGCAAGAGAACACTGGTCTCTCTTGCTTTTAATCTTTATCAGTCAGCTCATATGGTGGTGAGTAAATGCGCACTTTATGGCCATTAAATTTTCATGCTTAATTAGCAGCGCAGGCATTATTGCTCAAGTGACAAATCGTTTTTTGGGGGTTCGTCATACAAACGGACATTCTTATATCTTTGGCCCAAATGAGAAAAATTATCAAAGATATATTCATTTTTATACTACAAAATCGAAAATAGAAGCTACCACCTTGACAACCCCCAACCAAGGAATATACTCTTAGTTGTTCCAAATAAACCAAGGGGATAGCATTCACGCGCATCCACTCTCACACTGCTCTCTTAGAGCTATCTCACAATCTCGCTCTACTATTAAATCAATATAATCATAATTTCCACACACACAGTCACAAGCACGCACACCAAGAATAACTCTCAGTACTTTGACTCGTTTCCCCATTGGAGTCTATCCACTTCCCATACAAACTCGCGCGCTCACTTCCACTGGTGCTCAATAGGAGGTGGTCCGTTGGTACACATGCAGCCAACAGGCCTCCCATATACTTTCTCTCCCTCCCTCCATCGCAAACTATAACACTACTCTATCACAGATATGTACAATTTGCGCAATTCGTGCACAAACTTTTATAGGAAGGGATGTCCACCCTGACCCAGGCCAGCCGATGGACCCTCGCCTCAACCCCTCTTACTGACATCTCATGTAGTCAGCTACCACGTGTTTACTGCCTTTGATTCTGCAGCAGGAGGGACCACCTCATAATCCTGCTGCTTTCCACTTTACACTTCTGAATATAAGAAAGCGGCCTATGGTGAGTGTGTAAAATAAATTCCCGGCCAAAGTTCTGGAACTTTGTAACGGCGAAAACGATAGCTGGGCACTCCCTCTCTACTATAATATTAGAACGTTTCTTTTCATGTTCTATCTGTCGATAGTACCTGAGTTTGTGTGATTTCTGAAATAAAACCTTATTATTATTTCAGAAATCACACACACTCAGGTACTATCGACCGATAGAACATGAAAAGAAACGTTCTAATTATTTTATTATGCCGAACAAAAAGTAGCTTTCATTGTTAAGCGTTAACTGCAACATGCCATCAATCTTGTAATAACAATGTAGTCGAATCCAAAAACATGACGTCATTTCGAACGAATGACGTCTCTTCGAAAATGACTTGTCACAAGCGCCGTCGCTTTGGGAGTTTCTGTATCACCAAATGCCAGTGTTTACAACTGCATCATGCTGTTCATGTTATAATTCATTGTTAATGCTTGTGTGGTAAGTGGTATAAATTAATGGAATATAAATTCATGTTTCTTGGACGACGACAGTTGTTAGAATTAAGCGGAATGAAACAATTTATTTTGAACTTGAGGCGGAGGCTCAGTGAGGTCGAGGAGTACTAAACTTGTGGAAATATAATTGATTGAAGTCATAACTCATATTCAGGATTCACTGAAGTGGTGAACAACACGTGAGTTTTTAATATTTCTGATTCTTTTGAATTCATTGTTTGCAGTTAAAATTAAAAACACACCCACTGAAGATGATATATTTGTTGGTAAGTTTGTGTCTTTCGGTGACGAAAAATGTTAATCAGACACAGCGCCAGCGTTTGGTATTGAGAAATTTCAACCAGAGCGAGCGGTGCGTAATCGACGCTGATCAATGGTAGTAGAGCTTACATTTTCGTTGTTCTCATGTCTCCGGGGAAGAACGTTCCGATAGTAGGCCCGCATTTTTCCCCAAAACTCCAGTACTATGACTTTTAGATGGTGTCAAATTAAACATTCACGGCTGATGTTACAAACGTGAGTCATAATAATACAGAGTAGTTCATCTCCCTGGGACGCAGCTTCTTACTGGCATATGCCACAGGGGAAACGTCCGTCATCGTATTCCTGTAATAATACTGCCCCCACGCCTGTGTCGGATGCGTCAGTTTGCACCAGGAACGTTTCAGAAAAATCTGGCAGGCCTAGGATGGGTGCCCGCCTCAATAGGTCCTTCAGCACCTTGAATGCCCGGTCCTGGTGCGGTCCCCGTCATTTTGTTGGTTTGTCCCTTCTTCGTTAGATCCGTCACTGGTGTCGCTATTTCGGCAAAATTAGGGACAAATTTCCGGTAGTACCGGTCAGCCCTAAGAAGGGCCTAACTTGTCGCTTTGTCTGAGGGGGTTTCGCGTTGCGGATCCTACCGAGTTTCTCGTTGTCCATCTCAACCTTTCCTTCGCCAACCTTATGACCGAGAAACTCGATATTCCTAAACCGTATCTGGCACTTTGAGGGTTTCACTGTGAGCCACGCCTCCTTGAACCTTTGAAACAGCTCCCCGAGTGCTGCCATGTGCTCCGTGCATGCCTTTGTCTTGTAGAGGATATCGTCCACGTAGGGGGCGATATCCCGGAAGTTGACCAACAGCTTCCGCATCATCCTGTTGAAGGTGATATCCGCGCCATCCCAAATGGGAGCTTACGAAACTGGTAACAGCCGCACTCATATGTCTGTCCTCTGCCCTAACGGGGACCAGCCAGTAGCCCTGGCTTAAATCAATCTTACTGAAATACTCGCCCCCTCCCCCGTAGTTCTGTCAGTAGGTCATTCATATTTACAATGGGCTCATTATCATATTTTATTATGCCGTTAAGTCGCCTATAGTCTATACAAAATCGTCCCCATTGTCCTTCTTTCTAACTAACACAACGGGAGAATTGTAAGGAGAATTCGAATGTTCGAAGACCCCCAAGTCCAACATCTCAACTTCCTCCCTCATTTCCACTCTCTTAGAGTAGGGGATGGGGTGAGGTTTGACCCGCACCGGCTCGACAGTGGTGAGCTCGATTTTGTGCTGCTCGAGGTCCGTGACCCCTGTCCTCTCAGGAAACACATCGCTGAATTCCTTCGACAAACTCCGGACTTGACGACGCAGCTTCTCTGATAGGTCATCACTACTCACGACATCCCTATACGTCTCCGTCCCGGTAAGCTCTCCTAGCTCTAATAGGTTATTATCATCTACGATCCCCGCGTAGCCCGCCTCATCGGGCTTTATGGTGGCAATACCTGCCGCCACCTCCTCTTCGCACCATGGATTGGAGTTGCCTAGCGCTGCCGTTCGCGAGAGTTCGACTTCCTCCCTTTCCTGGTACAGCCTCAGTAGATTGGCGTGGTATACTTTTGCCTTCCCGTTTACGTCCACTCGTTAATCAATTTTTCCAAGTACTTCCATTATAGGATAATGACCCTTCCATTGCAAAAGCAAGTTGTAGTGTCTGTGGGTAACAGTACGGTTACCGTCTGGCCTACCTCAAACGTCCTCTGCCTGGTTCTACGGTTATAGTTTTGTTTATACCTTCCCTGGGCTTTACGCAGACTCTCCCGTGCCGGCTGGCATGTTTCCTCCAGCTTGTTTCGCAGGTCCAACACATATTGGTACGTGTTACGTACTGGAGATGCTTCCTCCACCGCCGATAGGTCCTTGAGCACTTGCATTGGGCCTCTCACTGTTCGGCCGTAGAGTAGCTCGAACGGAAAGAACCCTGTGCTAGCCTGTGGCACCTCTCTAAAAGTGAATTGGTCCGTTGGTAGATACCGGTCCCAGTCCTTGGGCCTTTTTCTGATACATCTTTCTAAGCATCCCCTTTACAACCCCATTTATCCTCTCGCACAGTCCATTACATTTGGGGTTATAGGGGGCGGTGCCGAGCTGTTTCACCGCAACCAACCGGCACACCCCCTCCAACATTCCATAGGTGAATTGAGACCCCTGATCTGTCAGAATCTCCTTCGAGAAACCTAACCTGCTGAACACGCCTAGCAAGGCTTCAGCCACGAGCTCCGTCTCAATTTTGGGAAGAGCAATTGCTTCGGGGTACCTTGTTGCATAATCCACCACGGGCAGGACTTATCTATTCCTCCTTTCCGGCCACGATTTAATGGGACCAATCAAGTCCACTCCAACCATGTCAAGCCGTTCATTCATCAGGGGCATTTCCCCTAACCGAATCCTGGGAACGATACACTTGGGCACAGTTTTCTGGCAAATGTCGCACGACTGTCAAAATCTCGTGACTTCCCTATGATGCCAGGCCAATGGAAACTAGTCGTGATACGGTCTAGCGTCTTTCTCGACCTCAAGTGCCCTCCCACTAACGACTCATGCGCTAGTGTCATCGCCTGCTTCCGATACTTCTGCGGAACCAGGATCTGCTTCACCTCGCTATTCGATCCAGCCTTGTGCTCTTCATACACCCGATGAAACACCCCCTTTTCCACCCTCATGGTATATCGGCCCTTACCCCTCATAGCTATGGAGTCACTACTTTTGGCTAACTCCCTAGCCTTCTTGAATGTGGGGTTCCCCTACTTTGAGGGGCTTTACAAGCCGTTTTCCCTCGCGGCTTGTACTCGGCTGATTACCGCTGAAGCCTCATTAAGACTTAGTGAGTCCCTTCCCGACCATGTCTTGTCGGGCTCGGTACTTGCCCCGGGTATGTTGCCTACCACCAGATCATAGATTGACGCCTCAATACACATGGCCTCCACTTCGCCAATGAAGAATAGCGTGTCCACCCTCACTCTCGCAAGGGGGATCTCCTCACCGTCCCATCTATGAGTACACACATGTGATTGTGTCCTGTCAGCTGTTCGTCACTGACAAGTGCCCGCTTGACGGCCACGCTACTATACCCTGTGTCTGGTAGCACACGGTTGGCCTCTCGCTCCACATAACCCAGATATACCGGCATCTCTCCTCTTTCCTGAACGGATGGGTGCTTCTCGCACATATCACTAATAATAGGTCTCCCCGACGTAGCCTTCCGCCAACAGTCTCGAGCCAGGTTCCCCTTCTTGTCACAAATGTAACAAGGTAACACCTTGACTCCCGACCCGGTGACCCGGGCATTGCCCGAGCCTGAGTGTTGGGTTCTTACGGGGGCCTTTGCAACCCCGTTACCCACATTCCTGTCCGACCTACTTTGGGTCAAACATCCATCATTGGCCACCAAATACTGCTCGGCCACCCTAGTCATTTTCTTTACGCTACTCGGTTTCCTCTCCTTAACAAACAATGCCATCTCGTGGGCACACGATGACATACACTGCTCTCTGATAAGTAAGTCCTTCAGGGAGGGAAATGATTGTTCAATTTAGGATAATTGGACGACCCACCTGTCGAAATACCTCGTGGCCCTTGACACCAACGGGTACACACTTTTACCATTCTCAGCCTTGCATGATCTGAATTTCGTCCTGAACCCTTCCTCGGTGAGGTGGTACCTCTTGTGGACAGCCGTTTTTAGCTCACCGTAGTCATTAGCTTGGTCAGGGGGCATGTTGACATAAACTTGTAGCGACTTGCCCGCCAGCAGCGGACTGAGGCTGACCCCCTCCCCCTCCTCCCCAGGCGCCATCGGGCCAACTCTTACTCAAAGAAAACCTTTCACACCTCTTTAAGTGCTCGTCAATGTCGTCAGTCTGTTCGTTGAATTTGGGTAACTGGGGATAATATGCCCTCACGTTTCCCCCGGGACTTTCGCCACCCTGTCTACCATTAGCTCCGGGTAACTACGCCCTAGCCTCCTCACGCGCCCTTTCACCCCCCTCATGTGCCCTTTCACGCTCAACGCTGCTCTTTCGCACTCTAACGCAGCTTCTCTTTCTGTCCTTTCTCACTCTAACGCAGCTTTTTCTCTCTCTAAGGCAGCTTCTCTTTCAGCCATTTCTCGCTATAACGCAGCTTCTCTTTCAGCCGTTTCGCGCTCAACCTGAATTTCTTTCTCTCGCTCTCTCTCTCAGCTCTCTCGGCCTCTTTCTCACATTCGGCTGCACTTAACCCTTTACCCAACGTAACGGCCAAAACCGGCCAGCGCGATTCTCAAAAATCGCCAATGAATTTTTATTATTTTTTCATTTTTTGTCTCAAAAACATAGGTTATGACCCCTCGTTGGAACGAGCTCATCGAGCTCGTTCCAACGAGGGGTCATAACCTATGTTTTTGAGACAAAAAATGAAAAAAATTAGTTACTCAAGAATTTTTTTTGCAAGTGTCGTCTGCTTTTCATGTTAGGTAAAGGGTTAAGGCAGCCTCCTCGAGCTTCAACGTAACCTGACGCTCTAACTCTGCAGCCATTTCTTTCGCCACACTCTTTTGCTCAGCTCTCACAATTTTTTTGTAATTTACTACCCGCGAAGCCCAACCGTTCTCCCATACTAATCAACTGTTCCAAGCTTGGGGTATCCATTATTGAAATTTATCACTAAAAATTTCACACAAAAAATATTTTTCGAGTAAATGGGTTAATTATTCCCTATCCTGCACTGCGTCTTATTATTACGGGAGAATTTACAGCACCGTTATTTTAAATTCGATAATCCATCGAAGAGCTAATTTAATCATTTAAAATTGTCGGAAACCGGGCTTTGTCGTTGCTGGGGGAAATAAGTTCACTCCGCGTATTCAGCCCAAACTCAAGGAGTATAGACTGAACCCGCGCGGGAGCGTATGTCTCACCATAACGAATACGCCCGTTTTCGCTTTTTTGGGGGGGGGGGGGGGTGGTTCTTATCGTGAAGGGGTCAATGACTTTCCCTCAAAAAGCATAAATCAACAGGGGTTCACTGAAAACAACAATTTTAATACAAATATTATATAAATGAATGTGGTAATTCATGACTTACATGAAATCCAATGAATCAGAAAAACAAAACGTCAGTCACACCCCACCCACACATTTTTTGAATCACTTGCGGGCCCGCATTCTCTGTCGTCGCTGTTTTCCTTTCCTGGTTGCTGGTGTTTGGACTTTGGTCACCTTTTCACTTCACTCTTTCACTGCCGTCGCACGGCCACTAATGTATTGTCACTCTATCGGACGTCTTTGTTCCAACGTGTGACGGAATGCCACTCTACCACTGCCGTCGCACGGCCACTACCTTATTGTCACTTTGCTGGACGCTTTTCACTCAAGCAATCGCCACAATGGGATTAAATGCTCCACTCCTTTTATCTCAGAATAATGTTATACAGGCAAAGCCTGCTTTACCTACGTATGGCTTGCCTTCTAAGACAGGCAATACCGTTTACCTAAATGCAAATAGCTCCTTGAGCCCGTACTTGGCATTGCTGATCCTACACTCATAAATGGCCACCTACTTGGCCCGCGACTGTTCCTATTCTAAATATAAGCTATGTGGCTCCCCTACATCACAACGTGCCTTTACTTTCGCATCGATGCGGCACCTCCTCTAATCTTTAGCATGGGACATCCTCATCTTCTCGCCTAAGACCCACAGTCTTACGCGCCTTCAGACTGGAATGAATTTTTTAGTAATCTCCCGATTTTTATTTCGGTCGCCAGAACATTGATTCTTATCTTAATTGCTTCTCTTGAACTTGGCCGCTTAGATCTATCTTAATTTGATATTCTCATTTAAATTCTTTTAAGTTTGTTATACTTTATCAATTGTGACAGTTCACTGTCAAAAAGTGATGCTACCAGCTGCATCACGAGCCTTATTATAATTAGGAGATTTTCTACACTAATGACCATATAATTACCTTACCTTGCATGTCTAAACGAGTGTTGTGTTAGAAGCTTATAAGGCAAGATCGTTGTTTCAGACCTGGTAAGCGCTAATTGACTTTACATGCTCCTATTGAGATTCCTCTCCATTAAATCTATCACATTTGTCTGACTTGTTTCAATTAAGATATACATGTGCCGTACTTGACAAATCGGTTTTTCGGGGTCCGGCATATACCTATTTTCACGCTTTTAACCCCAGCTAAACAATTATCAAAATTCTATACACTTTTTAAACCACAAAATCGTAAATTCAAGCTATAACCTTGACAGACGGTTCCATCCTGGCAAGCATACACTGAATCTTGGGTAAGACAACTTTATCCAGATGGCCTTCGTGGGGGTACGGTGGCTGTGTGTACTAAGCCATACTGCACGTCGATGGTGCGCTTGCCCCTAACCACTGCTAACTCTCCGTGTACAAAGTAAGTTGGAGAGTCTGATAGTTACTCGCCTCTGCTCTGTGGGTCTATGTTGAGGAGTTAGGGTTAATCTTCTTACTGATCGACGGTTGTAAAATAGGTCGAAGTTCGTTGCGTTAACTGATAGAACCACAAAGTCCCACCAGCCTGTGGCTTATGGAGTCTCTTTCACAGACGATTTTGTACACAGGATCCAGACAGTATTCGGCTTCCCAATAACTCACGAAATTGTCTTGTATCAATTAAGACAATGACGTAACGAACACTAATATCAAGTAATCTAATATTTAATTAATTGAATAAACTTTACTTGTCATCCCCAGCAAGCCAATATTTACAAAATCTAACAACCAAGTCCAAGCATACCTTGCGTTAATCTAACAACTTTTAAGACCGGCGGCATCCATTTAGACAAGAGGCAGGTAGCGAGGCTTTTTCCCACCTGCGATGAGCTGGAGACAATTGGCGCAGCACCCAGAAAACAGTGCTTATAAAGTTAAAACTAGAAGTCCTGTCATGAAATGCACACAAATAGCACGTCGATCTGCGCGTTGATCTACGCGTTATGACCACAGTAATGCTATCAAATTCTGTGCATGTGGCCTGTGCACAAGCAATGTTTCAGCCAATGGACCTCCGGGTAACCCGGAGGTCCATTGGCAGAAACATTGCCTGTGTTTGCTATGAGTAACCAGGAGAACCTGCCGTGCTTTGGATGCCATTCGATTTGGCATTTGTGCGCAATTTCTACGCGCAATTCCTACGCGCAATTAAGCCTAGATAAGCGCACAGTTCGTGACAGGACTTCTAGTTTTAACTGTATACACCATTTCCTGAATCAGTACCACATCACGCGACATTCCCCTCACAGGAAAATTACGGGGAACCCTCGTGATGAGCCATCCGCCACTGTTGGACTCTTACAGGGCCACGCAAACTGCCAGTCAGTCTACATGCAGTCCATAGGATCTCCAAGTCAAAAACGCACTCTGCCGGGTGTCTGTTAACCGGCAGAATGTCGTGGTGGAATTCACAATTGTGTAACTCACCATCAGGTGATACCTTGTGATGTTCTCCCTAGTGCATATTATGATTTGTTGACAGATAAAACAACAACATTCTGGAAACTACTGCCGAATGTTATTATAATATCTACAGTTAAAACTAGTCCTGTCACGAACAGTGCGCTTATCTAGGTTTATTGCGCGTAGGAATTGCGCGCAATTGCCATATCGAATGGCATCCAAAGCAGGGCAGGTTCTCCTGGTTAGTCATAGTAAACACAGGCGATGTTTCTGCTAATGGACCTCCGGGTTACCCGGAGGTCCATTGGCTGAATTATTGCTTGTGCACAGGCAATAAGTACAGAATTTGTATGGTCATAACGCGTAGATTAACGCGCAGATCGACGTGCTATTTGTGCGCATTTCATGACAAGACTTCTAGTTTTAACTGCATAAACAAATCTTGTAATATCATTGTTAGTTGACAATACTGGTCTACAAGGGAACACTTGGTATTGTCAATAACTCGAGCGTGTGAATCAAAGTACTCTTGTCCTCTGATCGCCAGTGTGTTAATTTCTAATTTTCTGTTACTCTTGTACTGCACATAAAATATGATTCCTATCCCTACTAGAAAGTGTCTGTTAAATATTCTATAGCCACAATAATCGGGTGGATACAACGCTTCCACAGTGATCGGGATAAGTAAAACACTGAATAGCTATAGATCTTCTTCCGTGCTTGATTAACCACTGTGGGAGGGCTTTGCAATATCGAAAGTGTCGTTAAACCCAAATAAACAATAAACAAGCAAATCCAACGTACTGATCTTATCCTGCCAACGTTATTCACAAAAGTATCTATTGAAATTTTATTATTTCTAAATTTTTGCCTCCAAAACATAGCTTACGACCCCTTAACCCTCTGCACACTGAAGTCGAAATGTTAAAATTGATTGCTGTCTTCTCCGATTATCCAAAGAGGAATTTAACCAATTCAGTCTTGTTTGACAGAGCTCATTAAGCTCTGTCAAACATGACTGAACTTGTTAAATTCCAAGTTGCATTTTGGGAAAACTTCCGACCTGAAATTTCAGTATTTTTACATCAGTGTGCAGAGGGTTAATCAGCTCGTTACAATGAGGCGTCATAAGGTATGTTTTTGACTAGAAAAATTAAAATTTATAATTATTCAAGTTCAAATGTATTTTTGAAAACTTTCTTCTCCAAGTTGTGTTAGGTAAAGGGTTATCAGTTTCACAAACTACATGTGTCACTCTTTGTCAGGTTTTGCAAACTGAAAAGAAACTTGTTAATTATCAGCTGTATCATCACGTCCCTTTAACGAAAATAAAGTTTGAAACCTAAACTTTTCCTATGAATCGGCTATATCCGCCAAGCGCTTTACATGGAAATCGCCATACATTTTTTTGTTTTATTTTCCTTTTTTGTAAGCTATTAATCGCTTTACATACCTAGAGCTTATAAGTAATGGTTTCGGAGACAAATTTATTTATTTATTGAGGTTTAACGACACTTTCGACAGCCAGGGTCACCTCGTGACGGACAGTTTTACGGGTGGAGGGGGCGGGATTACCCGAAGAGAACCACAGAGAAACGGCTAGCTGCTGTCAGACTCGCCAACTTACTAATTCCGCGCAGGTCGGGTTAGCATTGGTTGAAGACAAGTGCACCATTTCGGTGTGAAATCCAATGCCGTAACCGCTGAGCCACCGTGCTCCCAGGTACTGGGCGAATAGCATTATAATTAATATTGTAACTTGATGCTGCGGAACCTCCACAATATTTAATCTTTTTTTGTAAGACTATTTTTGTGCTGCGAGGCTCAATTCACCCTCCCCTCTCCCTCAGTATATATTAAATGATTAGGTATTGTTATTCTGCAGATACCAGTTTATATTCTTTCATTTTCATTTCAGAGCATGGGAGATATACATTCAATGGACCGACATTATCTACCTGTTCAGGCCCGAACAAATTGAAAAGTACGGCGACCTGAAAAGGATCATGGTTACCTTTAACTTGATTTAGACAACCGATTTTTCTAGTCGCCTTTGTCAGACTTGTGAAGTAATGAGTAAAAAGTAGGCATCTGAAAAATATTATATGCTTGATATTGTTAGTGCAAATGTTGACATGCGACACCCAAAATTTCATGTCTTGTTTTCATTTATTCGATATGATGTGTTGTAATACATTGTTGGAAAGTGCTCGAGGAGCCCTTTCCGCCAGTGTTTTACATCGCAGCATTTCTATATCAAAATGGCCATTATTAAAGATGTCAGCGTACTGGAAGCGCTAACAACTAAATACCGAGATCAGTTCGAAAAAACTTTCATGTTATTTATTTGAGGTTTAATAATTTAAGCGAACAAAAAATCGATTGACCCATTTTTAGGCGAGTGGTAGGGGAACGAAATGACCTGTCGACCACTTTATCAGGCCTGAGTTTAAAAGAAATGTATTCTGCAACATGAGGAGAGGAGTTTCCATTGGTGTGTCAGGATGGGATGTGGGACAAAACCCAAACCAAAATGATTATCATAGAAATCAGCTGAACAGCAAAATAACGTTTTATTTATTTTTTAGAGTTTAACGACACATTCGACAACCTGGGTCACTCGTGCCAGACCGTTTTACCGATGGAGGAAGCCGAAGTACCAGGAGAGAAAACCCGGGCAACGGCGAACAACGACGAGCAAGTGTCAGACTCTCCAACGCACTATCTCCACACAAGCAGGGTTAGCAACTTAGCATTAGTTGAAGACAGGTGCACCATCGATGTGCATTACGCCTTAGTACCCAGCGCCACCGTGTCCCCACATGAGCAATCAGGATTGACTGGTAGAGTGCTGAATTATTTTTGGTCATCAAAATTTGTTCACATATCTTTGCCTTGCTACAATTTATGGGAGAGTGCCAAAAGGCACTCTCCCATAAATTGTAACAAGGCAAATCCTAACAGACTAAATAATTTCACTTCAAAGGTGATATGAAGAACATCCACAGAATCTGAAGCCTTTAAGATGTGGTACCGACACTTCAGAATAAAGCCCAAATATGGGCTTCCAGCACTCTACCAGTTAAGTGCCTTGCCCATAGACACAACGCAGTTATCTCTGACGGGGATCAAATCGTGAACCTTTAGGTTTGTAGTCCAGTGCCTTAACCACCACTGAGCCACCACGCTCCCATTTGTATGTTATGGTGTATAGTGTGCTACAAAATGAGAATGTTGGCGTTATTACGAAAAATGTTACTGTCGTTTAAATGTTTTTACGACAAAGGGTTGAATGATACCCACAAATTGGCCAAAGGTAATCTGGCGACGTGTAGATCATCTCTTAAATTTGTTTACACATTGCCTTGTAACAACTGATGGCATTTGTACGAAAACGTAAACATCTCTCCACTAGGGGAACCAAGCAGCAGACACAAAAAAGTGACAAGTTGAGAAGAATTTATTTATTTATTTATTTATCTATTTATTTATTTATTTATTTATTTTAGCGTCAGTTCTTATAACGCTTTCTTGAACTTCGATTATGGATCTGACACTGGGTAGGGAGATACCGCAAAATCTCATACGTTTCTGTACACTCCTCTCGTCGCAAAGATGGTCTCTTTCTCTGGCAATTCGTGATCTGGCGCAACACGCTTTACCTTCACCTAAAGGATCACAGCCGCCCACGTAATCTACAAATTGAGCATTTGAAAAAAATATTTTTTAAAAAGTCAACAAAACCATATCATGTGACTTCTCATTGGATCGAGCTCGATCCAATGAGAAGTGACATGATATAGTTTTGTTGAAATTTTGTGAAAACTTTGAACAAAAAATGAAATAAATTTTTTGCGATATTGTGTGGGATGGTAAAAGGGTTAAACCAGTGGTTCGAGATTTCATAAATAAAATATTGCGAAATCGAGAACGGTAATAGCAACTGTGTTGCAAAGTTTTCGCGTTACTTTTTCTACAGATGAGACTTTACAGTGTTGTGGCTGGAAAGCGGAGAGAGAAAACTTTCGACACAATCGCGATCTGCTCGAAATTCTCTGCTCGCTTTCGCTATGAGACAGTACTGTACTTTGGAACGCGGATGCAAACCTAATCCTGTGTGTGTACTTTTGATGGTATTACTTAAAAAAAATGGTGAAATCGAAATTTTAACTTCCTACGGAGAACGTCAACTGCACAGCAGGCAGTATCTCGTCTCCGAAATTTATCGTGGCTACTGTTTGTCATAAAAGATATTTTAACAATATTATTTGCAACAATAATTTAATTCACCCACATATAAATTCACGGAATTTAATTTCTGTACCAGCTGCACGCCATCAAATGAATAATAGATGATTGAAGATTTTGACTGCTCTTTTTAATCGGCCAGCAGGAAGTTGTATTAAGTTCTTGTCGTGCTGTAAAATCTTAAATCAAAAAGTTGTGAACTTATAACTTTGATTTGAATATTCAGTTCACAGAGAATGCTTCATTCAAAACCACCTGCGGAGTGGATAATAATTTAGATTTTCTAAAGAGGCTTAATCAGAGTTCCAGCTTATGGACCCGGTGTAAAAGGAATGGAAGTCCGTAGGAACGTTAGTCCCTCTGGACTATTATTCCGCGGAATTATAGTCCTAGGTCTAACATTTCTAGGAATAGTAGTCCGGCGGACTACTATTCCTAGAAATGTTAGACCTAGGACTAGGACACCTTTAAGTGGAACTTTGCTCGACCTCCAATTATGGCTCTGTCTCTCTGTCTCTCTGTCTCTCTGTCTCTCTCTCTCTCTCTCTCTCTCTCTCTTGCTTTCTCTCTCTCTCTGTCTCTCTCTGTCTGTCTGTCTGTCTGTCTCCCTCTCTCTCTCCCTCTCTCTCTGTCTCTCTCTGTCTCTGTCTCTGTCTCTCTGTCTCTCTCTCTCTCTCTCTCTCTCTCTCTCTCTCTCTCTCTCTCTCTCTCTCTCTCTCTCTCTGTCTCTCTGTCTCTCTGTCTCCTTAAAGAATCATCAAAGTCCTACCCTCCTCCTAATTAGTTTATCTATGCCAAAAGTTTAGGGAAAATGTGAATATGTTTCTTAACCACTTCCTGTATCCTGTTGCTTGCTGCTGCGATAACAGCATATCTAAACGGTAGCTGTCATCTGTCTTTGACTTGGGCACCTGTGAATTGCCTATTTTCATCGAATCGAATATCGAATCGAATTGGTGAAAACGAATCGAAGTTCGAATCTAATTTCGACTCGAGCTTCGAAACGAATCATAGTTTATGGAAATGACGTTAAAAGAAAAGTTTTTTCCTAAAATAATACCCTCTGATTATTCAAAGACACAGAGTTATGCAGAGTACATGTTTTGACTCACCACTTCCCACACTATAAACTGATATGTGAGCCAATATACTAGCTATTGACTGAAACTATCCGAATTGTTGACTTTGCAGCTTCGAAACTACAGCAACAAACATTTCTAAACGAACTTGGCTGATAGGGCTGATACCTCACTTTTATCACATGTTTTCTCGGAAAAAAACTCGTTTCAAATCGGATCGACTCAATTGCGGCAGTGAAGCCATTTGTTTTTTGTTTTTTTTAAATGCGGAATTTCTAAAACGAAACTATAATTCAACGCCGAATGGAGTCGACCCGCTTGTAAAATAAAGTCTGCTCTATTTCTATTTATATAATAGTCAGGGATATTCTTTTAGAAAACTATTGCTTTTGACGATGTATCCAGTGACTATGATTGAACAGAACAATACTCAATATAAAATGATGTGATCATGTTGTGGAACAAATCATGCATTGAAGTTGAACAGCTGAATAACTTTTCAAAGTTCAAAACTAAAAATTTTCATAAATGGTCACTGGTCAATATGTTGAAACGAACAGTTGTAGCAGTAACAGTTTTGTAGTGATGCAGCTATAACTGTAAAACAGTTATAGCTAAATCGCTACAAACACTGTTACCACTACAAGTCAATTACGTTTCTACTTACAGTACGTGGAGAGTGGACTGTAACTAAATCACCTGCGGAGTGAAGTTATCACCCAAGCTATAACTTTCAAATATTGTACATATCGACAAAAACACAAGTAATGTTTCAGCCAATGGACCTCCGGGTTTAACCCGGAGGTCCATTGGCTGAAACTTTGCTTGTTCTGGTTATACTTTGCCAGAAATTTGCAATTATTGCTTGGGTGGAATCTCCTCTCTGTGGGTGATTTAATGATAATACACTTTCCACATACTGTTTAACTATCACAAATTGTGGCCGAAGTACACGTATATTCGAAAAATATTCGAATTTCCGTTTTCAAATCGTTTCGAATATTGACTTTTGAATCGAATTTCGAATTTTCGCAGGAGCCTTCTTTGACTAATCGATATTCCAGCTTATCGGAAAGTCCCGTGCACTCAATTCTCTGCTCGCCCCACTAACCTGCTCCGCCCGACAGAATAACTAAAACCTCCAATCTTTTGCGTTTTTCGAGTTTTCATTCATTTTGTTTCTATAGGATAGAGGATATGGTTCAGGGTCGCCCCCAATTACGAGTCTCATACCATATATTTATTGGTAACCATTGCGAGTTTTACGGCCAAAAAAAATTATGATAGCTATTCATACATGAGTGTGGATGCTTTTTCACCGTTCATGGATACGTTACAGCAAAAAGGCTATATGTCCTATATTCTAACATTTTTAACATACAACAGCCCAATTCGACCCCATTCTAGTATTGCGGTGAATAACCGACTGCCATCCCACAAAGCAGAATATATAAAAAATAGATATGTTTCTCGGAAGGTACAACGGATCGAAAACTGGTGGTAAATTTCGTTCCTCAAAATGCAAACAAAAAATTAGAAATTCTTGGTTCCGTCATGTCTTTCAAGTGCTGTTAGGTTTTCGTCCGCAAATCAGGGAAGTGGTAGGTAAACCTAGTGTCTAAAAATATAGGTAAAGTACCCGAACATGTGGTGTGAGGCTCAGGAGTCGTATTTCAAAAAACTTTCCTATTTTTTCTTTCAGTGCTGAAACGAGACCGGGTTTATGCAGACCTCTCCAGTGTTCATTGGGGCTTTGTGAAAACATCGGAAACTGGTTATTTATTTATTTATTTATTTATTTATTTATTTATTTATTTATTTATTTATTTATTTATTTTTAGGATTTGTTTCGGTTCTCAACAGTACTTGAAACAGTAATACGTCTGACAATTTATTCTCACATTTAATTCGATGCTTTACAGCTTTTTAATTCAAACCCCTGTCTGGGAGTTTTTTCTGTGGATTTATGTTTTAAAAGGGGGTCAAAGAGAAACCGAAGTGACATTGTATCTCTCCGCGTGAAACGTGGTCTTCAACGCCTCCTGTAAACTTCGTAGCATTTGAAAACGTCATTTAAACAATGTTTTGTTATCTCAATTCAAGAAGCGCAGTTTCGAATCATTGTGCGTCACGGGGAATCCCGTGTGTAAAAAAATCCCTCGCTGCATGCTTTTACCTGGAAACACTACCTCTTAGTTTTGGTGTGATAGATCGATATTTAATGGCGTTCATTTAACTTTCCAACTTGTTGAGCTGCCATTTACACATGTTAACCTTCTGCACACGGATGTCGAAATATCAAAATTTCAAGCTGCAGCCTTCTCCCATAATTCATGTGGAAAGTTAACCAATTCATTTTTGTTTGACAGAGCTCACTGAGCTCTGTCAAACAAAGTTGAATTGGTTAAGTTTCTTGCTGCATTACGGAAAACATTTGCAGTTTGAAATCTAGTATTTTGACATCAGTGTGCAGAGATTTAACCTTAAGTTTCATGTCGTAAGGCTATATACAATGCTGTCCCTTAGGAAAGAACATAGGCGTAACTTCTGGGGTGTGTGGGATGGCCCCCCCCCCCCCCCCCCACCGCCCGAAAAAAATAATCTCCCGAACTTAGGTTTCGTCGGGTTGAGGTTGGGCAAGAAATTATGAAATACCAAGCAAGGTAGACGTCCTTGCTTGCCCGACGAAATTGTGCACACGCTATGGAGTATTAGGTTGGGCAAAATATCTTGCTTGCCCGACAAAACGACAAACACAGATGACAAAGTGCAATAAATGCCCGACAGAATTCCACATCCAGGGAGAGAGTAACTAATAACAAATGATTTTTATGACCATGACCTGTTGAAAACACCCAGATGGTCGGGTACCTATTCCTTGCTGGTGTGTAATTGACAGCACTGTTATAAAAGTATAACTTTACTGCCATGTAAGTACTTTATCAACAGAAAGTATATTTGTAGCGTTTAAGTCTGATAAAAGCAATTAAGTATGTTTCAAATAGTTGGGATATACAGCCGAACCGTCGAGCATAGAGGTCCAACACCCATCAAACATTTTTGTCAGTTACAGGCATGGAAAAGAAACATCTACCTTGGGTTTTTACGCAGGACCAGCAATTATTTAATTCTACGGCACCACCTGACTATATTAGATATATTTCACAAACTGCCCCCCCCCCCGGGGGGGCGCGGTGGTTCAGTGGTTACGGCATTGTACTTCAAACCGAAAGAACCCCGGGGGTAACTGCGTTGTGTCCTTGGGTAAGGCAGTCAATCCCGTTGCCCACGTGGAGGCACGATTGCCCTGTGTGCTAAAGCGTACTGCACGCCGATAGCGCACCTTGTTACAACCGATAATGTTACAACGCCGCATAATGTTACACCAACGCATAATGTTACAAAAAATGTAGTAAACAACCGATAATGTTATAAACTCCGCATAATGTTATAACTTTTTTCAACCCGTTATGTTATAAAAATCGACGCATAATGTTATAACTTTTTTCAACCCGTTATGTTACAACAAATTAACCGATAATGTTATAACTTCTGTATACTAATTCCAGTTACAGCTATTGCAGATGGACTTTACCACTTACCATTTATTGCCGCATAAAGGTATGTAAAATTTATACTAAAGGTTTCTGCTCTGGTTAAGGCGAGGAGACCCCCTCCCCCCAACTGCCGGGGATTTATCATAGAATGACCTAGTCACATTACATAGACGCGGATTATCCTGGTAACTCAATCGTGTGATGTCATTTCCATGATCATCCAGTGCCCAACATGGTGAAGGCGGGGGTGGTGGGGGAAGGGTACTATTTTATCCGGTTGGTACATTTACCAACATGCGTAATCTCCGCTTCCAGAAATGTAGTGTACCATAGTCATAAGAATATCTTATTGTTCATTAATTTGACATGTTAACAACTAACATTGAACAAAAATGAGGTGGAGTTAAAAGAGGTCAAAAAGATGGATGGAGCGAGGTACATATGGTGGATGTGGTGGGTTGGTAGTGTCGCACGGAAGCCGAAGAAAAAGATGCGAAACTGGGTAGGAAGAGGAATGGGGTTTAGGAGGATTGAAAGGGGTGGGCAGGGATTAGGCTGAGAAAGAGAGGATGTCATGGATTAGTACATCAGGGTGATTGTGCAGACAAGGCTATCTGAGAATACTATAAGAGAGTAGTGCTAGACGGTATGATAATATAGATGGTGGAGATGTTGGAAGAAGTGGAAGTGATGAATTTGGGATTACAGGTTCTGGAAAAGGGGAATCACTAGAACAGGCAGTATAGGGAGAAGGAGGAGATTGTGGAGGAGGAGTTGTGTTGATGTTGGTGTTGGTGTTGTGGCGGTGTTGATGATGGTGTTGAGTAGTTATGTATGTTGAAAATGAGCCATTTCGTTGGACCTCGGGGCAGGACTCCGGAAGTGACGCCATGTCACGTGTCTGGGCGGTCATGTTGGGTTGTCATGATAGTGCATGTGGGTGGCCATGTTGTGATGTCATTATCATGAAAAAAGGTGATAGGAGTGCGTATACGCAGCGCGTATTGTTATAGGGACACGTGCTCTGTCTCACCCTTAACAACCCGACAATAGATATCGAATTAATCCAAACAACCCGACAATCTTCAGGAAACTGATCAAAACATTCCCGAAAACACTCCCGAATCCTGCCAGTACCGATTTAGTAACTCGCCAGAAACTCGAGGGACCGGGACTTCAGGAGCTCTAGGGACAAGGGGCAGTAGGGCTACGGGGACAGGGACGGCGCCGCCCAATTCCAGTTTATCTCTCATTTAAAAAAAAACACTATTGTAATAAACCAACCATTATTGTAATAAACCCATTTCTGTGATAAATTACGCGTCCATTATATGGTCGGACATTAGGTAACGATACTGTCCTATATTTTAAGGATACTAAACCCACGGAATCCCCCTTTTCGTCGTATGAAGCAATGAAAGCTATGAAAATGAGCACGATGCGCGCAAAATCATACGTCTCAAAATGAAAGCTATGAAAATGAGCGCAATGAGTACCTCTTCATACATCTCATACCCCCATTAAGGATACTATCCTACCTTTATTTGGGGGTGTTTTCAGGGGTGTTTGGTCAGTTTTCTGAAGATTGTCGGGTTGTTTGGATTAATTCGATATATATTGTCGGGTTGTTAGGGGTGAGACGGAGCACGTGTCCCCACAACAACACGCGCTGCACGCACTCTTACCACCTATTATCATGATAATGACATCACAACATGGCCACCCACGTGCACTATCATGACAACCCAACATGACCGCCCATGACGTCACTTCCGGAGTCCTACAAACTGGCTCATTTTCAACATACATAACTACTCAACACCATCACCAACACCGCCACAACACCAACATCAACACAACTCCTCATCCACAATCTCCCCCTTCTTCCTATACTGCCTGTTCTAGTGATTCCGCCAATTCCAGAACCTGTAATCCCAAAATTCATCACTTCCACTTCTTCCAACATCTCCACCATCTATATTATCATACCGTTTAGCACTACTCTCTTACAATATTTTCAGATAGCTTTCTCTGCACAATCACCCCGATGTACTAATCCATGACCTCTCTTTCTCAGCCTAATCCCAGCCCACCCCTTTCAATCCACCTAAACCCCATTCCTCTTCCTACCCAGTCTCGCATCTTATTCTTCGGCTTCCGTGCGACACTACCAACCTGCCTCATCCACCATATGTACCTCGCTCCAGCCAACTTTTTGACCTATTTTAACTCCACCTCATGTTTGTTCACTGTTAGTTGTTAAAATGTCATATTAATGAACAATAAGATATTCTTATGACTAAGAAATATGCGACAAATGAGTTTTAGATGCCCAAAACAATCAGAAACAGAGGCATTTGCCCATCCCCAAAGGCGTCAGGGGACCATGTTACACTACATTTCTGGAAGCGGAGACTACGCATGTTGGTAAACGTTCCAACCGGATAAAATAGCACCCCTCCCCCACCACCCCCGCCTTCTCCATGTTGGGCACTGCACGATCATGGTAATGACGTCACACGATTGAATTACCAGGATAATCCGCGTCTATGTAACATGACTAGGTCATTCTATGATAAATCTCCGGGAGTTGGGGGGGGGGGGCGTCTCCTCGCCTTAAGCAGAGCAGAAACCTTTAGTATAAATTTTACATACCTTTATGCGGCAATAAATGGTAAGTGGTAAAGTCCATCTGCAATAGCTGTAACTGGAATTAGTATACAGAAGTTATAACATTATCGGTTAATTTGTTGTAACATGACGGGTTGAAAAAAGTTATAACATTATGCGTCGATTTTTATAACATAACGGGTTGAAAAAAGTTATAACATTATGCGGAGTTTATAACATTATCGGTTGTTTACAACATTTTTTGTAACATTATGCGTTGGTGTAACATTATGCGGCGTTGTAACATTATCGGTTGTAACACACCTGTCTTCAACCAATGTAAACCGTGCTGGTGCGGAGGGAGTTAGTACGTTGGGGAGTCTGATAATAGGCAGTTGCTCGCCGCTGCTCGGAGGGACCCCATTTTTCTCTACCCATAAAAACTGTCCGTCACGATCTGACCCTGGCTGAAGAAAGTATCGTTTACTCCCATATCGGAGTGTGTCATATAATGACCCCGCGAGGCTTCGATTCGGATCGTCGATATGTTCTCAAAATTCTACCAATTGTCTCATCTTGAACTTTTTCTATCACCAGATCTTCTGGATACGAGACTTCGTCTCCTGAGTTCCAATGTGTTCTATGTGCCAGCAGGCACATAGAACACATTGGAACTCAAGGGACGACGTGTTGACAGAATAATGGTTCACATAGGTTCCGCTTTCGAAACGACTTTGCTTCCTTCCTGGAATATTCCGATTTTTCTGATTGTCTTACAGTACGTGGAGAGTGGATTGTAACTAAATCACCCGCGGAGTGGAGTTATCACCCGAGCTATATCTTTCAAATTTTGTACATATCGACAAAAAACACAAGCAATGTTTCAGCCAATGGACCTCCGGATTTAACTTGGAGGTCCATTGGCTGAAACTTTGCTTGTGCTGGTTAGGCTTTGCGACAAATTTGCAATTATTGCGTGGGTGGAATCTCCACTCTGCGGGTGATTTAGTGATGATACACTCTCCACGTGTACTGTAAGTACTCAAAAAGAGGAGTCGGCCTTGAGTAGAATACTTGAGAGGAGACTGGTAGTATTTGCTGTTGATAGAAGGTGCATTATTTATTTTTTTGAAGAGCCATGAGATTTTATTTAAGATTCAATTCCATTCCAAATCTTCAGCTTGATTCGTTTCAGTATTCGTTATTACTGTCCCCTGAAAAAGAGTGCATGAATCACTTTGGGATTTGTGCCGGAAGACTCACCAATAATTTAAAAAATATAATAATTTAATTCTACAGTCCTTCAGGTCTGCCAAATTATATTGCCACTGATCCCTCGTCCCAATGACACTGAGTATTAATGGCTAGACAAGGGGTCCGAAGCGATTGCCTCCTGGTGAGGAGGAATGGATTGAATTCTTCTCCCATTTGTCTGCAAGGGCTAAGACTGAGATTGGGGATCCGGAGCAGTTGTTTGTTGCCTGTGAGGTATTGGCGTAACCCTTCGTCATCTTATCCCATTCCCTTGGAAGCCAAAAGCTACCACAAGCTAAATGTGTATCCATATTACTCTACTCTCCCTATTTTGTAGACTGGTTGAAATTTTTATGTACGATTGATAATTATATTTAACCCTTTACCTAACATGAAAAGCAGACGAAACTTGCAAAAAAAAAATTATTGAATAACTATTATTTTCATTTTTTGTCTCAAAAACATAGATTATGGCCCCTCATTGGAACGAGCTCGACGAGCTCGTTCCAATGAGGGGTCATAACCTATGTTTTAGAGACAAAAATAAAAAAATAATGAAAATTAATTGGCGATTTTTGAGAATAGCGCTGGCCGGTTTTGACCGTTGCGTCACAACAAACAAAACCTACAGGATAGTCTGAAAAGAAGTCTATCGGCTTCTAGAGTCTTTAATTTCGCCACTAACTCAGTCAGTCATTATTATGGCGGTGGACAGCACAGTCACGTGCAGTATCAGAATAGTTACTCCCATACACATACACCACACGCACACTCAGCAAATATACTGGATTTGGATCGAAATTAGTAACTGACGTCAGTGCACGTGCTTTAATATATTGGGCGTAAAGTTTTCATTGACACTTATTGATATTACTAGCTTAATTATATTGTGTCCGAAATTTCCTTTGGCACTCATCAATATTACTAGCTACCACCCCACTGGAGGCGGACGTAGAGTCTATTGCAAATCAACGGAGATAATCAAACGCAAGCTCTCAGGCCAACCGTCTAATTCTGTTTGTAAACATCTTGATGGTTTCAAGGTGAATGCAACACTTGTTGATTGGAATATCTTTAGTTTAAACAATATTTATTTCAGATCAGATATGTATGCAAAGAACAACGTTGAATATTTACAAAAGTATAGATGAACTGAAATGGATTCAGCCGTAAGCTTGAAGCTTACACAAGGATGTCTTTATCTTTAACTGGAGCACGAAACAATATCTGTATATCTCTGTACGTGAATGAACATAGCATTACATCAACGGAAGTCTGCGTGCAGACTCGACAAAAGCTGGTTAAAGAAATCGCCCATAACAGCGTCGAATTCCTTATTAACGAGATTGTTTTCTGCTTTGGCAACTGCTATATGGTATTAAAGGGCAAAACTTTGGGTTCCCATTGACGTAGTTTCTGCTGAAATGCATTCACGATTATACTGACGTTTATGAGGTAATCACGCGACGACTTCCACAACTACAGACCAGAAGACAGCATGTGTACGTTTGTAAATCAGTGGTACATATCTGTAATATTGACTTGACAATGCACCCTCAGATACATTGTTAACAATACAGCAGTTGTCAACAGAAGTCTTTTCTCATTTCGTCGACATTGGAGACTTCCTGTCAAGCTCCAGATCAAAACAATACATTTTTATCCCCTGCCGACGAAGTCGGGAGTTGGGATATTGAAATGCTGTCCGTCCGCCCGCCCGTCCGTCCGTCTGTGCAATAATACGGGAGTTCCGAGTTGGGTTTTTTCTCCGGACAGGCATTATGAGCTTACCGACATATTATGAGCTTAATTGAAAATATTATGAGGTTAATGTCTAAAATTTGAGACTTATGAGGCAAGTAGCGATTTTTCGGGGTTTATATTAAGGGTTAGGGTCAGTTCAGGGTTGGTGTTAGCGTTGTTACTCCGTCCGTCCTCCGTCCGTCCGTCCGCGCTATAATTCGGGAGTTACGAGGGTTTTTTTGTCCGGACAGGCATTATGAGCTTACCGAAATATTAGCGGTTTTTCGGGGTTTATATTAAGAGTTCGGGTCAGTTCAGGGTTGGGGTTAGCGTTAGTTACTATCAAGCACTACGTTGGGGGATGTAACTATGTCTATTCCCCCCCCCCCCCCTAAATTTTAAAAAACGAGGTTTTAACCGTTGTCCGAAAGAATTAAAATGATCAATTTTTCCGTTAAAAATTAAGCCCACAGTCCGTCCGTCCGGCCCCGTCCGCCCGTTCATCCGTCCGTCCGTCCGTCCGTCCGTCCGTCCGTCCGTCCGTCCGTCCGTCACAAACTTTGTTCGCTTAACTCCCCCTACAGTTTTCAGTGGATTTTCCGAAACTTGGTCTGACATATCAGTATCAAGTGTAGATGTGCATGTTGTGAAGAATTTTCGATGCGACAAATTTTGCCTGGTTACGTTCCTTGGAAATAGCAAACTTTCTATCACAAAGGTTTGTCCGCTTAACTCCTCCAACATTTTTATTGGATTTTTACGAAACTTGGTCTGAAGTATTATTATCAAGAAGTGTAGATGCGTATGTGGTCAAGAATTTTAGATGTGACGAACTTTGCGAGGTAACTGCCCTTGGTAATAGCAAAATTTTCGTCACAAATGCTTGTCCGCTTAACTCATCCTGTATTTTTGATTGGATTTTTACGAAACTTGGTGTGCAGTATGAGTATATATGAACATGTGCATATGGAAAGAAAGTTTCGATTCGAATAATTTTTCCACAGTTTCAGCCCTTGTCGATTTTGAGTGTACCAAAATTGCCGGTTTTTGAAAGATATCTTTAGTTGCTTAATCGCAAGAAATTAAACGATATTTGGTGAGCGACATTATTGCGTATAAATACATGTCCAGGTCGATAATGAGATTGGTCCGCATCTTTTTACCAGATTTATGGCCCTTTCTGTACTTAGAATTCCTCTGAATTTCTGTAAAATTTCTGGTCTTTGGTGGATATCTTCAGTTGCGATAAAAGAAATAAATGGTATTTATTGAGTGACATTATGAAGACAACTCCAGACTGATAATGAGATTAGTCCCCATTTGTTTTTACCAGATTATTGCCCTTTCTGTACTCCTACATTATTCAATATGTTCTTCGAAACTTGGTTTGAAGTTCGAGAAAAAAGTATAGTTCATATGTTAAATCAAGTTGCCCTGAGATATAGTCACCTGTTGTCTCGAAATTTTTAATTAAAATTGCACTTATTTGCATAACAGTTAAAACTAGAAGTCCTGTCAAGAACTGTGCATTTATCTAGGCTTAATTGCGTATAGGAATTGCGCACAATTGACATATCGAATGGCATCGAAAGCACGGCAGGTTGTCCTGGTTACTCATAGCAAACACAGGCAATGTTTCTGCCAATGGACCTCCGGGTTACCCGGAGGTCCATTGGCTGAAACAGGGCTTGTGCACAGGCCATAGTACAGAATTTGATAGCCTTACTATGGTCATAACGCGTAGATTAACGCACAGATCGACGTGCTATTTGTGCGCATTTCATGACAGGACTTCTAGTTTTAACTGTACATCTTCAGAAATAAATGCTGGAAAGCTGTTTGACAAGTTACCTTGCTGAATGTCGATCGGTTACTGCACGTCGATGGTCCACTTGTCTTTGATGTTCGAGCATAGAGCAAATGTGATGTCAGATATATAAGTTTCTTTATTGGGGTTTAACGACACTTTCGACGGCCAGGGTCACCTCGTGTCGGACAGCTTTATGGACGAGGGGAAGCCGGAGTACGAGAGAGAACCACTGAGCAATGGTGAGTAATTGTCAGACTCCCTAACGTACTAACTCCGCGTAAGCAGGGTTAGCATTGCTTAAAGACAAGTGGACCATCGACGAGCAGTACGTCTTAGTACACAGCGCCACCGTGCCCCCACATGGGCAATCGGGATGAAGTGACTTGCCGAAAGACTACAACGCAATTACCCCTAGCGGGGGTTGAAAGATATATAAAATAACCCGGTCATGATATAAACACAGGTACAGGTGATCGACAGGTTTGATGAACAAAAGTAGGAACACTATCCACACCACCAGAGATATAAGGGGTTGGGTTAAGATGAGTCAAAGTCCGGGTGAGGGTTAGGTCGACCACGTGTGATACCCAATTCAAAGTTCGTATTAGAATTCATGTAGAAATCTGAAAGGACCAATGATAGAAGCAACATACACAAGATGTGGAGACCTGCTGCTGGCTTATCACAGACAAGTGGAGGAAATTGGATGAGGGCATGCGTTTGGGTGCGATGGTGGGGGGGGGGGGGGGGTATGGGACAGTGTTTGAGTAAGGTGTGGGGGTAAACTTGTTTTGGTGATACGGTGATATGCTTATGAGGACGGGGTAGCGAGATGGTCACTAGAGGTTTTACGACACATTGGTGTCTTCATTCAGAGCGGAGATATGGGGACGCTTGGATGGGGGCACGATGATCTGGGCAACACGGTTATGTCACCGGATGTGTTATGACGCGTGCATGTCTCCGTTAAAAGCAACGTCAGCAGAAGAGCGGGGGTCTTGGATAGGGACACACCTGGGTGACACGGTCGCGATTTTGTCACCAGATGTATTAGGGACATGGCAGTCTTCGTTTAGGGTGGGGTGACGCCTTGGGTGAGCAGAAGTGGGGACTTTTGGATGGATGGGGACACACGATGATCTTGGTGACGGTAGTTCTGTTGACATAATATAACTGAGCAAATGCGTGTTCGAGTGTGGGTAATGACAGATATATAAAATAGACCGTAAGTAAACACAGGTAGAGATGATTGACAGGTTGGATAAAAAAAAAGTCGGAACACTATCGAACAGGTGGCTAATTACCCTGACTCGAACTCTGACCTTAGATGAACTTGAGTTGGGATTACCCCGATAAGCGATTAAAACTAATTTAAAAGGAATTAAAACATCAATTAGAAAACAATTAAAATACTTTTAAAAATTAAAACAACAATAAAAAGCAATTTTTAAAAATTAAATAAAAATGGCGTCGTCCTCGTTACAATTTAAATCCACCGAATCCACCGGCGGGAGAAAAGGCAAGATGAGCACATCCTCACTACTCGCCTGCCCGAAAGATTAACTAATGAACGGACATAACTAGTGACCGAGGGCTGAGAAATACATCAACAATAAACCCGTATTAATTCAATATACAGACACTGGCGGTATATTAAATGACACTGTCCGCATTTTTGTTTTTATTGCAAAAGTCGCGAAATTTAGTTAATTGGCACTTCAGATCGTCGGAAAGCAAGCAGAATTGCAAAGGCGCCCAAACTTGTTGGACGTAATAAATCAATAATTCTCTTGGAGATCAATGAGATGTTGGATTACTCTCCTTATATTGTATTATTGCTCGCCTGTGTTTGTAAACAAATGAATGCCGATAGGAAAATTTAACAAAAAACATGAATCGGTTTGCTAAACGGAACTGATGATGAAATTTCGGAGATAAAATGCTGAAATATTAAAGACGTTACGGTACGTTTAGTTGGCGGATACGGCGTTACAACGACGCTCAACGAGAACAATATTAGGATCGGCTAAAGCTTTGCCCAATATTGTTCACACTCCGCCTGATGTGACATAGTATCCGCCAACTAAACGCCCCGTAACTTATACCAATGTCTAAAATCTGGGGTACGTGTGATAATATTTCTGATTTTGCTATCATTCAAAGCCTGTAAAATTAACCCTTTGAACCCTAGTGGTATCTCCCATCCCAATGCAATGGCAACAGCTGGAAGAGTCCATATTCATTATTTCGGGGTAGACCAATTCATATTTTCAAGGCTGCGCGGTGAAAATATTGATTGGTCTACCCCACACATTCTCTTAAAAGCCATTCTACTTAATGCAATTATGACGTATCAAGTTCGTGGACCAGAATAGCAATCTCACGAGTTAACCCTTTACCCAACGAATCGCCCGCATTCGCCCGCGTAATATGCAAATTCAGCAGATGAAAAAATATTATTTTTCGAACAAATTTCAACAAAACCATATCATGTGACCCCTCTTTGGAACGAGCTCGTCGAGCTCGTTCCAAAGAGGGGTCACATGATAAGGTTTCGTTGAAATTTTTTTTTTAAATTTAAAAAAATATATTTAAAATAATAAATTTTGAAATCGTCTGCGTTAGGTAAAGGGTCAAAACGGTGAAAAAACTACCACTTCACTATCTGTACTTCCATCTGGTGTTTCATAACCAAACCACTTGTCCTTATTTTGTAACTTACTCATACCTCTCCAGTTCTAATATCGAAGAAAATTGTAATATTTTAATACAACATGATTCGTGTGACATTACGAGAGTCGTTTTTCCCGTGTTGTATGCAAGACGTGAAATGTATTTATCGGATACAACTAGCATAGTTGGAGTAGCTGTTCCCGTGCATGGTCGTAGCAAACAATAGACATGCACGTGGCTTCCAGATCTTCAATATATCATACTAGGTGCCAGCTAGTCTCTAGCAACAGCCCCACGTCATAGTCAAAGGGGGTCTCAACCAGCTTGTAACATGAGACCATGCGACTTGAAATAATTCATCGCGGTTACGGCCAGATTTTATACCATCATCACTCGAAATTCAATGAAGAGTCGAAAGAGTCAAGATTTCGTTTTGGAAGTAAGCGAAGTAAAAATTCGCATCGTCGACGGCCTTCTTTAATTTGCCAGGTAAAGTGGTAACGATATCACATAAATCTTCGCATCGGGCGTTTACGTGCGAAAACCTCCAAGGTGTGATGCACAATGACAGTTGATAAGAAATATATGCAATGCCCTCATATGGTTATTCCGTATTGTACATTTTAATCGGAATATAAATCATTAATTTTTGCAGTCATGTGTGCAGAGGTTGAAAAAAAGATCTTTAATGGGATTTTCAGAGGCTTTAACGTGAGGATGAATTTAATATGATGCCTCAAATATTCATTTCCTTCAAAGGTAATGAGTTTATGGTTCTTTTGTTGTGCAAATTTCAAAGTGCAGCAAAGGTAGCAACTAAATGCGTCTTCTAAAAGCTACCTTAACCATCTTACCTAACTGTGAAATGTTGGGAGTTTTTGTAACTCTACCGGAAAACGGCGATTCCTTTCGGGAAATTAGGTTTCATTTGACAAAGAACACAACAATATTCAGAAAACAGCCAGGGTCAAAGAAATAAACAGAGGATTTGGAATGAGTGTTTTTCTCATATAATATTCATGAAACGAGTCTAAGAATTTTCCGTTTTGGCGAGCCTCTGGCGAGCCCAAACGAAAAATTCGGACGAGTTTCATAAATATTATATGAGAAAATCACTCATTTCATATTCTATTTATCATATGACGCACACACGCACAAATTAGCCACTTAGTATGACTTTTTAACCCATTACCTAACTTGAGTTGCAGACAGCACTTGGAAAAGACATCCTCGTATAACTAAAAATTTTCATTTTTTGCTTCCAAAACATGGGTTATGACCCCTCATTGGAACGAGCTCGTTGAGCTCGTTCCAATGAGGGGTCATAACCTATGTTTTGGAAGCAAAAAGTGAAAATATAAAAAAAAATGAATGGCGTTTTTCTTGTAGGTATTAATATTAATACAATATAACCCACCCTAAATAGGACAGATAACGTAAATTCTCCCAACTGAAATTATGCAAATGTGATCCAGTTGTAATTTGTTTAGTTAATCAAATTGTCCAGTTTTGAAATTGACCAATGAAAGCTCCCAACTCTAATTATGCAAATTATGAAAATGTGGCCCAGTTGTATTTTGTTCAGCCAATCAAATTGTCTAGTTTTCAAATTGACCAATGAAATTGACGGAAGGCTTTATTTATCACTGATTAATATGAAAGCAAAATATCAAATGTTTTAAAGTGAACAAAACGGACGAGTCATATGATAAACATGATTATCACATGAATTGTCGTGTGCTCGACCTCGATTACCACATTTGGCGATCATCTCAACTCATCCGATGCCAACTATTCAGCATTGGCCCCCAGAGTTTAAGACCACCTGACATGGTGTATCGGTGCAAACCCAATCGAGTCTTGTTCAAATTCGATTTTACGAAGATATCAAAACAAACATTTAAATATTCTTCTAATCACTACCAGTGAAATAATTGACATACAAAATGTCGTCTGCCGGTCGCTGCTAACATCCCTTTGAAGCTGATTTGGTTGATGGATGAGTTACCTTGTAGAGTGCTAAATTATTCTTGATAACAAAATATATCAACATGCCTTTGTCTTGTCATAATGTATGGGAGAGTGCCTAAATTGTGATACGACAGATCTCTGCAGACTAAATAAATAATTTTATTTCAATGATAACATGAGGCACGTCCACAAAATATAAAGTCGCTAAGTTGTGGTGCCCGCACATAAAAAGAAAGCCGAATTATGGGCTTCCATCACTCAATAAGTTATCTCTTTACCAAACATGAAAAGCAGACGATACCTGTAAACAAAATTCTTGAATAACTATTTTTTTCATTATTTGTCTCATAAACATAGATTATGACCCCCTCTTTGGAACGAGATCGTTCCAAAGAGGGGTCATAACCTATGTTTTTGAGACAAAAATGAAAAAAAATAATGAAAATTAATTGGCGATTTTTGTAAATAGCGCTGGCCGGTTTCGGCCGTTACGTTCGGTAAAGGGTTAATGAAACTGATGTTTGTTTGTGTTATTGGAGTTTAACGACACTTTCAGCACCAAGGATCGCATCGTGCCTGGCAGCTTACGGATGGTGGAAGCCGGAGTATCCGGAGAGAACCACCGTGCATCGACGAGCAACTGTTAGACGTTCCAACGTACTAACCCAGCACAAGCAGAGCTAGCAGAGATTGGAGGCAAGTGCACCATTGACGTGAAGAACACCCTAGCACACAGCACCAGCATGCCGCTACGTCGACAATCGAGATTTAGTGTCTTGCCCAAGGACACAACACAGATGATGTAGATTCGAATCGAACCTTCCGGTGTTCCAACGAATGGGCTACCGCACTCGCTAATGCTTCCTGCATCACTGAGAAACGTTGCAAAGAAGGCCACATGGATTAACTGTGCAACGGATTCGGAATTTTTGTTTGTGTTTTTATAGTTACATAGCTGTTATGTAACATAATTTGAAAACAGAAGCATAATTACCTTATGACTGACATTTTTTCTGCATGCTATACTCAAGTATATTGGACGAATTTAATATTATCACTTGTAATGACGTCACATGTGGTGCGAGGACGTCCTAATAAATACAGGTTACCACCACCGATAGGTGTTCCGAGTTGGTGTAATGAAGCGAGACCTTGTTTCTAGCCATACAACAAAGAGTTGAACGGGCGAGCCAGTTTATGGCCCGGAGACGAGGTCGAGACCTCCATACACCATCTCGGAACCCCAGGGTGGTAATGCCCAATTTCTCTTGCAACATCCCATCCTATAGGAAATGGCCAACTCGTCATTTAAACAAGAAACAATTTGAGATTTGATCATTCCAAGAAATACATTCACGTGTATTAGAAACAGTTTTAGTATCAACGGAGCATAAAACAATTCATTTTCGGGTCTGCTGGACTGTGCTAGTCACATTAAATTTAGTTAATTTTATTCATCTGATTAATATTAGAAAAAACAGTGACCGAAACTTGCGTACAACTGAATGGAATGTTACTCGCAGTGATACCCTCAATGCTGGGTTGTATTTCTCCACGATGGTTTCATTTATTTATTAATTTATTGGTATTTAAGGTCACATACTTATGCACAATGGTTAATCGTGACAGTTTTACGGATGGAGGAAGTTGGAGTACCCGGAGAGAACCACCGACCATCGACGAGCAACTGTCAGCTCATTCTAACTCTGTTCAAGCTCCGCTCAAGCAGGGTTACAGCGGTTGAAGACACGTGCACCATCGACGTGCAGTACGCTTTAGTACACGGCGTCATCGTGGCCCCATGTAGGCAACCGGGATAAAGTGCCTGGCCCAAGGACTCAACGCGGGTCGTTCCGGGCGAGGATCGAACTCAGGACGTCTAGCATAGAAGTCCAACGGTCTACCACTGAGCCACCACGCTCCCAAATACTAGTATAAAATTCGGCGGCGATAGTACAAATAATAAAATGAATGGATATTACGTCATGGCCAGAGTAAGAACACAATATCGTGTCGTCATCATCTTCATTCATAAAAAATCACTTCATAGACGGTGAATAATTGTCAAAGCAGACTCCGTTAGAAACTTCACCTAAATCTTTCATTATGCGGACAAGTCAAAGGGAAGAATGTTGTAAAATAAATCGGTTATTACCATCATCTGGATTTCCGAGGTGTATTGAAGTCTGGTCCTCGTCTCTTGTTCATATATCGAATTGTAATAACGGAATCACCGATATATGCCCAGAGGCAAGATCTAGACATCAATACACGATCTCGGAAAACTGCCTAGTGGTAATAACCTATCTATAGTTCCTCACCTTCCTGCTCACTCACCGATCAAAAACACTCAACATATTTCCTCCCTTTCAGTCGGCTGTGTTTACATGAATTGTGTTTGTTCGTGAGAAACGAAATAATTGCAAGGAATCTTATTTCATAGTGAGAGTGACCTTGACCTTTGATGAATTAACTAAAGAAGCACTCCCACTAATTCCATCCTTTGACATAACCAGTCTGCAAGTTCTCAGCATGTGCAGCCAATAACTCGGTAAAGCTGAAGAATAGGGGACTTTTCCATTTACGTAAAAACAACGCATTTTTCTCACCTTTTTTTCTGTATTTTCCTATTACTAGTTATGTTTTCGACAAAATGACCGAAAGATATTCACTTTTACTGGCAATTATAACCGCTCAACAAATGTTTTACATGTGCGATTTGTGACATTCACATTCATCTTTCCTCCATGTTTTTGTGTTTTTCGGCGCCTGCTCTGTGTATTGGTTGTTTTTTTGGTACGCTTGTTTGTTCTGTTTCCGACATGGTCTAGGGTCAGTGTAGTGAGGGCTAGGGTTAGCTTACCGGTAAGCTAACCCTAACCCTCACTACACTGACCCTAGACCTACAATCGACAGCCAAAGAGAAAACGAAATTTATGTAAACGCACACTTCAAAATGGCGAGAATGCAGAAGAATCTCTGGCACCGTAACATTAAAAGGGTTTAAATTATCTCTAATCTCAGTCCAAAAGTGAATATCTTTCGGTCATTTTATCGAAAACATGACTAGTGATAGGAAAATGTAGAAAAAGGTGAGAAAAATGCGTTGTTTTTACATAAAAGGAAAAATCCCCTATTCTTCAGCTTTACCAATCACTCTAAATCGTTCCCTGGAAGCTGAAAGTTTGTTGCTAATGGCAGTAATCTTGACCTTGAACCATTGAAGTCAAAAGGTAATTCCACTAATTTCGGTTCAGAATTGTGCTTTCACTCATTCCATTGTTCAGACGTAACTCTTCCATGAGGCGTGAATGTTGTACAATTTCAAACATGCACACTAAATCTAAAGTGTTAAAACTGACACTTTCAAGGTGTTAAACCCGTTCTAACTCTTAGAGTTTGATTTTAACCCTCAAAGTGCAATGCTTTAAGCACTTAGACATTACAATCGTCAGACATCTGAAACTTGAATGTATGGCACTTCCCATGTGTCCAGAATTGGTGGTTCTTCCAGAATCGTCCATAATTTGATTTGCGCTTGCTGGGTACATAATTAAAAGGACACAACGCAGATGACGCGGATCAGACTCGAGAGTTCGAGCCTGATCCGCGTCATCTGCGTTGTTTCCTTTTAAGTGTCGCGACATTACACTTGTCAAGTGGTATTATTGTAACACCTGTCAAGTTCTGGGATATCTACACTTGAACAAAGTGCTAGTTCAGCACTTAGTAAGCTTTAAATACAGCACTTCAAGTGTAGTTTTTAACACTTTAGTTTTTAGCGTGTGAATGTTGTGCAATTTCAAACACGAGAGTTATATTTCCCGAAAAACTGAAAATCGATTCATAGTAACAATGACCCTGATTTTCAACCCACTGAACTGGAATAGAAATAGGTCCAGGTGGAGGCGGTCGAGGGGCTCTCCGGGAGATACTAAGGGTCTCATCACCACACATGCAAATATTTAATAGTAGTGCTGAACAGGGTACGTGAACCGCCGACGAACACAAGCCGGACAGGGCATCCTATCCAAGGATGGGGGCAAGTTAGAGGAGTGATAGGAGTTGAGCAAGAGACCCATCGACTGGTGGATTGAGTCAGGTTGGATTTCCCTTTCCGATATTTTTACACAGTTATTGCGTGAATGCATATGTGTGGGAGATACAGTTAGTAATATATTTTGCAATAGGGAGAGAGAGAGTATGCGTGGACCTGTTTGCTTCTTATGTACCAACGGACTACCTATTATGTGCCAGTGGAAGTGTGTGGGCGAGTTGATGTGAGTAAACTCATGTGTTCCTATGGGGAATCGAATCGAAGTACTTGAAGGTTATTTGAGCTGCGCGTCGGTGTGCGCATGTGTGTGAAAATTATGAGAATAATGGTGTAATAGCAGTGATAGATTGTAGTGATGGTTCTAAGAGAGAAGTGTGAGAGTAAATACACGTGAAATCTATCCCTTTGGTTTATTTGGAAAATTTGGAATATGCTCCTTGGCAAGGGGTTGTCAAGGTGATAGCTTAAATTTATGATTTTGTGGTTTAAAAAGTGTATATATTTTTTCTACTCTTTCTCACTCGGGCTAAATTGCAAGCGTAAAGAAAGATCTCTGACGGACCCTGAAAACCGATTTGTCACTTAAACAGACCAGCAATAATTCATGCACTGCTAATAAAACATGAAAGTTGATGGCAATTACTGCGCGTGCTGAACGCCATAATGAGCTGTCAATATCAATCTGTAATTTTGGTATCTCTTGAAAACTGAAATTGAAAGAAACTTGAGTTTTATAGCTGTTCGGAACATGACCCGATTGGTTGGGTAGTTCCGAACAGGAGTACGGGGGTACTAAGAACGACTTCACCACATTCCCCCTGACTTTAAGATCCACCCGTCAATTTCAATTTATTTGTGACCCACCCTTAGGAAAATAATACAAACATGAGGACAGAAATAAAAAAAACATTTTCCCCCTGTGCGGGGTACTGTATTTTTCAAGGTTTATGGGTGGGGCAACTGATACAGCAACTACAAGTTGTCAGATGCTGTGGCCAAAAGGATAGGAAGGGGGAGGCCAATGATGATACTAACTCGAGCAGCCACATCCCATGCATAGGCAGGTGTGGTTTTGGCGGACTTTCAGCTGGTAGCCAAAATATAGTGCATCTGTCTTCAGAAGGAGACGGGTGGTGGGAATCGCCTTGAGCCCCTGGCGTTGACGAGTGGTAAATGTCATAACCTGGGGCCCCACGCTGAAATAGCAGCGACTGAACCGTTGGGCCCAGTCAGCCACTACATCAGCATGGCCGCTAAAACCATGTAAATGAACTTTCTGATGTGGACTGCAGCGGCGAACGACGATTTGGAGACCTCGTGCATAAACGTCCATCGATGGTCCGTCGGAGTCTGGGCCTCTAAGGTGAAGGAGGAGGGTTTTTTCTGGGGTTGCTAATCGTAGGACCCTTTCCAGGAAGTCATCCTGATAAATGTGGAGCCTTCCAGGGACCGTACGATCTAGCCCAACCTCCCCAAGGGCCTGGGCAAATGGCAACAACCTTTCTAATTTTTCTATGACTCCATCCATTGGTTCTGCCAAGATATCACTCAAGTGCTTTGGGTGGAACCCCACGGCAGTACCGATGCATGGGTTGGGGTCCGCCATAGTGAGAAAAGTTGCCGGGTCACAATATACAGAAACACCACCTACCACTGTGACTGAGGTCTCTGGGGATTGGGATTGGGATTGGACCAAGTTTAGAAGTTCTGTAGCCGAGACATTAGGATGGGTAAGGGGAGCGCGATGGCTCAGTAGGTAGAGGTGCAGGCTGCAAGCCGAGAGGTCCTCGGTTCGAATCCCACCTGCGGCAACCGCGTTGTGTCCTTGGGAAAGACACTTCATCTCCATTGCTCGCGTGGGGGCACGATGACGCCGTGTACTAAGGCGTACTGCACGTCGATGGTACGCATGTCTTAAACTAATCTAACCCTGCCTGTGTTGCAGTGCGGAGTTACGATGTTGGGGAGCTGGTAGCTGCTCGTCGTTGCTCGGTGGTTCTCTCCGGGTATTCTGCCTTCCTCCACCCGTAAAACTGCCACGGTCATGATTAGCCATTGTGCATAAATATGTGACCTTAAACATCAATAAATAAATAATAATTAGAATGGGTAAGATTACAGAAACGATGCACATGGAAATGGGCGTCCATTGCGTGGATTGGTCCCAAATGGGTGGGAGAAGAGATAAATGGATTTATGAGGGGTAAGACAGGAGGGTGGACTGTGTTGGTAGCGTAGATGGGAACAGGAATGTCAGGAGGACTACGTATTACCACTGTGGGAGACATGCGTACTTCAATGGGGAGTGAAGAGATGGTATTGGTTGCTTCACTCAATGAAGTGGGTGCTACTGTGGGAGATGGAAAATCAGAGAAAGTAACTCGCTTTCCAACAGATATTTTCTTGGTAGGAATAAGGTCAGGTGTGGAGGATCGGGTTACTTGACATGAGGCAAAACTAGTAACTGGCACAGAAGGGGTAGTTGGTGGTGGGCAAGAGGTACTAGAAACACCAAAATCAGGACGGTTATGAGGTGCTAAGGTGGCCAACAAATACATTATAGCCCTCCAATGGTTGAGGGGAGATATGTGAAACTCCTGGGGAATTGGTCACTTCTGATGCTGACATAACACAACCATCGACGTGATTGCGGCAGAGGATGGGACACAGTTGGTGGGGATGTCAGCATTCTGGTTGACTAAATGGACCAATCCATCCAGGTTGGTACCATGTGCTTTGGCCAACTGATCTATTGGGGAAGAACTGGTGTCATTTCCTTCTTGTTCTTTAAAACATTGGGGCAAGTGAGCACCCTCGCAATGACGGCGCAAAGACCTACTAGGCATCTGACGTTCTGGGAGAGCACACCTGGGTGCTTTACTCTTGGCTTTTGCCCTATCAGATGACCCACCAGATGGGAGAGAACCTCTGGGAGCAGGATGCGGCGAACTGTTCTGCCGTTTTTTGGGCGGCTCTGGAGCTCCTGTCCGGTCAAATGTGATGAGGGAGGGGATGGGGGGGGGGGGCTCTACCAGTGGTAAACTCCTACCTCGTCCAGCTCCTACTGGGGTGATGTTTAATGACATCAGACTGGATGGACGGGACTGCCTAATCCTTGGAGTCTTCAGGTGTACTGATATGGGTGGGGCGCGTACAGCCCCGCCAGAACTATTTGATTGGCTGGGAACAGGAGGTAAACTGGGGAACTTGGAGCTGGAAATGGATGGAGAGGACAATGGGTTTGGTGTAACAGACGGCACCACATTTACTTCCACCGTGGTGAAAGCAGCAGCTACCATGGTAAGGGTGACAGGTGCCGACTGCACCACGAAGGCATAAGTTTGTGTATTCTCCCTCAACGGAGACACAGTTTGGTGTGTGAGGAGATTTGGAAACTGTGGTAAATCTTGCAAGTTTGGGGGCTGTTCTCTTTCTTTGAGGGGAGAACTCACCCCGGGTTTTGCAACATTGCATAGAAACCGGGGTAAGGTGGGATCATTTATATACCGGATATCCCGGCAGGTCATGTTTGGCCCTACGGGGGCGGCTGGTCTCCAAGGCCTTCTAGGGCTGTCTGAATCAGATTCACTCAGCGGGGACATGTATACACATCCAAATCTTGGGATCCTTCCGGGGTAACATTAATACAATGCCCATGATACCATTCTAAACGGGAATCGCATTCAATCATAAAATCTCCTGTGTCGAGTTTCCGACAAAATCAATACAATGGGAGTGCTGCTCCAGTTTCCTGGGTACGGGATTTAAGCCTTGTAATCCATGGGGGCAAATCTCGATCCTTGCAAATTTTCATTTTGTCATGATTTACTGTAACTATTTTGTTGTACAGCTGATGTTTATATATATATGAGTTAATTTTCATCAAGATTATTCCAGGACCTTTCCACACAGGGTTCAACTTTTTAGTTCCACCACGCTTATTCCATCGACTCAAAATATACACAATATCACCGTCTTTATAAGGATTTACCTGTATATGATGGTCATAGTACTTCTTCATGATTTTTTGTTGCCATTTAAGAGTTGATCGAGCAATTTTCATGGGCTTCCTGAATGGAATGGGTTAATGTTTGGACATATTCAGGAACATCTGAGATGGAAGGATTTGGGGATGTGGGACCAAAAACTAGATCGGAGGGTTGATAAACTTCTCTCCCTAGCATCATTCTATTTGGAGTATAGACAGTATGCCGGTTAACAGCTGACCCCAGAGCTCTGGCTAACTGAGCTAATTGTACATCCCAAGTTGACTGTTTTCGGCCCACAAAACAACGGACGGCATCCATTAATGTTCTGTTGTATCTTTCGACCTGACAATTTGCGGAAGGTCTATAAGCAGTTGTACGGGTTTTAAGGATGTGTAGGGCTTCACAAACAAGTGAAAACAGCGTACTTTCAAAGTTCGTTCCTTGGAACGTTTCTGGAGTGGACACCCAAACCTAGAGAAGAATTCATTAACAGCTGTTGAAGCAGTTTCGTTGGGCAAGAGAATACATTCGACCCACTTGGTGAATTGATCCACCATCATTAGTATATACTCATTACCACGGTCTGTTTTGGGTAAAGGTCCCGAGAAATACAAGTGCATCCTTTCCATGGGTACCCCAGCATGGTACAAATTTAATGGATGACGAGCAAGCCTAGAGGGTTTCTTTTTCTGATTACAGGCCACACAAGATTTTACATAATTTTCAGCATCTTCTGACATACGTGGCCAATAATACTTATCTTTTAGTCTATTCTGCGTACGAGAAATACCTTGATGCCCAGCAGATGGAATGCCATGGTTCAGGGATAGCACTTCAAGCTGTAGGGACTTGGGAATTACCAAAACTCTGTTTCCAGAATTACGGACTTTGTAGAGCAATTGATTATCAAGACTAAACTTTTGTCTGCTCATCCAATAGGTTTTTGCCACAGGACCAGTCAGAAAAACTGTGCCTCCTCCGGCTCCTCCTTTGACACCAGTCACAGAATCAAATGCTGGATCTGCCCACTGTTCAGTCATAATATCACTATCTGTATAACCGCGCATTTCAAATCCAGTACGGTTTGAATCGGTTTGGGTTGCTTGGGCATTAACCTGGGCTGGTCCAATGCCAAACTCTATGGGATCATGATCTGATTCGAAGGATTCAGAGGTATCAACCCCGTAGACCAGTAGAACCAGTACAGTACGTGGAGAGTGGATTGTAACTAAATCACCCGCAGAGTGGAGTTATCACCCAAGCAATAACTTTCAGATTCTGTACATATCGACAAAAAACACAAGCAATGTTTCAGCCAATGGACCTCCGGGTTCAACCCGGAGGTCCATTGGCTGAAACTTTGCTTGTGCTGGTTATGCTTTGCAACAAATTTGCAATTATTGCTTGAGTGGAATCTGGAAACTAGATCACAGGGCTGATAAACTTCTCTCCCTAACATCATTCTAGTTGGAGTATAGCCAGTATGCCGGTTAACAGCTGATCTCAGAGCTCCGGCTAACTGAGCTAAATGCACATCCCAAGTTGACTGTTTTCGGTCCACAAAACAACGGGCGGCATCCATTAATGTTCTGTTGTATCTTTCGACCTGCCCATTTGCGGAAGGTCTATAAGCAGTTGTACGGGTTTTTGAGGATGTGTAGGGCTTCACAAACAAGTGAAAACAGCGTACTTTCAAAGTTCGTTCCTTGGTCCGTAAATATCTGGAGTGGACACCCAAACCTAGAGAAGAATTCATTAACAGATGTTGAGGCAGTTAACTCGACAGTTTGGTTGGGCGATGATGGTGGATCAATTCACCAAGTGGGTCGAATGTATTCGACCCACTTGGTGAATTGATACCATAATTAGTATATACTCATTACCACGGTCTGTTTTGGGTAAAGGTCCCGAGAAATACAAGTCCACCTTTTCCATGGGTACCCCAGCATGGTACAAATTTAATGGATGACGAGCATGCCTAGAGGGTTTCTTTTTCTGATTACAGGCCGCACAAGATTTTACATAATTTTCAGCATCTTCTGACACAGATGGCCAATAATACTTATCTTTTAGTCTATTCTGCGTACGGGAAATACCTTAATGCCCAGCAGATGGAATGTCATGGTTCGGGGATAGCACTTCAGGCTGTAGGGACTTGGGAATTACCAAAACTTTGTTGCCAGAATTACGGACTTTGTAGAGCAATTGATTATCAAGACTAAACTTTTGTCTGTTCATCCAATAGGTTTTTGCCACAGGACCAGTCAGAAAAAAACTCTGCCTCCTCCGGCTCCTCCTGTGACACCAACCACTGAAACAAATGCTCAAGATCTGGATCTGTCATCTGTTCAGTCATAATATCACTATCTGTATAACCGCGCATTTCAAATCCAGTACGGTTTGAATCGGTTTGGGTTGCTTGGGCATTAACCTGGGCTGGTCCAATGCCAAACTCTATGGGATCATGATCTGATTCGAAGGATTCAGAGGTATCAACCCCGTAGACCAGTAGAACCAGTACAGTACGTGGAGAGTGGATTGTAACTAAATCATCCGCGGAGTGGAGTTATCACCCAAGCAATAACTTTCAGATTCTGTACATATCGACAAAAAACACAAGCAATGTTTCAGCCAATGGACCTCCGGGTTCAACCCGGAGGTCCATTGGCTGAAACTTTGCTTGTGCTGGTTATGCTTTGCAACAAATTTGCAATTATTGCTTGGGTGGAATCTGAAAATTAGATCACAGGGCTGATAAACTTCTCTCCCTAACATCATTCTAGTTGGAGTATAGTCAGTATGCCGGTTAACAGCTGATCTCAGAGCTCCGGCTAACTGAGCTAAATGCACATCCCAAGTTGACTGTTTTCGGTCCACAAAACAACGGGCGGCATCCATTAATGTTCTGTTGTATCTTTCGACCTGCCCATTTGCGGAAGGTCTATAAGCAGTTGTACGGGTTTTTGAGGATGTGTAGGGCTTCACAAACAAGTGAAAACAGAGTACTTTCAAAGTTCGTTCCTTGGTCCGTAAATATCTGGAGTGGACACCCAAACCTAGAGAAGAATTCATTAACAAATGTTGAGGCAGTTAACTCGACAGTTTGGTTGGGCAATGATGGTGGATCAATTCACCAAGTGGGTCGAATGTATTCGACCCACTTGGTGAATTGATCCACCATAATTAGTATATACGCATTACCACGGTCTGTTTTGGGTAAAGGTCCCGAGAAATACAAGTGCACCTTTTCCATGGGTACCCCAGCATGGTACAAATTTAACTGATGACGAGCATGCCTAGAGGGTTTCTTTTTCTGATTACAGGCCGCACAAGATTTTACATAATTTTCAGCATCTTCTGACACAGATGGCCAATAATACTTATCTTTTAGTCTATTCTGCGTACGGGAAATACCTTAATGCCCGGCAGATGGAATGTCATGGTTCAGGGATAGCACTTCAGGCTGTAGGGACTTGGGAATTACCAAAACTTTGTTGCCAGAATTACGGACTTTGTAGAGCAATTGATTATCAAGACTAAACTTTTGTCTGTTCATCCAATAGGTTTTTGCCACAGGACCAGTCAGAAAAAAACTCTGCCTCCTCCGGCTCCTCCTGTGACACCAACTACTGAATCAAATGCTCAAGATCTGGATCTGTCATCTGTTCAGTCATAATATCACTATCCGTATAACCGCACATTTCAAATCCAGTACGGTTTGAATCGGTTTGGGTTGCTTGGGCATTAACCTGGGCTGGTCCAATGCCAAACACTATGGGATCATGATCTGATTCGAAGGATTCAGAGGTATCAACCACGTGGACCAGTAGAACCAGTACAGTACGTGGAGAGTGGATTGTAACTAAATCACCCGCGGAGTGGAGTTATCACCCAAGCAATAACTTTCATATTCTGTACATATCGACAAAAAATACAAGCAATGTTTCAGCCAATGGACCTCCGGGTTTAACCCGGAGGTCCATTGGCTGAAACTTTGCTTGTGCTGGTTATGCTTTGCAACAAATTTGCAATTATTGCTTGGGTGGAATCTCCACTCTGCGAGTCATTTAGTGATAATACACTCTCCACGTACTGTAGATTCACAGTAGGGTTCATAGAAATCAGATTGACTAAGAAATGCCTCTATCTGTTTAATTTGTCTATTAATTTCCACTTCCACCAAGTCACAAAATGACAAACTATCTGAATCCTTAACCATTTGCAAATTTCTTGATTTGGAGTACGTGACTGTCTTACAGCTGCTTCTCCCAATGGTTTTACATTGTGAACTTCAGTAAAGAAATTACCCCAATTTCTATCTAATCTTGTACAATATTTACATCCCCCACAAGAGAGCTTTGAAAGTGGTATACCCACACGATAGTGCGTACAAGTTTGGTGATCGAGAAGACGTGATAGGGCATCTGCATTGGTGTGTTTTGAACCACTGCGGCGTTGAATAGTGAAGTGATAGTGAGTCAACTCCTCTAGCCAACGAGCTATTTGACCTTGGGAATTTTTGAAATTCAGAAGCCATTTCAGACTACTGTGATCTGTGCGAACAGTGAAATGCCTACCCAGTAGCAGATGACGGAATTGCCGGGTAAATCGTATCACAGCCAACAATTCCTTACGTGTCGTACGATATTTTCTTTGTTCGGGACTTAATACGAAACTTCCATAAGCCACCACGTTTTCCTGCCCTTTCTGTGCCTGGATAAATTCTGCTGCTCCTATGGCATGGCCAGAGGAATCGGCAACTAAAATGAAACGGTCATCATTGTTGGGAAAAACCAAAAGGGGTGTGGAGGCTAATGCATTTTTGATATCCTGAAAAGCTCTCTCTTCCTCCTCCTCCCATCCAAAAACATTTTTACCAGTACGTCGGTACAAAGGGGCAGCCAGATGGGCATAATTTTTTATGAAGGCCCTATGGTAGTTTGCTAACCCAAGGAATCGTTCAACATCATGTGCTGTCTGTGGCCGTGACCAATTTTGTACTACCAAAGATACATCACTGCCTATCTCCACCCCTTGCGGGGAGATATGGTGACCGAGAAATTCAATTTGTTTCTGGAACAAGAGACATTTCTGGGGTTTTAATTTTAGTTGGTAATGTCGGAACCTTTGCAATACCTGTTCAAGATTGGATATATGATCTTCAAATGTTTTATCCATGACAATTATATCGTCTAGGAAAGCCAAAGTTATTTCCCAGTTTAACCCTCGAAGGACCAGGTCCATAACTCTTGAGTAACAAGCCGGTGCATTTGTCAAACCATACCCCATTCTATTAAATTCAAACAGACCATATTTGGTTATAAATGCTGTCTTTTTCTTATTGTTTTCATCAATTTGTATCTGCCAATAAGCTTGATTTGCATCCAATTTGGAAAACCAGATGTTGCCGGTTAGGGTGATCAGACAATCATCAACTAGGGGTAATGGAAAGTTATCTTTGACTGAAACAGTTAAGTCCCATTAAGTCTAAACACCAGCGGACTCCACCACAGCGTTTTCTGATCAAGACGGGGGTGGCTGCCCACTCAGATGTTGAGGGTCGAATGATACCAGCCTCCAGCATGATCTGCAAATAAGATTTCTCTTCATTGACAAAGCACGCAGGAGTCCGACGCATTCGTAATTTAGTCGGCTTGGACTGTCCGCTATCTATTGTATGTTTAATGGTAGTGAAGTTTCCAAGATCAAACTCATGTTTAGAAAAAACATTTTGATATTTTACAAGTAATTCATTCAGGACTCCCACTTCGGATGGATCTAATTTATTTTTTGATTTTTCATACAAATTTTTCAAGTGGTCTGGTAGGTTAATGTTGGGCGGATGTTCCATTGTGGATGAGCATCTTTTACTATCAGTATCCAAAGTGAGGAGGGGGTCACACTCATTGGCTTCAATAGCCTGCCCAATAGCCTGCCCAATAACAGTCCCCTTTTTTGAGTGTGACATACTTATTGTGTTGTGGGTATTTATTAATGCTACAATTGGCGGGTTACCTTCTGAGTGAGCAGTCCGAGAGATTAATAAATGTAGGTCCAGATTGGGTTCAACCATATACTCTGGCATGGTTCTCTCTAATCCACATCGGACTCTTCTCACAGAATTGGGTGGAACTACTACTTTCCTAGCTAATGAAATGGGGAAGGGTTGCATTTGTAGTATGTCTGAACCAATGGTAAATGTGTTGTGTGCAAGATCAATGAGAATGTTGTGTTCTTGTAGAAAATCTAAGCCTAGAAGCATGTCAACCTCAATCGGGGCGACATGGACTAGTAGGTAATAATCATTGGTTCCCAAAGTCATTCGGGCTGGACCATTAATTCTACCTTTCATTGATAATTTTTTACCACCTGTGTTAATTCTCACTTCCTTGATAAAAGGAAGGTCAGTGCTTAATGATTGAAAGACTTCCTCTGAAATGATTGACAACTCAGCTGTAGTGTCAACAATGGCATCTAAACAAGTATTCTCTAATTTCACAGGAATATGTATGGTCGACCTTGACCTTAGTTGACATAGGGTGATCTCATCCAATTCGGGGGGATCCTGTTTGTGGCTTTTGGTGGGAGACAGGGTCGGACTCAGGCCTCTTGGCTCGACCCAGTGTCGTTTAAATCGTCAAAGTTAACTGCAGAGGTAGATTTCAAAGGAGATTGGTGAGCTCCTGATGGTTTGTTAGCACCTTTATTCATTTCTAATCTGGAGGGACACTCCCTAGCAACATGTGATGGGGAGTTACATATATAACATCCAGTGGGACGTCGGATGGGAGAGGGTGACCGACTGAACTTACCTCGCTCCGGAACTGTTTTGTGTCGAAGCTCTGTTACTAAAGAACTTACCGTAAGGGTTAAAAATTTACATTCTGGGGCATGATACGCACTTCTCTAGTAAGTATTTGCATATCAGGTGACACAAACTGAACTGGGTCCCTCCGCCGTTTATGGGAGGGGGTGAACTGCTTCTTGGGGATTTAAGAATGGGTTTTGGTACATAAGCAGCTTGAATTGTTGTGGGGTTAATTTCCCCATATATTGTCTGGGAATCTGTGTTGGGTTTTAATCCTGTATACTGATAAGAAGCTGAACAGTCAATGCTTGGTTTGGTATGGTTGACTTGGGGTGTAGATACAGGTACATACATGGCCTTGGCAGTATATTGGTACCATTTGACTTTATCCATAGCATCCTCCAAATTGGTAGGGCGAAGGTTAGCTACATATTGTCCTGTGGCTTTATCTGCCAACCCGTGGCAAAATCGCATTACCATTTGTTGGGTTCTATTTCCCTCGGGAAAATTTGCAAAAGCGCGCAAAGCGAGAGTTTGAATTTCCTCTGCCCACTTTTCTAAACTCATTGTATTACCTTGCTGTAATTGGGAAAACTTTACTTGGGCTGTTTCGGGCATATCAGACATGCCAAAATGTGTTTCCATTTGACGCAATAAATCACTAATTCCCATATCAGGATGTTGTCGGAATATAGTAGTGTAGTATTCGCTGGCTTTACCAGTGAGGCACCAACATAAATACATTTTACATTCCTCATCTGTTCAGGTTTGGGATTGAGAATAATGGAAAAAATTAGTGTTGAAAGCTTGCCAGTTAGTTGTACCATCATATGTCAAATATTTGGGTACATGAGGTGGATTTCGTACCTGAGCCCAAGGTCGTCTAGCTTTAGGATCAGCTGGGGGTGTGGGCACACCCGGGACACACTGAAAGTGCTGTGCCTGAAACTGTGGAACTGCAGGAATGGTGGGTAGGAGCGGAAAAACGGGTGCTTGCACCCGTGATGCCTCTGCTGCAGGAGGGGTAGGTAGTTGGGGTGGTGATACCATTGGGAAACCAGGAAAAGGCACAGGAAAGGGAAAACCCATGTTAGTGGGGTAACTATTTGAAACTGACGTTACTTGTGTGGAAGGCACCATCAATTTATCTAACTTCTGAATTTCAGGCTTAATATCTTGGAATGTGCCAGCCATTTTTATGTCAGTCTGGGTGGTAGGGGGTGGTCCCGTCAAGGGAGCCTTACTAATAGCATCTAAAACACAGAAGTTAAATTTTTCTGTTGCTCTTTGGGGGTGGCAAGTATCATTATTGAAGAATGAGGACATTTAGACCGTTCATCATCATCCCCAGGTACATGTGGAGTGAAATCAATAGCTGCTAGGAAACCCCTAGTAACCTGTAGGTTGGGAATGACACGCAACAAATCCTCTGTCAGGTTTCCCTCCTCCTCCCTTCACAAAAGAAGGTCATGAACAACCTGAAATGACACCCCAGGGAGTTTCAATAAATCTGCACCCCCACAAGTATTAATAGGAATAGGCTATGATGGATCCGGTGAGGACATTACTTCTTAAAAAATTAAATCAGAAAATAAACTAAGAAATTTGGAAAAGAAAATGTTGAGAAAAAAAAACGAAAAAGTAGAAAAACAGGGTTAAATGAATGTTGAAAATGTCTTTGGGAAGTGAATTTACCCAGAATGGATTGCAATGACAGAGGAGAATGCAAAATGAGATGCACGAAAATAGGTACAAAAATGGAGCAACCCGTGGTGAGTGGAACAGCTGACCAAGACAAACAACAAAATATTAAAACATCAAAAATGAAAAAAGCAAACAAAACTATCAAACGATGGTAAGTATCCGTACGGGAACGGTAGCGACGACGCCACTGTTGTATAGATACTTATACATAAAACGGTACAACAAAAACAATATCAATCTTCTTAAACATGTCATCAATATCAATCTGTAATTTTGATATCTCTTGAAAACTGGAATGGGACGCCGCTGAAAGAAACTTTGGTTTTATAGCTGTTCGGAACATGACCCGATTGGTTGGCCAGTTCCGAACAGGAGTACGGGGTTTCTTAGGACGACTTCACCACATACCAAGGATATGAGACTTTTAAAGAAACTTAAAAGAGAATTGTAAATTAAGATAGATCTAAGAGGCCAAGTTCAAGAGAATCAATTAAAGTGGGAATTAATGTCCTTGTTATTGAATAAGAGTCGAGGGTTTTTTAGAAAAATTCATTCCAGTCTAAAAGTGTGTAAGACTGTGGGTCGCAGGCGAGGAGCTGGGGTGGTCCCATACTATAGGTTAGAGGAGGTGCCGCATTGGTGAGAAAGTATAATGTTGGTACTTAGGTAGACGGTATTACCTGTAGAAGGCAAGCCATACATACATAAAGTAGTCTTTGCCTGTATGAACCTTATTCTGAGATAAATGGACGGGAGCACTTAACCCCTGGTGGCGACTACTTGAGTGAGAAGCGGCCTCTAAAGTGACAAGTGGCCTTGCGGTGGCAATGATAAAGTGAAGTTCCAGTTGTATGTTCATGAAAGGCGGCCAGAGTCCAATGACACTACATCGAGCCAGGGGAAAAGCAACCAGCGACAAGGAAAAAACAACCAGCGACAGCAGAGAACGCGGGCCCGCTAATTGACTCAAAACTGGTTTGGGTGGGGTGTGTCTGACGTTTGTGTTATTCATTGGATTTTATGTAAGTTAAAAATTACCATATTTTTCTTTATGTATTAAAATTGTGAATTTCAGTGAACCCCTGTTGATTTATGCTTTTTGTTGAAAAGTCATTGACCCCTTCAGGATACGAACTACCCCAACAAAAACGAAACTGAGGGGGGGGGGGGGGGTTCGTCACGGTTAGACATACTTTCACGCACGGATTTTGACGACACTCCTTGAGTTTTTGCTGAATTCGCAGCGTGAATCTATTTCTCCCAGCAACGACGACGCCCCAATTTCCGACACCTCTATCCAACTGCCCCTTTCAGCATTCTAGCAGAATCCTCGGAACAATAATCTCACTTATCCTTGTAGGGTTAAAGAAATTTCGTGGCGATGCATAATTTTGTTAATGAGTAGAGATACCGAAATTAAGACTCGTCCATTAAAAGTCATTACCTTTTCAGTGAAATGATCAAACGAAAATAATAATAAAGACATAATTATTCCGTTCATAATAGATGTGACTTCTAAAGATTTTTTTTCAATTATTAAAACTCGATTATAAGATTGATGAAGAAATCACTCCTTTTTTCCGGAATGTGACCGAGATGTAAAAAGGAGACCCTCTTATATCCATCTAACACTAACGATCAGAAGTCATTTTTGCTGCCACGGTCTGTTAAGTTTTGCCTCGCGCATAATTTTAACAGATGTGAGGTCCAGTTTGTTTTTCTTCACAATGTTAGATCCATGTTTCTTTTTCCAAACCACAACTTCTTCCACCCACTTTCAAACTCTTTCAAATGGGAAGTAGTCAGTTTAGAATGAGAATGAAAGGTGTGAATTCATCAACATTGTTTGTTTGTTGGTTGTGTGTAACATTGCGGATTTGGTGCATTTGTGAAATAGAAAGTTAAGCTTCATTTTGTTATCGTTATCATATCTAAATTTGAATTCAAGTATAGTGTATTTGCCCAATCGAACAATTCATACACTTCCAATTTAATTCAACCTATCCTGACAGTGGAATCGTTTTGCGCCACATTGGGCTCACATTCCTGTTTTGTCATCTGCCAAGAATACCACACCTATTAACAGTAACGCCCGTATCCTACTCATTGAATCTCATTGTTCAAAATGTTCATGCATACATGAACACTTTTAGTACCCACCATACAGTTAAAACTAGAATTCCTGTCACGAACTGTGCGCTTATCTAGGCTTAATTGCGCGTAAGAATTGCGCGCAATTGCCATATCGAATGGCATCCAAAGCACGGCAAGTTCTCCTGGTTACTCATAGCAAACGCAGGCAATGTTTCTGCCAATGGACCTCCGGGTCACCCGGAGGTCCATTGGCTGAAGCATTCCTTGCCCTTATGCACAAGCCATATGTACAGAATGTGATAGTCTTACTATGGTTATAACGCGTAGATTAACGCGCAGATCGACGTGTGCTGTTTGTGCGCATTTCATGACAGGACTTCTAGTTTTAACTGTACCTACGGTCTTCAACGACTCCGAAAACAATGAGTATTTAATTCCAACTTTCTTCGTCAAAATACCTAAAAGTTCCATATTTCAGATAATTTGCCCTGGGTCTCTCCATAGCTCTTTTTGAATTCTTTGGGTTGAAGTGCAGGTTAATAAAAGATAGGCGTCGCGAGGGGCTACCTGGACAAGCAAAGAGAGAAGTTTGTTAAGGTTCTGAATAAGGCGGTGTGGTGTTTTGTGTGGTCAGCAGAGTTCTACAGAAGGACTGACAAAAGTGGGAAAGTGTTTGTAGCAACCAGTATCGGGCGTTGTGATATTCAGGAGTTTTCTGGGGTTGGAGGAAGAAGAATGAGTGCGCGTTCTGTCGAATGACCCTAATTTATCAACTCCTAGCTAACAAATCAGTCCATTTTCCCAGCGGTATCTGTGTTCAAAATCACGATTCAGATTTCTTCCTTTTATCCTTATAAATCATAATAAAGAACTATTCAGTGGAAAATGCAAACCAGTTCCTTCCAACGAATAACCATAAACTATGGTTTGGGGAAAATGAATTACTGAGGTTTTAAAGACAAATTTCAAGAACATCCTTTTGACATTGCGGTGTAATGACCTGTGCAAATTGTAAAGTCACGATACAAAATTTGTGGAAAACCCTAGATTGCTGTGAAATTAAGTACTCAAAACTATTAACCCTTTCAACAATGCATCGTCGTTCACCCTACTGTTCACAACTAAAGGATGAATCATTTTTTTTTCGAAGGAAAGTCAAGCAATAATTAAATTCCACAGCCCAGTAGGGCTGGTAGATTAACCCTTTGAACCCTAGCGGCCGCTTTTCCGGCCGGGAACATGATATGCCATAACGTTATTAAATAGGATGGCTGTTCGGTAAACATGTGAGGTAGACCAATCAATATTTTCAACGCGCAGCCCAGAGGCTGCGCGTTGAAAATATTGATTGGTCTACCCCAAATAATGAATATGGACTCTTCTAATTGTCTTTATTGAATTGGCATGGAAGGTACCACCGTAGTTCAAAGGGTTAAATTATTGCCGACCTTTTCTCCCGATTTTTTTTTTCAATCTGCCACCTGCATGTTGAGTGCAAAATGTACTTAAAGCAAAAATGTTACATATCGTTTTGAAAGATTTATTATTAAAAGTTTACACAATACACAGTTCAGATGATGCTGAGTTATCCTTACAAAACATTCATTTCTTACGTCAAAATAAATATGTTGATGTTAAGTTGTATATTGTTGTATTTAACCTCGTTTATATGGGACTAAAGAGATGTGAGGGACGTTGTACAAACACGAGAGCGCGAATGCGCAGGAGTGTTTTACAATATAGTCCCTCGCCTCGAATGAATTATTTCACGTTACCAGTCCAGTCAAGCGATTACTCTCTATTTAATTCGACAAGAAGGTGATTCTTGATATATTGAAGTGTAATCCTTTTCCCTATTAAGGATAATTATATTATTTAACCCTTTACCTAACGTAACGGTCAAAACCAGCCAGCGCTATTCTCAAAAATCGCCAATTAATTCTCATTATTTTTTCATTTTTTGTCTCTAAAACATAGGTTATGACCCTCATTGGAACGAGCTCGTCGAGCTTGTTCCAATGAGGGGTCATAACCTATGTTTGTGAGACAAAAAATGAAAATAATAGTTATTAAAGAATTTTTTTGGCATGTCGCCTGTTTTTCATGCTAGGTAAAGGGTTAAAAAAACAATGAAGTCCCCATTACACCCACGGCAAAGCGTCTTCGTTTGCGCGCACGGGTACATGACCCAATAGTTGATTGAATAATTCACTTGTGAAGCTATCGTTTATAATCAAACTCGGAAATCCCAGTAAATCACACTTTGGAAAGTAATAATTGAGCCTATTCTAAATAAAACCACAAGTGTTGTTTAATTTACCAGTGCCTTTTAAAAGATATTTCCTGGTTTTTTAAGAGCACCTTACGGTCAGTGAAAAGGGAATAAAAAAGGCACTTGATAGTCAGGAATTCATGTAATTCGATTGGCTATCAGACTTTAAGAATTAACAAATAATGAATAGGTTTGATGCCTGTGTTTTAGGAACGTTAATATGTTATAACTTAGCGATGCTGAAGCCATAGAAAAGACATCGCACTTTTACTCGGATATGCGCTCTCACTTGTTCGCAGTGGTATTGGATTGTTATCTGACACAGGCTGCTCCTATTACCTTAAATGTTGCTCCACGCGAATGGGGCATTGTAAACGCCAGTATTTAGTGCCACACATATAATTCTGTTAATACAATAAACATAGAATCGTCAGCTTTTTTGAATAGTCAGACATTGCGGCAACGATTTGTGCATTGCTACATACCAAAGATAAATGCTAATTACACACCAGTTAGCAATCAGGCGGTGATCGCGGTGGCTCAGTGTTGGACTTCTATGGTAGAGGTCCCGAGTTCGACTCGCGTTGTGACCTTGGGCAAGGCACTTTATTCTGGATGCCGACATGGGGGAGCGATGACGCCGTGTACTAAGGCGTACTGCACGTCGATGGTGTACATGTCTTCAACCGCTGTAACCTTGCTAGAGCGGAGCTTGAACAGAGTTAGAATGTTGAGGAGCTCAGAGCTGCTCGCCGTTGCTCTGTGGTTCTCTCCGGGTACTCCGGCTTCCTCCACCCGTAAAACTGTCACGGTCACGTTAACCATCGTGCATAAGTATGTGACCTTAAACACCAATAAATAAATAAATAGCAATCGGGAACACAACACCATTTTGCGTGATTAGCTTTTGATTGTGTCATGGATATTGGATTGAGTGTGATCGCTTATTGTTTTTGTAATTATTGTCTTTATTCTACAACAAGGCGCGTTGTAGACATTACAGTGTAATAAAACTGCAAGCTGAAAAATAAATTATCGATTTTACTTCATTCCAACTTTCGCATCACTCCTGCTGTATTGAAGAAGCTTTACTCGTTATGTCGTTCGACCAAAAAGGGGTCGGACTGACAATTGCCAACGTATACACAATGTGGGGAGCGACTAAGAAACATGGGAAGTGGAGCTACCACCAAGAAAATTTACTCGAACAATCAACGAACAAAAATGTGAAGCTCGAGCTGAGTTGAAGCTGGTGGACCTCTGGGTTCAAATCGTGGGTCCCTTCTTTGAATCTTTACTTGAGGATCTTTGATACTTGCAAACGAAATTCTTAAATAACTATTTTTTCATTTTTTGCGTCAAAAACATAACTTATGACCTCTCATTGGAACGAGCTCAATGAGCTCGTTCCAATGCGGGGGCATAAGCTATATTTTGAGACAAAAAAAATGAAAAAATAATAAAAATTGAATGGTGATTTTTGTGAATAGCGCTGGCCGGTTTTCGCCTTTATATTGGGTAAAGGGTTAATTTTTAACTGGTTATCTACAGCAAACTCCAAAATCGGCTAGCGCAATCCACGAAAACCGCCATTCAAATTTCATTATTGTTTCCATTTTTGTTGTGGTCTTTCCAATTAGGCTTTATTTATTTTTAGAGGCAAGGAGTTTTGTTTTTTTTTTAAATAGTTATTCAAGAAAGATGTCATGCAAGTGCCATCTTCTATTCATCTATGTAAAGGGTTAAACAGAATTCAAGATTTGTTGGTGGAAATTCCACTCTGCGTGTGTTTTAGTGACCCCTACTCTCCCTGTTATGTAAGTATTTATTGCACTGCAATATCCGAAGAATTATTTCAACTAGGTCACAAAAGCATTGTCTCTCACGAAAGACATTCGATTTTTTGTGAGACGACAAGCTAACTGCAATTTAAAAAAAATGTAAAGAATTTGAATCGAACACAAGCCAGTACAAAACTGGGTGAATGACCTTTTCGTTCATTTATCGTTCAGTGCATTTGCATAAAAACAAGGCGATCAATATTTCGTTGGCCTGCAACAAATGAGAATACTTTTGCGAGCCTTCGGAGCGCAAGAACCGTTCAGCGTTGTTCAACCACTTTCGACCATCTTTAGATGTGCTATAGCGTTTCAACTTGCCTGACAGTCGTATTGGCTGTTTCTCTTTTCAGAGAGAGGCTTCGGTGGTGTTCTCGCTACTTTAGCTCGCTCTTGTCATAGTCTTGCCAGCAGGTCTTGTGCTCTCTTGTAGTTTTATATAGACTCTCTGATGATGGTTGCGGTGTTCTTGGGAGTTTCCAAAGAAGAAACCCTGATCCAGAGGAAGGGTAGAGATTGGAGATAGAGGTGTTCAAAGGCAGTTTCTATCTCCACTACATTGTCGTTGTGCACCTCGCTAATCCTTCTGTTCAGACCCTCCCCCCCCCCCCCCCAACCCAGACGAGGAACGGCGCTGTGAATAGAAATAATATGACTTTTAGGCGGGAGAAGGTATTGACTCTCTCTGCCTTTCTCTTTCTTCCCTCTATCAGTTCTCCGTTCGCATGAACTCCTCCATCTGAAGAACGTCACGGCGCTTGGTTCTGTGTCTTTTCGGGTGAGGACCAGTTCGAGGAAAGGTTCTCCCACTAAAGCAACTACCTTTTCCGAAGAAAGTGGTTGCTGATTCTCTGTCACGAACTCCACTGTTAGTTGACCGCTCTCACCTTTTACTTGGATATTCCACCTAAGAGGGTGAAAGACATGTTTTGCTAACAGGGCACTCTGAACATTTTCTGGCATCTCTATGGTCGTAATCCGAGTGTAGTGATTAAACCGTCTTTACTCGTTGGCGACCAAAAATGTTGGCGACAAAAAACGAGCATCCCGTTCTCCTGCAACTCCTCTCCTTGCACACTCCTATCCCTTGGACTTTTAACCGTATTTTGTCCGGTGCTCATTTTTTAACTGTTCCAGAGCGATGATTTATTATACGTTAAACGATTGGTTATCGAGAAAATTGCGGAAAGATAGAAATCGTATATATCCCCCACTATGAAGATATATAATTTTTCACCTTCACGGTATCAATCGAAATGGCGGCTTTCAAAGAATCACTTCAAGGTGAATATATGAGTCAAATTATCACAGAAAATGATCAATTTGTTCTAAAAACGTAAAATGAAAAGAAAATCTAGTGATTTTAAGTGGAATACGATCATTGCCAGCAATAATTCAACACGTATTCACCTTGAATGAAACCCGCCAACTGAATCAGATCGCAAGACGCCACCTGTTCCGAGAATCGATCCAATCACTTACGCGTATCAATGCGCTGTTTACTTTCATGCATCAATTCAAGGTTGGAACGAGTGGAATTATCGATAGGACTGATCAGATTCTTATACAAAGTGTATAAAAAAAATCTAGTGTTTTTGAGTGGATACCGAAAATTATGTCACTCGTGACCGAGACAAATGATTATTTCGGTTGCACAAGCACTCGCGAAAAAATAAACATTTGTCTCGGTCACTCATGAGATAATTTTTGGTATCCACTCAAAAACACTAGATATCCTCTATTTATTTAGTAATGGCGATAAATACAGATTATCATGCTAATGTGCATGTCCTGTGGTTTGTATCAGATTCGAGGTGGTGTCCAGAATGGGATCTCAACGAGAGCTCTGCCGGAGAGTTGTGATCCCATTTTTGGACACCACCGAGAATCTGATGTAAATCACAGGACATGCACATTATCATGATAATTCATTTATCTAACAATTCTGTCACATAAACAGATTAAATCTTAACCCTTTTACCCAACGTAACGGCCAAAACCGGCCAACGTTATTCTCAAAAATCGCCAGTTAATTTTCATTATTTTTTTCATTTTTTGTCTCAAAAACATAGGTTATGACCCCTCGTTGGAACGAGCTCGTCGAGCTCGTTCCAACGAGTTTTCATAACCTATGTTTTTGAGACAAAAAATGAAAAAAATTAGTTATTCAAGAATTTTTTTTGCAAGTGTCGTCTGCTTTTCATGTTAGGTGAAGGTTTAAATTATTTTTTAACATTTTTGGGACAAAATGTTCGGTCGATCACTGAAAGGCACATAGAATGTATCCATGCGCCCGTTATGATAGCTCATAGCGCTACCGGAAACGAGTCGTCTATGTGATACGGAATCAGAATGAGTCGTCTATATGATACGGAATCGGAACATAATATTATGTGATACGTGCCGTTCTCGTGGTTTTCAGGTCAAAATCTATTTGATTGTTAGATACAATTTCGTCTTCTCTGACTTGACCCTGTGGAAAGCTGATGTAACACTTTGCAGAGAAGGGCTCCGTGAGTCGTTTCCAACAAAGAATTACATCGCAACGTGCTGTACAATTTATACCCTAGTGAAAGAAACTCAAGAAATTCGCCCCGATATACTCCTCAGTAACTGTTAGTCTTTTTCATCCATACTGGTTAACATACCAGTTTTAAGGTATCAGTTTCTTGCTTCAAAACATCTGGACCAGGCTATATGAAAAAAGGTTGCCTAAAATCATTTAGGCAATCCATGGCAAAAAATTTCTCTATAACACTTGTACCGTTTTCGTGCAGATCGACCCGTTGAAGAAACACTCTCGTACTTTGAAAATTGCAGAGACCAAATCGGCCAAAGTGTATTTGTGTTAAACAGTGTTGGATGTAACATAATGTGAACTCTTGTTTGAACAAGATTGAACCATTATCACCCAGGTTATTTCTGGAGTTTCGTCCAGGAACTCTTAACCTGCTGAGTTCTTTCAAAATATTTTATATCAAATCTAGTCTTCATGGCTGGTTGAAACAGCCATGACTAGATTTGATGAAACATTCTTATAAATGTAACTCGAGAAATCATTGGTTAAAACGTCTAATCAATTTACATGGGTAAATTTGATTGATGGTTCCCAAATTATACTTATTTCAGTGGCAAGAGATTTCTTGTCCTGGGCAGGAATATCTAGCAGCAGCGTGAATGGGGTTAACCCTTTACCTAACATGAAAGGCAGACGACACTTGCAAACACAATTCTTGAATAACTAATTTTTTTCATTTTTTTGTCTCAAAAACATAGGTTATGACCCCTCATTGGAACGAGCTCGTCCCAATGAGGGATCATAACCTATGTTTTTGAGACAAAAAAAGAAAAAATAATTAAAATTAATTGGCGATTTTTTGAGAATAGCGCCGTTTTTGGCCGTTAAATTGGGTAAAGGGTTAAGATTTAATCTTTTTATGTGACAGAATTGTTAGATAAATGAATTATCATGATAATGTGCATGTCCTGTGATTTGTATCAGATTCTCGATGGTGTCCAAAAATGGGATCATTTTTCAAAAAGACTTTAACGGAGCAATTCTTGAATTTATACTCCCATCAAGTCAGCTGTAATAATCCTGCTTGTTCCGACTATGGCTTAGCTCTGTTATCTCAACCTGACCCAAAAGAGTTCTTTTCTAAAAACGATGAACAATATTTTACTTATATGGAATAATTCAAAATTTTCTTTTTTCAACTACAAATATGCTGTTGTTGGAATTGTATCACACTTCACATATAATTTGTTTTGTTTTGGTTTTTTTTTGTTCTGTTTTTTTTTAGGGGAGGGGTGGCTGGAAGACAGCCCTAGTGGCCACGCCATCTCCCGTTAGTACAATCATGTATTTGAGATTAATGTATGTTGTTGACCTTGTTTGTATTTGTAGCATGTTGTACTACGAAATAAATCATTCATTCATTCATTCATTCATTCATTCATTCATTCAACCAAAGATATGCGGTAATGTAAGACACTGATGAAAGGGGCTCTCAGATCCCATTCCAACAATGACATTACAGCATTTCACCGGCAAAAGTGACATACACAACGATGTTGTTCTCTTTTTGAATTTATATAGTAATAATCACAGATAAATGTATACACTCTAAAATCAGTTGGGTTAAAAATTAACCCAAATCGACTGGGTTGAGTGAATATCAGTCGTGCCCCATCAGTATACCCCGTAATCTTTTCTAATGTCATCTCAATGTATAATCTGTAGCGGTCCGAAACGGCACATGCCTGAAATTTTTAAGATTTGATTTTCTAAAATGAGTTGTGAATAAATGTTTTATTTTCACATACTCTTCATAATACATGTTATTTTGTAAACCACTCCCATAATCATTTTGTCAAAACACCTTCAGCATTCCAAATTATCTTAATGATAAACGGCTTTGTGCTAAAACCTATTGCTCAAGTTTAATTCAATTTTCAATTCTCCACTCCCGTAACACAATTTTATTTGAATAGGGCCCATCTATTTATAATCATCACCCTGCACATTGTTAGATTCCGTAATTAATTTTTCGTAGGCGATGGTATTTACGGCAAAATTTATTTTGACATGCCCACATAAAAATAATCGCTGCCATTCTAATAGTGGTTAGGAGGTCCCTCGAGTGTACATTACCTAACAATAAAACGCGATATGTTACTTAATTACAAATCGACGGGTCTCGGGTGGAAATATGAGTAAGCAGGTCAAGGTCTTTGTCCATGGATATCCTTCACATTAATTGTGTCGTCCTCAACACACAATAACTTATTGTAAGGGTTTACAAAGCAATATATATTCTTCTGAGCTTCCCCATCAAGAAGTTCAATAAACGGCAGGGATGAAGCGGGGGGGGGGGGGGGGGGGGGGTAGGTGGTTGACCAGTATAATTCACCACTGCAATATTTTTACCTTTCAGGACATTCTCGTCTAGACAGGAGTCTAAAGCCCAATTGACGTGAAATATTCCGGAAATATTTTTTATTCAGGGAATATTTCCCAGCCTAATTTTGTTCTTCGGACATTTTGCAAAAGGTATTCAGCATTCACGCAAAAACAGTTTAACGAATTATTTTTCGTATTTCCGATTTACGTCACACTTTTCATTCAGCGTTCAGTCATGGGTAAGATCTGTCGTGCAAGATATTTTCGGAGGGAATCTGTGGCATACGCCCTGGCTTGGGGAGTTATTGGTGGACAGGGGTGGCGGAACGATTTTCAAAGTGGATGGGGCGATGGATGGTCGAAAATGTTAAATTCCAGGGGCCCAAAACTCCCATTTCCATCTGAGCGGATAGTTTGAGATTTTTCAGGAGATATATTTGAAAGATTTCACACTTTGAGAGTCGTTAAAAAACGTCGATAAAGCATACAGGTGAGGTCTATTTATCAGCTTTGGTCGTAACGACCAAAGCTGATAAATAGACCTCACCTGTATGCTTTACCAGACGTTAACAGCAATTAGACTGTCTGTGGGTAATCTTGTCTGGGGGTGGATTTGGTACTTGTATGTCTGTAAGATTACGATCAACTTCAGTTAACCGATTTTTTAAGGGACTGTATACATTTTATCGTTTGCTGCCACTTACTGCAATAAATGATCCTAAATCCATCGTAACTGAACCAGTACGAGAGAAACATAGCTGGCGAAAATATGGGGGAGGCTCTGGAACAGCCCCTTGTTTCACCAGTCATTGGTTGTGGTAAAATATATGCATACAAAAAACATGGCCCGGCAAAAAAGTGGAGGGGCTGAAGCCCCCCTCTCAGTTCCGCCGCTCCTGGTGGAACAACGCGGATCAGGTCGTGTTGGACTCTTGACTGCTCTTTGAATTAGTTTGAAGACATTGTCGTGAAGACGTTTAACGACAAGCAGTGGATTACAAACTTCAGGATGAAAAAGTCTTCCTTTTTCCAACTTTGTTCTGAAATTGTTCCATTTCTGAGACCCGCAGACAACTAGGTAAGAAAGCCAATGGATGAAAAAAAGCAAATGGCTATCGCCTTATACTGGTTGGCGTGGGACTCAGAATAACGTGTCGTGGGGAACCTTTTCGGAGTGGCTACACTGAACGTCTGTTCTGTTGTCCACAAAGTTTATGGCTTAGAGGTTGGGCGACAATGATCATTACCGACGTCAGTGATTACCCCGATGACGTAAAAATTCGCAGCAATCCTTGACAACACTGTTGACAGCGCAGTTTTGTTCGTAATTGTTCCTGGATTATTTCGACGATCATTTATATGGCCGGGCCGCAAGGATTACACCCGAAATAACACGATTTGTTCCACCTCATCTGGTGGATTATTTTGTCCGAACTTATTCCTGGAATAAATCGTAAAATTAAAGTATTCTCAGAATAAATGTGTTTACATGACAATAATTGTACCCGGAATAAATGATTTGTTCCCTGAACAAATTTTATTCCCCAAACAGAACACTTCATGTAAACAGGGCATTAGATATCGGTTCCTTCTTGCTATAAATCAGGTACTTTCTTACGAGACTAGATTTGATACTTTAACCTTTACCCAAAGTAACGGCCAAAACCGGCCAGCGCTATTCACAAAACTCGCCAATTAATTTTCATTATTTTTTCATTTTTTGTCTCAAAAACATAGGTCATGACCCCTCTTTGGAACGAGCTCGCCGAGCTCGTTCCAATGAGGGGTCATAACCTATGTTTTTGAGACAAACAATGAAAAAAATTAGTTATTCAAGAATTTTGTTTGCAAGTGTCGTCTGTTTTTCGTGTTAGGCAAAGGGTTAACTAATGTCATACACAGGGGGAGCGCTGTTACTCAGTGGTTACGGCATTGAACTTCAAACCGAGAGGCCCATGGTTCGATCCACGCTAGGGGTAACTGCGCTGTGTCCTTGGCACTTAATTCTGATTGCCCACGTGGAGCACGGTGGCGTTGTGTACTAAGGCGTAAAGCACGTCGGGGCACTTAATTGTCTTCAACCGATGCTAATCCTGCTTGTGTTCCGTTAGTGCGTTGGTGTGTCTGACAGTTGGTTGCCGTTGCTCTGTGGTTCTCTCCAGGTAGACCGGCTTCTCCGGCACGAGGTGGCCCTGGCTGACGAAAGTGTCGTTAAACTCCAATAAATAACTAAATTACGCCATACCCATAGTCAGTCATCGAAATGGACGGCTGTGGTACCCGATTCCGGCAGTGGGTGGTAAGGGGAGCATGACCAATTGCAGTACGGTACGTGTTAACCACCACCTAGGCAACTACTACCCAACGCAGACGATATCAAAATTTATTATTTTAAATATCATATTGTTTTTAATTTTTCAAAAACTTTCAACAAAACCATATCATATGTCCCCTCATTAGAACGAGCTCGACGAGCTCGTTCCAAAGAGGGGTAACATGATATGATTTTGTTGATTTTTTTTTACAAAAAGTATTTTTTCAGCTGCTGCATTTGCATATTACGCGTGTGGATGTGGCCGTTTCGTTGGGTAAAGGGTTAATTAAATAAGAAGTTGTGTCACTACTACTACGTGTACATTTTATTTATTCACATATACATTTCCAAGAAGTCTCGAGTTTTTAAGCTATAATCCGACTACAATCTATCATGCAGTCACGCCTTCGACGAAAGGACGGCCCTACGAACTCCAAATTTAGGGATCGAATCGGGCACCAGATTTCGAATCGAATCAAATCTCGAATCGAATCTCACCGCTTTTCAAGTTGTGGATATTGCATCTTCTCACAACCGTAAATATTGTCAGTTTCCACTGAAGTACTGTGTGCAGGGGCGACTCGTGAAAATCAGACAGAAAATTGGAATATTCCAGAACGGAATCGATGTCATTTCAGAAGCGCAACCTACTTGAACTCTTCTTCTATCATCAGGTCGCCTGTCTCCTTGATGGTAGAAGAAGAGTTCAAGAGGAGACACTTTGTAGGATTTTGAGAAGATCTCGACCATTCGAAAGAAATTTTAATCAGCTCCATTGATAGCGCGGTAGCTCAGTGGTAGACTGTTGGACTTCTATGCTGGAAGTCCCGAGTTCGATCCCTGTCCGGGACGGCCCGCGTTGTTTCCTTGGGCAAGACACTTTATCCCGGTTGTCTACATGGGGGCACGATGACGCCGTGTACTAAAGCGTTCTGCACGTCGATGGTGCACATGTCTTCAACCGCTGTAACCCTGCTTCAGCCGCGCTTGAAAAGAGTTAGAATGTTGAGGAGCTGACAGTTGCTCGTCAATGCTCGGTGGTTCTCTCCAGGTACTCCGGCTTCCTCCACCTGTAAAACTGTCACGGTCACGATTAGCCATTGCGCATAAGTATGTGACCTTAAACACCAATAAATAAATAAATAAATAAATAATCGGCTCGATTGAATGGAATCGAATTTCGAAGCTTGGTAGGGTCCAAGGACAAATTACGTTTACACTCCCAATCGGTCATCTTCACGACACTTCTGAAGCAAAGATTGACCAAGACATTTTGAAGTTTAACTCTTGGAAGCCGGGAGTCGAGTTTTCGTGCCTGTGATGTAATACGGCACGTAATCTGACTGTGACATTTCGGCTAGCTTTGGGCTGGGGGAGAATTAAACACTGAGCAGGTGCTTTTAGTCATGAGTCGTCTGCCTGAATAGGCAGACGACACTTGACTAGAAGCACCTGCTTTACTGTAGGTTTTTCGCGGTCTGCCATGCTCAATAAATTCATTCTGATTCCCCGGCTTCTAAGAGTTAAAGTGGTATGCCAATAAACAATATGTAGAACTCCAACTCATGATTCGTGATAACCACCGACGAACCATGTGATTTGAATCTTCAAACAAACAATAACTCTGAAGTTTTGTTTTTAAAAAAAGGCGTGACAAGCACAAGTTTCAGCTTTTGAATCTCCAGGATGAACTCGAAAGTCCATTAGCTGAAAGCTTGTTTCTAATTGCAAACCATTTTTCATCCTCTGTGCTGATGTACCAGGGATGTGTTATGTGATGTTTAGCCTATTGAAACACAGACAGCGATAATCTGTTAAATTTTGTATGGTATTTTCGATCGAAGCAAGGCGCCCAGGTGGAATGAGAAGGCTATGTCCTAAACTCGGTGGATTTTTAATGACGCTGAGTTGGAGCGTGGTGGCTCAGTGGGAGGCTATGGGACTTCTATTCTGGAGGTTCCGAGTTCGATCCCCGTCCGGGACGACACGCGTTGTGTCCTTGGGCAAGGCACTTTATCCCAGTTGCCTACATGGGGGCACGATGACGCCGTGTACTAAGGCGTACTGCACGTAGATGGAGCACATGTCTTCAACCGCTGTAACCCTGCTTGGGTGGAGCTTGAACAGAGTTAGAATATTGTGGTTGCTCGTCGAACTTTCTGACAGTATATCACAAATTGAAGGGAATTGTTTAGAAGGCAATCCACGTAGCCTGAGGCTTGGATGATCAATAACAACCCACCATTTTGCTCAGACATGACTGAAATTCATTTGCATTGGAAAGTGGCATTATACCAGTGCATGATTTCTACTCTTCAAGGTGAGAAGAGTCCTTTTATTGTCAGATCTGGTTAGACTACATTTATGTTAGATTACATAAATGATAATTTGTTTAAATTGCTTTAACTTTTTTCAAAATCCTGAACCACTGATGGTGTGATGGGGAACAGTGAACGTCTGTCCACATTCCTGTGCTGCTAGCCTCTATCCTGTTCTGCTAACCACCCCCTGTTAACCCAGAGGAGATGGAGTGGTGGCAAAAAGCCAGCACAAGCTTCCGTCAGAAATTTGCATCACTGATTTGAAAGATAAGAGCTGAGAGGAAAAAAACAGGTTTTCGGAGCCGCTATAAAACCCACCCACCCCGCCTTGTGTCCGGAAAAAAATTGACGTCCCCCACCCTTCCCCCTGCAAGCGCTCGTGAAAAATAAAACTTTCAGGTCCACAATTATGAGAAAATTCCAGATATTCATTAAAATAGAGTAGACTTTCGTTTTTATTATATGCTGCGAGACATTTTATTGCACAATATTCAGCCCAATTCGAACCCAAATGAGTTCGTTTCAAAACAATAACAAAGATCAGCTGATCGTTCCTTCAAGGCGACGTGATGCGGCGTAGCGTGACGTCATTTTTTATGAAGCCACTGGGGGATATTCCTCGATATCTATCTGGTCGACAGATATCAAGAAATATCTGTTCGAAAATTTGCGATAATTCACAGGCTAGCATATAATAAAAAACTTATGAAATCACGATATGCGTGTGGTTGTTTGTGTATATTTTGAAAGGCACATTCGTATTTGGGAGGATTTTTTGGAATGATTGTTTCTGCGCCCCCCCCCCCCCCCCCACCCCACCCCACCCCCGCCCCCCCTCACCACCACCTTGAAACTGTCAAGGTTATAGCTTGAAGTTGCGATTTTCTTGTTTAAAAGTGTATATATTTTTGATAATCTTTCTCACTCGGACTAAATGTAAAACATAAAGATAGGTATTTGACAGACTCCGAAAACCGATATGTCATTTAAACAGACCAGCAATAATTCAAGCGCTGCCAATTAAGCATGACATTTTATGTCCATTACCGCATTTCTGTTTAACGCCATAATGGGCGGTCTGATAAGAGATTAAAAGAAAGAGCGACCAGTCGTCTCCTGAAGTCATTATCTGCGCAATTATGGCCAGTTAAAGGGTATTTTTTTGTAAAAACAGTGCATCGCACTTGTTCTGGACACACACCCATATTACGCATCAAGCCTGTCATCGAATGTCAGGATATACCGAAATGCGAGTCTTTCAAAGGAACATTAAAAGCGAATATTAAATTAAGATAGATCTAAGCGGCCAAGTTCAAGAAAAGCAATTAAACTGAGTATTGATGTTTTGGCTATCAAAATAAAAATCGGGGGATTTCTCAAAAAAATTCATTCCAGTCTGAAGACGGGTAAGGCTGTGGATCGATCGTAGGAGCTGGGGATGTCCCATTCTATAGGTTAGAGGAGATGCCGCATCGGTGCAAGAGTAAAGACACGTTGTAGTGTAAGGGGGCCACAAAGCTCATATTTAGAATAGGGATAGTCGCGGGCCAAGTCGGGGCCATATATGAGAATAGGATCAGAAACACGAAGAGCTATTTGCATTTAGTTAAACGCATTACCTGTTGTAGAAGGCAAGCCATATGTAGGCAGAGTTGGCTTTGCCTGTATGAACATTATTCTGAGATAAATGGAGAGGAGCGTTTAACCCCATTAATGGCGACTGCTTGAGTGAAAAGAGTCAAGTATAGTGAAAATGAGCTAGTGGTCGTGCGACGGCAGTGTTAGAGTAACATTCCGTCACTCGTTAGAGAGAAGTCGTTATAGTAAAGTAACAATATGTTAGTGGCCGTGTGACGGCAGTGGTAGCGTGTATGTTCGAGCAAAGGCGTCCGGTAAAGTGACAACACGTTAGTGGCCGTGCAACTGCAGTGAAGGCGTGAAGCGAAAAGGCGACCAAAGTCCAAACACCAGCAAGAAGGAGAGAAAACCAGCGACAACAGAGAATACAGGCCCCAAATACTATGTGGGTGGGTGTGATTGACGTTTTGTTTTTCGTATTCATTTGGATTCCAAGTGAGTCACAAATTATCATATTTATTTTTATATATATGTATTAAAATTGTTGTTTTCATTGTGTCGCAGGATTACAGGGGTTACATTGATGTTCGAAATGATGGAGGAAAATTTATGTTCTTATCAGTGCTCAATCGACAGCCAGTGACTGTCGTCTGAACCCCAGTTCGAACGTAAACCTTGCCACCTTATCAATGCCCTGTCCGCTTGGGACTGTTAGGATTCCTGAAGGTGCCTGGGTCCAACAACGCCAAAGGGTGATCAACGATAATTCACTGGAAAGATTATTTATTTACATGTACGAAGAAATAAAATATGAAAGAAATTACTCACAAAATTATCCATAAGAATACACTAATTACGCGGCTAAAAGTTTATTGTTTAGGGCCCTCGATGTCTCCCACAGCTAGCTCTGTCCGCTGGATCAACCTTACATCATCTTCATTTTCGCACGGTTTGTGATACATACAAAGTGTCTATTCACTTCTCGTTGCTTCCTCCTCGCAGGGTTAACTTCACAGTCATTCGGGTTTAACACGTATAATGTTCTGCTTGTGTGACTCTATCAGCGTTCTCACAGTTCAATCACAATTCAATCGGCGTCTACCACAGTTCACGATCACTTTGCGCCTTGCCTGGCTCTCAGGGGGTTAAGTTATTCTTCACCTTCAGATATATACTTACAAAGCTTACATAAAAATATTCTACAAAGTGTTCTCAACATCACCAATTCTCGCACCGCCTAAAACTATCTTATCTCGCAAGCTATTCAAGCTCTTACTCAAGCTCTTAATACGGTTTCTAGACCTCAACGTTACAGCTTTTACTTCTTTGGCTACTATGCCACTACGGTTCGCAACCGTTAACAAACTACTATCGGTTCCTTACAGCCCTCACGGGGTTACGACAATACGCGGACTTTCAATCTCGGTGCCTATGACCCTCGACGGCTAAGGCTAAACTCGGACCTTCTCTGAGTGCCCTCAGGCCAACTGCCCACCTCAGAATTCTGCTTCACTCTTTATACAGTCGGAACGCAAAGTTTAAACATATTAATTCTGATTTAATGAGTGCTTTGTAATTCGATGTGGATAGAGATATTAATGCGCATTTTGTTTGAGTTACACTCGCTTAACATTCCGTGGACACTTTTATTATTATGAGCTCGTGTTCTGTGATTTCTGGCAACATATCTCGGAGCTCTCCTGGCTTGGTAAGATATGCCTCTTTTGAAACAACTAGACATTTTAATGATTGTCTGAAAAGGCTAGAACACGATTAAACTGTTTACTTTCCAATTACCCGTGAACAATCGCTAATTCAAATCCACGATGGACAGGATGATACATTGGTTTAGTGTAACCATAAAGAGAAAATCGCTTGCGATGTTCCAACGTGTACGCTCACTTATCTCTGCTTCGAAAACGCGAAACAATATTCTAGCTAATTAGAGGTTAAGTTGACCGTATTATTTCTAATTGACCATTTAACCAGATAGCGTGATACAAGCAAATAAATATTATTTAATCGAAGGCTCCCATAGAATTCGCCAGCAATCTTCGCCATATTACCGTGATTTGTGCTTTTTTTCCTCAAATCTTAGGACTTGTCTATACGTTAGTCCAAGTTAAATTACATAAAAAAATAATAAAGTTGAAATTCCAACTCTTGGCCTCAAATAGCGTGACACAACGAACCCCTGTTGATTTATGCTTTTCGAGGAAAAGTTATTGACCCCTTCAGGATAAGAACCACCCCCAACAAAACCGAAACGGGTGGGTTCGTCACGGTGAGGCATACGTTCACGTACGGATTCAGGCGGCGCTCCTTGAGTTTTGGCTGAATACGCGGCGTGAATCTATTTCCCCAAGCAGCGACAAAGCCCGGTTTCTGACAGAAACGAACTAACGACAACCTCACCTGACAATCAGGAATCCAACATGTAAATCACAAGACCACTGCAGACCGTTAAAAACGATGGCTGAACTCTCGTATTTAACTGAAGCTCTCATGATTACTCAATTAGTGTGAAACGCCCTGGCTACTGTACGGCGAAAGTGCTGTGGTTGGCCTCCGTTGAATATTTAGAATTTTGGTTTCTTATCCACTGCGGTGAATCGAACTCACGGAAACCCAGCCTGTCAATCAGAGTTCAACATTTAAGCCATCAAATCATTGAAACACTATCAAAAACGGTGGCTGGAGTTTAGTATTCAGTTGAAGTTTTCGTGATATACTCGGTTCACTTTCCTTTCAACAGCTGCATGAAATTGTGAAACGCGCTGGTTACAGTAGAACGAAAACGATGTGGTTGCCCTCAGACGAACACTGGCACGGGCCTGTATGGGTATTTTGAAGGACACAATCATGTTTTGGCGGAATGTTTAGAATTTTGGTTTCTGGTTCCCCACCATGAATCAAATTCACATCAATACCTTTTGTCTGTCAGATTTCGACAATTAACCCTTTACCCAACGTAACCGTCAAAACCGGCCAGCGTGATTCTCAAAAATCGCCAATTAATTTTCATTATTTTTTCATTTTTGTCTCAAAAACATAGGTTATGACCCCTGGTTGGAACGAGCTCGTCGAGCTCGTTCCAATGAGGGGTCATAACCTATGTTTTTGAGACAAAAAATGAAAAAAATTAGTTATTCAAGAATGTTTTTGCAAGTGTCGTCTGCTTTTCATGTTGGGTAAAGGGTTAAACCATTAGATCATGCACCGCAACATCGTCAAAAACTATGGGTGAAATCTGGTATTTAGTTGAAGTTCCCTTAGCTCACTCGGTTCACTTTCCTTTCAACATGCAGCTACATGAAAGTGTGAAGCGCGCTGGCTACTCTACAACGAAAGTGATGTGATAAGCCTCAGACGAAGACTGGCACGGTCATGAATGTGTATTTGGCAGGGCACAATCATGTTTTCATGAAATTTTTAAAATGTTGAATGGGGGTTTCTGCCCCCCACTCACTCCCCACCGGGAATCGAACTCATGGCAACCCTCTCTTGCAATCAGGCGAGATCGTTAGATTGTGCATATAAGCTGATTTAAGGTTTGGGTGTTGGATGAGACCTGTGTCTGTTGGGTTAACTGTTGAGTTAAATGTTTATGTTAAGTGTTGATACCTTTCTTCACAGTACGTTTTGAAGTGTTTGTGTATACTTCAGTTGCATATATACTTACATTCTGTGCATACCCATTTTTTGTGACAGTGTGATAAAAATTATCTTATTTTAAGTGCCTTATCTTCAAACGGCCCTCTAAAGCAACTATAGTATACCTCCGACCTCCTGTTGTTGGTCCGTATTGAGGGTAAATGCAGCATCAAAGAGATGTGGAAATTTAAACCAAAAATAAGCTTTTAAAATGTACATTTGCTTTTGAAACACATTTATTTGTAGTTAACAATTTACAGCCCATGGGGTTTGTGAAAATTTAATTGCTCTTAATTTTATTTTTTTAACATACTAAAACCGATACTATCGGAGAAAAAGTCCAAATATAGATACGGATAACACACGATATTGACGACTTATTCACCCTATTCTTGGTTTTAACACTATTTTCCCTTTACCTAACATGAAAAGCAGACGACACTTACCAAAACAATTCTCGAATAACTAATTTTTTTCATTTTTTGTCTCAAAAACATAGGTTATGACCCCTCGTTGGAACGAGCTCGACGAGATCGTTCGAACGAGGGGTCATAACCCATGTTTTTAAGACAAAACATGAAAAAATGATGAAAATTAATTGGCGATTTTTGAGAATAGCGCTGGCCGGTTTTGGCCGTTACGTTGGGTAAAGGGTTAAACACAGTTTTTGTTGTTTTCGTCTGAACGTTCGGTTTTGGGTGTATCTGAGGTTTTTTTTTTAGAGATTCCCTGCCAAACATTTTTTTGGTGTTACAATATTAATATATTTCTCTCTCTATCTCTCTCTATCTCTATCTCTCACTCTCTCTCGCTAGCTTACATTTTCTAAAGACCATTAATCAGAGTTCTAGCCAATGGACCTCTGGGTTGAACCGGCGATCCATTAACCGAAACTACGCTCGATCTCCTATTGAGTTTTCCTGGAATTTGTATGGTTGAAACTCCGTGAGTTTTTCCACAGTAAATTCTCTCTCTCTCTCTCTCTCTCTATATATATATATATATATATATATATATATATATATATATATATATATATATATGTGCAACATGTAGTATGTTTTATGGGATTGTGTATTTGACTGTACTTGCGCGTGTGGGGACAGATAAACTGAAAGGGGGGGGGGGGGTCCAGTTCAAGTCAAAATTAAATGAATATATGAGTTCCGTTTTTTCCTCCAATACACAGCTGTTTTCGTTTAATCGGTGGGAGCCTGTTGCGAATGGCGTCTTAGTGGTTGATCTCCCTGTCCAACATCAACTTCAAATCGGACACAGGATCACATCGTCAATATCCGCAATGCTGTAGAATAGCTAGTCACATTACGCCCCGCATCCAATTTGAACATAACCACTGAATAATGCTTTTGATGCAACAATTCGATCCGTTAAGATTGCAATCAGTGATTCTATGTTTGAAATTGCATATTGGGTACAGAGTATCCAATAGATTTAAAGCCCACTGACGACAACTCCCTTTGCTTATCCGAAAGTATCATCAATGGATGATACACTCTAAAATCAGTTGGGTTAAAAATTAACCCAAATCGACTGGGTTGAGTGAATATGAACCCAATTGGATTCATATTCACTCAACCCAGTCAATTTGGGTTAATTTTTAACCCAACTGATTTTAGAGTGTAGCTAACAATTCCGGTTGATTTAAAATCATTTTGATGGCAAATCATTGTCATTAACACAGCTTTTTATATGTTTTTGTTTTTTTGTTTTTTGTTTTGGGGGGGGGGGGGGGGTGGTCAGCTTCATGAAAATTGTGAGGAGCATTTTCAAACAGACTTTAACGCGAATGTTTCTCTAGACTGTTCGGCGCAGAGATTTTATTTCACGCTTGTACAGTTCCTGCCTCGAAAAACAGGGCACGCCAGTGACGTCATGTGAGCCTCGTTTGAGACAGGCATGATATAGATTTGGAAAAAGTAATGACTCGTTTTCCGACGAGCCAGATTTGACTGCCAACTATAGCTGTGTTGGGGGCTGTTTGTGGTAGCCGTATAATAACGATGATTATCTCATGATTCGGAACTTGCACAATACATATCTCATGTCCATAAACAAGATAATCGTCGTTATCCACGCGAAACACTAAACTCTCCTTCTTAATATGGGCTGTTCAGAAAAGTTTACAATATTTTCGATGAAGCTACTGGAGGATCATTCTAAACACAAATCGGCTGATCGTTGTTTGACTACGCTGCTGTTCCCGGCAAAAACAGCCCAGTGTATTGATGAACAAAAATGGTTGGAAATTGTTTTAAAATAAGAATTTATTGAGTGGTGAAATACCCAGGACAATATTTTCAATGGAAGTTCAAAAGCTTCTTTAAAATAACACCAATGGCCGGAGGGCGTTCGGTGACTCATTTGTTAGAGCCTTGAACTGTGTTGTGTACCTGGGCAACATACTCAATCACGATTACCCATGTAGGAGCACGATGGTGCTGTATTAAATCATATTACACATCGGATGGTGCACTTGCCTTCAACAGCTGCTAACCCTACTTGAGTCGGCTTAGTAAGTTGGGGAGTCTGACAGTTGCTCGCCGCTTCTTAGTGGTTCTCTCTGGGTGCTACGACTTCCTCCATCCGTAAAACTGCCCTATCCGAGATAACCCTGGTTGTTAAAAGTATCGTTAAACACCAATAAACAAACAAACAAACAAACAAAATTACATTGAAGATAATCTAGAGAGCACAGGGAAGAGACCACCAGTGTTCAAAGAGTTAAGTGATGCAATCTTCTGATACAAATACAATATAATAGTTTATCCGATTTGATTATAACTGGCCAGATGAATAACTATTTGACACTGTCGTCCATTTTGACTAAGTCAGCAATTTGTTTTGACATTTCAGGTCACATGGGAGTAATCAAGATAAAATATAGGATCAGCGAGGCAGGTATCGCTATTTAGCCGACGGATATGTGTTTGTTTATTTCCTCGGTCGGATGTCACCCGTCAAGTGTCAAGCTTGTGATGGGTATGTTGTCATATTCCGGGTTAGCTTTTTTAAGAAAATTGTCTTCTGGTAAATTGGTGATTTGATTCCAATGACAATTAGGCGGACTGAAAGTATATATACTGAGTCAAAAAAGAAACTATAATAAACTTTGAGGAGTAATTTTTTTAGTATTATCGACTTTAATCCCAAACAAATTATTGTAAATTCATATTTTGAGTCTAGATGTATGAATTTGCATAATTTCATATTCTTACTGTTGCCAGCGTCACGTCAGGACGCCGCAGTGCAGACATGGGGTGAAACGAAAAGTTCACACATGCAGTCAATAGCGTGTATGTCCACCGTTTGCCTCTTGGATGGCAAGACATCGACAACGCATGGACCTGATAAGTCTCTGGATGTCACCCTGTGGTACTGCGTTCCACCCCTGACTTAGAACATTACATAAATCGCCTAACGCCAGAAGATCATGACGTCGTACCCGACGGTCCAATTGATCCCAAAGATGCTCTCGATTGGCGACAAATCTGACGAAAGTGGGGGCCAGGGAAGAAGTTCGATGCTCTGCTCCTCAAGAAAGTCACGACAGATACGAGCCACGTGACATCGGGCATTGTCTTGCTGGAATAACTGCAACCCGACGTTAGCGTTGAACAACGGGACAACAACAACGTTAAAAATTTCGTCCCTATATCGCTGTCCATTCAGACTACCATCGATGAAGATCAACTGCGTCCGATGGTGCAAGGATATTCCTGTCCAAACCATTACATTACCCCCGCCGAAACGGTTGCATACCCGCATGCAAGCATCAGAAAACCGTTCTCCTCGTCGGCGATACTCTCTTGCCCTACCATCAGCGCGCCGTAGACAAAATCGTGATTCATCACTAAAAAGAACTATGCTCCAACGCTGCTGAGTCCAGCGAACACGCTGATGTACCCATTCAATTCTGACGGTACGATGACGTTGGGTAAGGATTGGTCCGTGGTATGGGCGCCTACTTCGGATGCCGTGTTCAGCGAGTCTGTTGCGGTCAGTTTGTGCACTGATTCTATTGTTAGTTCTACCAGGAGTAATTGCTGCTGTTCTCGTCGCCGGAAGGACGCGATCCCGCAAGTGAGACGTCCTGATGTGTCGGTCTTGTGCAGGGGTCGTAACTCTTGGTCGACCTGAACGCGGTCGGTCGACAGCAGATCCAGTGGTTCTATACCTTTCAATGAGACGGTACATAGTGGCCACAGTGACTTCCGAACTCAGCATCGATCTCATCTGGAGGTATCAAAGCGTCATGCATACCAATGGCACGCAACCTCTGATTTCCGGTTAACCTTAGCATTTTTTAAAATGTCGGAAGACAAAAACTAGCGTGTTTTCTCAATAACCCAGGCTCTATAGTACAACATAACACAAAGAAAATCGTCGGTCATCCATTCAATTTGACATTCTCGGGTAGCACGTCCTATTTTGAAATCCGTAGCAAAATTGTATACGATTGGGTGGACAACAATAATATGTCATTAAACTTTTTGCACGACTTATTGTCCACAAACATGCAACATTAGAATAATTATATTTTATCCTTTATGCTATTTTTTCACATTTGTTTCTATTATACTTTCTTTTTTGACTCCGTATGTAATATTGTGGAAACTTTTCATTTTTGTGAATGCGTTCTTTTCTTCTTTTTTTTTAACTTGTTTTGTTTGTTTTTGGCTTTGTGGTTTTGTGTGTGGGGGGGGGGGGGGGAGGGGGGGGTTACTATATGATCTGATCCGTCTACGGTTATTAAGTCCATTCATTAAAATGAGAGTGCATGGCCATGCATTAACAGAAATAGCTCCGGGAATACTTTAATGTAACTGAGTGTCTTTTGGATCAAAAAATAAATAGAATCTTCAATTCATACCCAGTTTATATTGAAATTTACAAAATTCGTCCAGTAAATTACACTACAGCTGCTGTGGACTGCCACGGGTCGGAATCCACACATGGGCAGCGATGTCCACGCATGCGTTTACCAAGTAATAAAAAGCATCCGCAGCAAAATTTTAATTAATGAAGCGCCGGTTTGTACCCCGGATTTGGAATCCAATAACACTACGTCTGTGGAAATATTGCCAACCCGTGGAAAGGAACCAGTCCACGGCGGGGGCAGTGTACGCCTAAAGCTACGTCCTGACCTAATTTACTGAGCTCGCTTTGTAAATAGAGGATATGAAATGAGTGTTTTTCTCATATAATATTTATGAAACGAGTCTAAGAATTTTCCGTTTTGGCGAGCCTCTGGAGAGCCCAAACGGAAAATTCGGACGAGTTTCATAAATATTATATGAGAAAAATACTCATTTCATATTCTATTTATCATATGACACACACACGCACAAATTAGCCACTTAGTATGACTTTTTAACCCATCACCTAACATGAGTTGCAGACGGAACTTGGGAAAAAACACCCTTGTATAACTAAAAATTTTCATTGTTTGCTTCCAAAACATAGGTTATGACCCCTCATTGGAACGAGCTCGTCGAGCTCGTTTCAATGAGGGGTCATAACCTATATTTTGGAAGCAAAAAGTGAAAATATAAAAAAAAATGAATGGCGTTTTTCTTGTAGGTAAAAGATTAATACACTGACTGCCTCCAGCTACGAAGGGCCCACCCTAAATAGGACAGATAACGTAAATTCTCCCTACTGAAATTATGAAAATGTGGCCCGGTTGTATTTTGTTCAGCCAATCAAATTGTCTAGTTTTGAAATTGACCAATGAAAGTGACGGATGGCTTTATTTATCACTGATTAATATGAAAACAAAATATCAAATGTTTTAAAGTGAACAAAACGGACGAGTCATATGATAAATTCCGATATTAACTGGGGCCTCGTTGGTGAACCTCTATTTAGTTATTTTTTCTTTGTGTTGTTTCTTTTTCTCCCTGTTCCTTTTGTTTGTTTTGGGGTTTTGTTTGTTTCGATTTTCGGTGTTTTTTTCTTTGTTGTTCGTTTTCCTTTACTGTTTCCTATTTAATTTCTTTTTTAAACTCAAAACTTGTGATTCGACGCAAATGCTAACTGTAGACTGACTGATAAGTGAATATGCAATGAACTTGATTTAAATTTCGTGAAACTTTTAAGTGTTTACTGAGACAAACATGCAGCAGGTGTGTCCTCGAGGAATAAACGAGAAAATTGTATGCCCAATAAACACCGTTCGAAAAATTATAAAGAGCTACATTTTATGAGCGCAAAATTACGAAATATAAAAAATACACATCTTTTATTAAAAGCTGTTGAAATATTATCAGAAAGGAAAACTATCTATCGCATTGGTAATACAATACCTGCCATTTATTCTTGGAAAGGTATTATAAAGAAAAAAGGTAACGTTCCAAGTATTAATGACAGGTGCTCTCAGGATCTGTTATTATCCGTCTAGAAACTTCGGGATTGAGTTTTTTTATTTTAATTAGTCGACAGTTTTTTTTGGACTGGTACTGTATTAAAAGAGACAATTCTAGCATTGATCTGAATAAAGGCTCTCCGGGTACTCCGAGGCGAACTTGGTTGTCGAAAGTGTCGTTAAACCCCAATAGAAATAAAAAATATATGTATATGTAAATTGTAACTATACTGTAAAAATTACTGTTAAAAATACGACAAGAAGAAGATTGACAGACAGCTTCTGCCGTAAAGTGTCATGATAAAAATATTGTTATTTTGACAGTGACTATCTGTTTTGTTTGACCAAGGAGGAACACCGAGGAAATGATAGTTTTTGCTTTTACTTTCATTTCGCCATGTCAAAATACTAATTGAATATTTAAACTTCAACCGCAAGGCTGCAAGTTAAACATATTCATTAGTCTAACTAAAGACTGAAATCTTCAAAAACACGTCTCTATAGACACAAACGATGCAATTTTGCAAAAGCGAGAATTAGAGAGTTGAATATGTTCGTTCTGAAAAAAGTTTGCTCTACGAATGAATAGCCCTATTAGCTCTCCTTCATTGGAATTTTGTATGGTAATACTTCAACCCTTTACCTAACATGAAAAACTACACTTGCAAAAAAAATTCTTGAATAACTAATTTTTTCATTTTTTGTCTGTCAAGGTGATAGCTAAAAATTGCGATTTTTTTGTTTATAAGTGTAAATATTTTCGATAATATTTCTGCCTGGGTTAAATGTAAAGCGTAAAGATGGGTATACAACGGATCCCGAAAACCGATTTGTCACTCGAACTCTTGTAATTTAGTATGAAAGTTTAATGTCCATTATGGCGCACTTGTTGAACGCCACGTGGTCTATCTGATAACAGATCAATAGTAAGAGAGACAATATTCTCTTCTGCAATCGTTATCTGGGTAATTATAGCCAGTTAAAATCTAATTGTTGGAAACCAGTGCATCACACATGTTCTGGACACACACCCATATTACGCGTCTATCCTGTCTCCGAAATGTCAAAAGAGTTTACCTCAAACAAAATACGCATTTATATCTCTATCCATATCGAATAACAAAGCACTCGTTAAATCAGAATTAATATGTTTAAACTTTGAGTTCCGACTGTATAAAGAGTGAAGCAGAATTCTGAGGAGCAGTTGGCCTGAGGGCACTCAGAGAAGGTCCGAGTTTAGCATTGGCCGTCGAGGGTCATAGGCAGCGAGATTGAAAGTCCGCATATTGTCGTAACCCTGCGAGGGCTGTAAGGAACTGATAGTAGTTTGTTAATGGTTGCGAACGGTAGTGGCATAGTAGTCAAAGAAGTAAAAGGTGTAACGTTGAGGTCTAGAAACCGTATTAAGAGCTTGAGTAAGCGTGTGAATAGCTCGCGAGATAAGATAGTTTTTAGGCGGTGCGAGAATTGGTGATGTTGAGAACATTTTGCAGAATATAATTATGTAAGCTTTGTTAAGTATATATCTGAAGGCGAAGAATAACTTAACCCCGTGAGAGACAGGCAAGGCGCAAAGTGATCGTGAACTGTGGTAGACGCCGACTGAATGGTGATTGAACTGTGAGAACGCTGATAGAGTCACACAAGCAGAGCATTATATGTGTTAAGCCCGAATGACTGTGAAGTTAACCCTGCGAGGAGGAAGCAACGAGAAGTGAATAGACACTTTGTACGTATCACAAACCGTGAGAAAATGAAGATGATGTGAGGTTAATCCAGCGGACACAGCTAGCTGTGGGAGACGTCGAGGGCCCTAAATAATAAACTTTTATCCGCGTAATTTGTGTATTCTTTTGGAAAATTTTGTGAGTAATTTGTTTCATATTTTATTTCTTCGTACATGTAAATAAATAATCTTTTCAGTGAATTATCGTTGATCACCTTTTGGCCTTGTAAGCCACAAGAACCTTCAGGAATCCTAAAAGTCCCAAGCGGACATGGCATTGGTAAGGTGGCAAGGTTTACGTTCGAACTGGGGTTCAGACAACAGTCACTGGCTGTCGGCTGAGCACTGATAAGAACATAAATTTTCCTCCATCTTTCCGAACATCAATATAACCCCTGTAATCCTACTGTCTCAAAAACATAGGTTATGACCCCTCATTGGAACGAGCTCGACGAGCTCGTTCCAACGAGGGGTCATAACCTACGTTTTTGAGACAAAAAATGAAACATTATGAAAATTAATTGGCGATTTTTGAGAATAGCGCTGGCCGGGTTTGACCGTTACGTTAGGTAAAGGGTTAAGCAATAACGGTTGTTACAGTAAAAGCTGCGGTAGAAATAGCGACCAGTTTTCAGTGTTATTTTACCATATATTGATTTAATTATTTACAAAGTAATATATTATGCGAAACTATTGCCTCATAATGCAGAGTCCGCAACATACAAAATAATTCCGCCTCCCCGCCATATCCCTTCTCTAAAAGTTCTGAACCCTATGCGGTTGTCGACTTTTCTCGTGTTACAGCATCCTGATCCATCCAAAGAACAAAGTCCCAGATGAGACTCCTTACGGTGTCAAGCGTGTCTTCACAGTATTCTAGTCTTAACATTAAGGTTAGAAATAAGTACCCGTGACTTAATGGGACGATGTTTAGTTTTTGTGGTATTTAATTTTGTATAACAACTGTTGCCCTTTTTTATGGAAGAATTTTTCTCAAAGCGTTTAAATGAATGTCTGCGACAAGACAGATGTCTGACACCTTGGTACAAGCGATGCGAATCCTGGAACATCAATCATGTGACTTGCTGCCTCCATACTTAGGGAGTTGGAAAGCGTATTGCGACGTTTACCAACCTGTGAAGGTGAGAGGTGAAAACGCCGTACTGGCTTTTCCAGATTTATTTGTGCCAGCCATAACTTCGCACATCTGTGTATTTTCACTAGGATGCGTGTTACACGTCACACTAGTGTCCATACCCCAAGGTCAAGATGACGGTGAGTCTGTGGGGCGTCAAACATCAAACAATATCAAAAAATAGGCATTTTCACGAGTTCAGTTGTTTAGGTCGGGCTCGACCATTTGGCGAGGCCCATGCCTAATTTACTGGGCAGCTTTTGTAAATTTCATTAAAAACCTGGGACGAGTTGATTCTATTCGTCACTTGACGCAAAAGCTGATAAAGATGACCTGAGTGGATCGAGAAACGAATAGCGCTTCCAAAAAATCCCGAACAACGTTGTTAAAAACAACGTGTGTTAGACGGTCGTTAAAAAAGAATTATTCGATTACGTTGATAGATATTTTGAGCATCCAGTGACAAACTTTTACTGAAGCCAGGGTTCACAATTTCGATCAAGGTTCATGTGTTATATATAGAGAATATCTAATGTTTTCTTGTGAATACCGGGATTAATCTCATTCGTGAGTGAGAGAATTTGTATTTTCACTCGCAGCTGCTGTGTTACGCTTGTGAAAATTCATTTGTAATCTCATTCGTGAGTGAGAGAATTCTTTTGGATAATTTTGTGAGTAGTTTGTTTCATATTTTATTTCTTCGTACATGTAAATAAATAATCTTTTCAGTGAATTATCGTTGATCACCTTTTGGTGTTGTAAGCCACAGACACCTTCAGGAATTCTAAGAGCCCCAAGCGGACAGGGCATTGATAAAGGTGGCACGGTTTACGTTCGAACTGGGGTTCAGACGACAGTCACTGGCTGTCGGCTGAGCACTGATAAGAACATAAATTTTCCTCCATCTTTCCGAACATCAATATAACGCCTGTAATCCTGCGACACTGTCTCAAAAACATAGGCTATGACCCCTCATTGGAACGAGCTCGACGAGCTCTTTCCAACGAGGGGTCATAACCTATGTTTTTGAGACAAAAAATTAAAATTCGGACGAGTTTCATAAATATTATATGAGAAAAACACTCATTTCATATTCTATTTATCATATGACATACACACGCACAAATTAGCCACTTAGTATGACTTTTTAACCCATCACCTAACTTGAGATGCAGACGGCACTTCGAAAAAAACATCCTTGTATAACTAAAAAATTTCATTGTTTGCTTCCAAAACATAGGTTATGACCCCTCATTGGAACGAGCTATATATATAGAGGATATCTAATGTTTTCTTGTGAATACCGGGATTAATCTCATTCGTGAGTGAGAGAATATGTATTTTCACTCGCAGCAGCGGTGTTGCGCTTGTGAAAATTCAATTGTAATCTCATTCGTGAGTGAGAGAATTTGTATTTTCACTAATCTCATTCGTGAGTGAGAGAATTTGTATTTTCACTCGCAGCAGCTGCGAGTGAAAATACAAATTCTCTCACTCACGAATGAGATTAATCCCGGTATTCACAACAAAACATTAGATTTTCTTTTTATTGTACCCCTTTCATTTGAAGCCTCAACTGAAACGATCCAAACCGACGCCCATACCACACACGAAATCTGTTTACACAATCAGCTAATAATATAATAACACTTCGGCCGGCCGCTGATTTGTCGCGGTTCTCGTATGAGAAGGCCTTGTTTACCCATGTTCTACCAACTGCCTCCCCCTATTCCCGCGCTTCTTCTCTCCTCCCAACACTCGGAGACGAACTGCTTGATGACATCCCTTGCCCCATTCTTCCCAATCTCTCCGATTAGAATATTCACCCTCTCCTTTGAGTCGCCCCCTAACCACATGTCCTTCATTCTCCCATCCCACTTCTCCATTATACTCCCCGTGAATCTTGTTCTTTTAGACTGGTATTTTGGGCATTCTATAAGAAAGTGTTCCAGGGTCTCCACCACGCCCACGTTACACATCTGGCACTCCTTTTCACTGTTTTTCCCAATTTTTCCCCTCAGCTCCAGGACCGCGACCTCAGCTTGAACAACAGTGACCCCCTCCCCCCCCCCCCCCCAAAGCTGCTATCAAGTTACTCTTCAAAACCTGATCGCTGTTTCCGCTGACACAGATCACATTGGATGTTGTGTACATCCACACAAAATAGTTTTCGTGATTGTTGGCGAAATAACGTAATTATGACGTCTTGTTATACACACTAGTGGAGCGAGAACAACTTTTGTTTTGCGCTTGTGTAAATTCATTTGTAAATTTCGAGTTCACACGAAATGTTAATCACCGAGGTATTTGATCTCACTAGTGAGGAGAGAACACAATTTACGTTTTACCGATTCCTATTATAATTAGACGTTATGGGTGTAATAAACAGCTGATACTACTTCTTGAATGTTAAGGAATGGCCGTGCTTTACTCTTTTTTAAAGAATGAGCTTGAAGGTCGGGAAAACGTTAGAGTGAGGTCATGGGATAAAATAATCAGAAGAACCAGTAATATAGGATTGTTACTTCCCTCCGAGTTCAATGTCTTCTATACGCTAAAAACCAAAGTGTTAAAAACTACACTTGAAGTGCTGTATTTAACACTTACTAAGTGCTGAACTAGCACTTTGTTCAAGTGTAGATAGCCCAGAACTTGACAGGTGTTACAATAATACCACTTGACAAGTGTAATGTCGCGACACTTAAAAGGAAACAACGCAGATGACGCGGATCAGGCTCGAACTCTCGAGCCTGATCCGCGTCATCTGCGTTGTGTCCTTTTAATTATGTACCCACCAAGCGCAAATCAAATTATGGACGATTCTGGAAGAACCACCAATGCTAGACACATGGGAAGTGCCATCCATTCAAGTTTCAAATGTCTGACGATTGTAATGTCTAAGTGCTTAAAGCATTGCACTTTGAGTGTTCAAATCAAACCCTAAGAGTTAGAATGGGTTTAACACTTTGAAAGTGTCAGTTTTAACACTTTAGTCTTTTGTGTGTACTACAAGGGGTTAAAGTGTTCGATGTGATAAGTATAAATTATATTGCGCAAAAGAACAATTTTAGCAGACAATCAGCTGAGATGGCGAATGACAAATGACAATAAGATGGATTATTAATTCAACTGAAATATTGATTAGGAACACGCGCCTGAACATAGATTGTCTTGATCAAGAGCTTACATGATGTGAGGAGAAAAATGTCCTTGGTGAGACTGGTTATATACCTCCTTGGGGTCTTTGTTATAAGAAAAAATCCTCGTTCAATTTTCACTTACCAACTGAAGCGAATTTTATTGGATGTGACGCAATTACGATTTTGTTTTACACGTGCCTGCATTCACCTGCGACGGAGTATTAACGCAATGAGTCTAAAATTATGATAATGCAAGTCTAATGTTTTCGACAAGAAATGCATAATAAAAGAGAAAATTGCATGACGAGAATTAAATTAACAAAAACGAAATAAAGTCACTACTGTCACTCAGGTATGCATTATCTGTAGTGATGTTGAGGAAGATAATATTCTTCAAATTAACAAGTCTTTGACCTGTGAACTGAAAGCGTGCGAATTAATTTTGAAGAACGCAGATAAGAAGGTGTTTTCTGTCGTCAGTTGGTTCTGACAGCCTACACTGCAAAAATATAGATTCTCTTTAGAACCAAAACTGGTTCTAATCTTGTCTCTGAGATGGAACCACTTCTGTTCAAACAGTTTTTATTTTAAAATCAAATAAATTTACCAAGATTAGCATTCAATTTTAACAGAATATTACATGAACTGAAGTAGATTCAGCAGTAAACTTGGGGCTTATTCAACGCAGTCGCCAAACATTTTGAAACAAAGGAGATATGAACAGTTGGCATATCGAACCAGTTTTGGTTCTGTATAGAACCAAAACTGGTTCTATATGCCAACTGTTCATATCTCCTTTTCCTAATAATAAGTTGCGACAACCTCGTATAAGCTCTAAACTTACGACTGAAACCCCCTCAATTTATGTTTAATTCTATTAATATTTAATATTAATCTTTATAAATTTATTTGATTTGAAATACATACTGTTTAAGGTTCCATCTCAGAGACAAGATTAGAACCAGTTTTGGTTCTAAAGAGAACCTATATTTTTTGCAGTGTATCGGAAAACATCTGACTTGCAGAATAATATCAGTTAAAATATAAAGCAATGGTAACGATAGTTGATATCAATAGCAGAAGCAGCAGCAGTAGTAATACTGCTGGCAGCCAGGGGCGGACTGGGCCAAGAAAAGTTACCGAGGAATACACAAAATGGGACCCCAGATCTTGATTTGGATTTTTGAAATTGAAGGAACGCTGTTTCCTTTCATTTATTTAATCTTATTTGTTTTACAAGGATTGGCGAACAAGTTATGCAACTTATATTAACGCCTCTCCTTGGCCCAATGGCGTAGGTGTGTGAGATGACCTTCATAGCGGCAACTTCGTGGCCTAGCTCTTCTCGAATACTACGAAGGGATCTTTAACCTGCACGGAGTGTATCTCTCTCCGCACAGAGGACAGCCATTTTACGTCCCCACCCGATAGGACGATACGCTGTGACAGCATCAACCCCACAATTGATGCTGACAGAGAGTGTTCGGACACCTCGAGAACTTTCCCCGACCGGGGATCCATCCTGGGACCTCTGGCATGAGAGACCAGCACACTTATCCACTCGGCCACCACTCTCTTGAGAGGGTTACACATCACAACAAGAAGACATACTGGATGAGGACAAGTCATCCTATTGATAGCAATCCTGATGACGTCCGTTTAAGCTTTCTCAGTAGAGGTATTTCATTCGGCTTGAACTACAATGAGTAAGAAAAATATCTTATGTCACTGAATAAATTATATGTCCAATGAAGTGGTCCTTGTACAGATACCCACAGCCTCCGCGAGTTTCAAGTGTACTTCACATTCTTGTACGCGATATAAGTTACGACGGTAAGGACACTCGATTACTTACCATCATTTTTCCAATGAAATGAGACTGTCAGTACCTGAATTAAGATGGAGACAAGTTGTCTTTTTTAATGAAGACCAACACGATTATAAAGAATTTGCATTCTTGGTAGGTATAGTGTTATGTGGTTTCATTTCAGTAAAAAATATTTCTCCAACATCTTTGGAGCGGCTGAGATTCAGACCCTCTGCCAAAAAAGTGTATTTCTGTGGCACCTACCATCAAACGAAAGCGTGATAAAAACAAATATCTCACAGCTTTTAGAGGAACTTAACCCTGTTGAACCCTGGTGGTATCTTCCATGACAGTTCCACGGTAGCAATAGGAAGAGTCCATATTAATTATTTGGGGGTAGACCAATTAATATTTTCAACGTGCAGCCTTAGGGCTGCACGTTGAAAATATTGATTGGTCTACACCACACATTTACCCTGCAGTCATCCCCCTTAATGACATTATGACGTAGCTTGTGACCCGGCCGGAAAAACGGCCTCTGGTGTTCAATGGATTAATAGAAATGCAAGGTGACTGTGATTAATCGCGGCAAGTTGATTTCAAACAAAAATACTCATGCAATTCTGTTATTTTTTTAAATCTACACTAATCCTTCTTTGAGCTGTTTTGAGATCAGCAATGATTCAAGATTTTTTTTTAATTTAATGAGTGTCAAACACATTACAGAATAATGTAATGCTGTTATATTACAATATTTGGACTGTTTAGCAATTCGAAAAACTTGCCGTAAAGTTTCTGCAACAACCATCACTCAGCGAAACAATCCTAATGCCCGAAAAATGGATTTTATTCTTTATTATATTTTGAAAAACAAAAGGAAGAGCTGATGGTGCTTAAATAAAATTACCATCATACGCCAAGGTTACCGCAAAGGAAAAACAGTTTTCGGCGCCAGTGGGTCATCGGATAGGTGGAGTAATTAAGCTCATTACGTTACAGTTCTTACGTGTAACTATGAAAACTATTTCAAAATGGACCGTATTTATGGTCAGATATTGGGGGAGAGGTGTGTTGTGACCCCTGTTTGCCGACCATAACATAAAATTTCCTGACTTTTCTTATGTACACACACCGATGCTTTTTGGCGAGCTGTTCATCACAATTAGCCACAGCCATCGGCAATGTTCTGGTAAAAGCCGTGGCAAATTTCCACTTCTTTTATCATATCATTGCAAATTGCAATGGCTAATATTGAGGGCTGGCCCATCTCACATGTCACCAAACTAGCAACTACTACGCCAAGCTCTAGGGTTATCACACACTAAAAACTAAAGTGTTAAAACTGACACTTTCAAGGTGTTAAACCCATTCTAACTCTTAGGGTTTGATTTTAACACTCAAAGTGCAATGCTTTAAGCACTTAGACATAACAATCGTCAGACATCTGAAACTTGAATGGATGGCACTTCCCATGTGTCTAGCATTGGTGGTTCTTCCAGAATCGTCCATAATTTGATTTGCGCTTGGTGGGTACATAATTAAAAGAACACAACGCAGATGACGCGGATCAGGCTCGAGAGTTCGAGCCTGATCCGCGTCATCTGCGTTGTTTCCTTTTAAGTGTCGCGACATTACACTTGTCAAGTGGTATTATTGTAACACCTGTCAAGTTCTGGGATATCCACACTTGAACAAAGCGCTAGTTCAGCACTTAGTAAGTGTTAAATACAGCACTTCAAGTGTAGTTTTTAACACTTTAGTTTTTAGCGTGAGTCTAATTCTGTAAGGAAGTCACGCGCTGTTATGGGCTGTTTGTTTACCCACTTTTTGCAGACATTTTCGCTCAGACGATCGTTGATGTAATGGTATGTGCCTTTACTTACAAAGATACACATGTATTCTTTCCTGCCCCAGTTATAGATATTCGAACCAATGAGTATTAAATTCCCCTGGAAAGTATCACGATATTAACATTATTTGCGTAATCAAAATAGTTCGGCTGCGGCTAATCTTCATTTCTGATTGTAATGTCATCAAAATGTGGATCCAATGAAGCCTCGATTGTGCAGCATTTCTAGCTTTGATTCACAGACCATAAACCATTGTGAATTTTTTTAAATTCGATCGTCCGGAATATATTAGTTGGTCGAAAAAGCGAACCATAGGTTCGCTTTTCCTGCCAAATAAAATATTCCAGACGAGCGAATCTAAACATCGACGATGACCCATTCGAGGGATAGACTGGTTCCAGGCCATAACAGCGTCGAATTGCTTACAGAATTAAATTGGTGGCCTGAGAGTTTGCAACTACGTGTATCAGGTTTATGCCTATACGGATATTTCTAACCATCGCCTATGATAATAAAAAAAACTGTTGAACTATAAACATACAAGGGACTATAATCAAGTAAGATATACACTGGGCACCTCTGCTTCCCTTGTCGCAATCTCGCACCACATGTTCCATCCTCAACTTTTATCGCCAGAGATATTGACGCTTGGGAAAGTTATCCCCCCTTGTTAATACTGGAATCTTGCTGTAATCCAATAAGGTCAAACAGAACTAAATATTTTCCCAGGAGACCATTATAACACTTATGTGGAAAAAAATATGATCGCATCACTTTAAATTAAATATTTAATTACCTACATAAAGTACAGACCTTCACACAACTTTGGGGTCATGCAACAAATAAGAGAGAAAATGCACCAGGACACTTCAAGTACCGTCCTTGAACTCAGTTTTTTTCTGGGAATTCCCAACAAAAATACACAAATAGTTAACTGAATTTTATAGACCCAGAAAATACTTAGAAAATCTCTTTTTCTTGTGAAATATTCAGTATTGTTGTAAAAACCTAATAAAATGCTTTAACAGTTTTCTCAGGCAATAAGTTTTTTTCTAGGAGTCTTATTTTAGACTATGATGCAATATCCGATACCATTAACATTGAACCTCTGAAGGGGATGAATGAAATCTTGATCGCCAGGAAATAGTTGTCGGAAGCGTAGAAATCAGCTGAGAATGAACCGGCCAGCGCTATACACGAAAATCGGCATCTTTTTTAATTTTTCATTTTTTGCTTCCAAAGCATAGGTTATGACTGACCGCTCATTGGAACGAGCGCGTCGTACTCGTTCCAATGAGGTGTCATAACCTATATTTTGGAAGCAAAAAAAACGAATTTTTAGTTATACGAGGATTTTTTTTACTGGTTGACCAGAAATTAATTAAGACACTTAGGGCTTATCACACCTTTTCATTTGTACTCACGCGGAAACCTATCTGATATTGTGGATTGCGTTTTTAACTGTTTTCACTATAATAAAATTGTTCTTGGTTTTAACACCAAAGGGGAAAAATGGGCAAATGTTAGCTTGTATATTTTTATATGGTTAGATAGGACAGTATCTATATTATATGCCGGTATGCGCACAGCATTGCTAATATGAAGCAAAAAAATATATTAACCGCTATAAGTTGATGAAAATGCAATTTTTCTATCATTTTACATGGAATTATACAGGAAATAACAGTAGCATTTTAAATCAACGTGAGAAAAAAATTGGTCTAATGAAATCGTTCGATAATATCACCAACTGGGAGTATATATATTGTTATTAAAGGATTGATGCGCACAGCGAATATAACTTTCATAGGTTTTATATAATTTTGAGAAATATAAAAACTCCTCATTTAATTAGTGTAAATTTTTGCCAGCCAAGTTTTAGCAATCAGGGGAGATAACCTTTTCGTAAGTCGATGAAGATGACGAGAAACGTTGACCATGTAACTTCCGTTTTTGTCCAGCTGATCCAATTAAAATGAAAGCTTGTCACTGGGGCTGAGTACTGCCGGGTGATAGTACTCTTCCCAACTACTACGACGAGGCAAAGAATTTTGGGAGTGTTGAACCCCAACATCTCATCCACAGGGTTAACGCCTCCGATTTCAACCAATTACAGTTCAGTCACAGTCCAATTATGTTGTAGGAGATTTGTCAATTTGCCTCCCCACATCGATTCTGAGAAACAGTCAACAACCGCGTTTAATCCTTTACTCAAAGTAACGGTCTCAACCGGCCAGTGCTATTCCTCAAAATTGCTATTCAATTTTCATTATTTTTCATCTTTTTGGTCTCAAAACCATAGCTTATGAGCCCTCATCCAATGGGGGGGGGGGGGGGGGGGGGGGGGGGGGTCATAAACTATGTTTTTGACGCAAAAAATTTTTTAAAAAGTGCTATTCAAGAATTTTGTTTGCAAGTATCGTCTTCCTTTCCAGTAAAGAAAAGTATTAAGAATCGATGCTGGGGGTTAGAAAGAAATCAAGAAAAACCTTTTGTGCGCAACCCAAAAATGTGTGGCTTTGTGATGGTAATAACAACACGTCGTGTGTCTCAGTTTTACGTCTCTAGAAAATGGTATTATGTAGCTATCGTACTTAATATGTTATTGCATAATGTATTCAGTTTTCAAATATGAATTATCGAAAAAATGCTTTAGTTACAAAACTGTATCCGAATGGGGGATACAGGGAATACTTTCATGGTGATGGTGAAAGTGCAGTTTCCAAAGATCTGAGGAAATAATCCTAACAGCGCCTCTGTTATGATAAAAAGGGCTGAACTATAATCGAAAATATATTTTTGTCATCATGTCTTAACACAATTTCGACACATTTGTGAACGGTTCTGTAAAACACAAGTGGTTAAAGTGCGGCCGCCGTGGACTGGTCAGTTTCCACGGACGCAATAATATTAGTTTCCATTCACTAATTATAGGAATAATCATCAAAAATTTAATTAGAATTTTTGCTGATGATGATTTTTATTACGTGGTAAACGCAAGCTTGGACCTCACTGCCCGGGCGTGAATTACGAACTGTGCTGTATATTTTACTGCGGTGCTTCACTCACTAAACGCAAAAGGGGAATGCTTAGACAATTGCACCTCGGAAATTGAAACATGTATTTAAAAGACATTAGTTATTCATCAAGGCTGTGAGAAATTTCCGATCAGCTAGGTACAAACTACAGTTAAAACTAGAAGTCCTGTCACGAAATGCGCACAAATAGCACGTTGATCTGCGCGTTAATCTACGCGTTATGACCATAGTAAGGCTATCAAATTCTGTAGATATGGCCTGTGCACAAGCAATGTTTCAGCCAATGGACCTCAGGGTAACCCGGAGGTCCATTGGCAGAAACATTGCTTGTGTTTGCTTTGAGTAACCAGGAGAACCTGCCGTGCTTTGGATGCCATTCGAGTTCACATGTGTAAGTGTATGTCCACTAAGGGGTGGCGTTTTCTGTGCACTGAGAGGACATTACATTTATCAGTGTGAAACGACATTTTCCAAATTTCCTCCCACTCAGACATTTTATTTAAATCGGATTGGAGAGTGTCAGTGTCGTGGTTGTTTTCGACAGTTAAATATGCCATAGTATCATCAGCGAATAGACGGACGGATGATTCTACCTTATTTGCTAGGTCATTAATCTAGAAAAGGAAGAGACACGGTCCCAGGATAGAACCTTCGGGCACCCCGGATTCTACACCCACCGCGTCCGATTTCTCTCCCTCTACTACAACTGATTGTTCCCTATCTGTAAGGAAGGCCTCAATCCAACTATTTACTTTCCCTTGGATCCCATAGTACTGTAATTTATGCAAAAGTAGTATGTGAGACACCTTGTCAAATGTTTTGGAGAAGTCCATGACAAGGATGGCAGTCTGTTTACCATTCTGGAGATTAATTGTAAGGTCGTTAATGAAACCAAGTAATTGGGTTTCACTCGACCGTGAGTGTCTGAAACCATGTTGTAAATGATATAATATGTTGTTGTTGTCTGCATGTGTCATAATATAGCTACAGATAATATGTTCCATGAGTTTGCAAATTATACAGGTAAGGGAGACTGGGCGGTAGTTTGCTGGTTCGAATCGAGTTCCTTTTTTAAAAATGGGGGCAACATGGGCTGTGCGCCAGTCCTTTGGAACCTGACCGTTGGCAAGTGAGTGATTGAATATTTTTGATTGTGGGAACGCTAAATCACTGGCAAGTTCTTTTAGAACCCTAGCTTGGATGTTATCGGGCCCTGCAGCTTTCGAAGGATTCATATTATTAAGACGTTTTAGGATACCCTCTTCGGAAATCTGTATGTCGTCTGGTTTATGGTATGGTGAATTGTTAGGATCCATCTTGGTGTGCTGTACTATTTCTGCTGTGGTGAGAGATTCACGAGATGTAAATACAGATTTAAATTGATCATTAAGAATGCGGGCTTTGTCCTTACAGGATTAAAAAGTTGACCCCAACTCTTTAATGCTGAAATCCCCTGGCTATCGGTCTTTTGGGTCTTTATATATGTTCAGAACTCCTTCACACTACATTTGTTATCTGGATCTGATGGCAAAATAATTCCTTCAATGTAGTGTCAACATGATTGTCTCAGCTGTTTTTGACAGTTACTTTTTATACTTTTATATGTGTTTTTAATTGTGCTTTCGCCTGACTTTTTCATTTTTTGTAGATTCGATCCTTTTTTCAGTAGTCGTTTTAGTTGGGGTGTTATCCAGGGTTTATGTCTTTCGTGGACAAAGTTTTGTGAGGAATATGGGTCCTTATACTGTTGTTTAAAGCGTCTTTAAAGATGGTCCATAGTTGATCCGAAGATGCTGTGTCAATCATGTTAATTAATTTCTGGTTTACTTGAGTGATGTCACTTTTTATACTATTCCAGTTCGCATTTTTATAAATGGCCACTTTACGAGGTTCCTGTGTTTTCTTAGCTGGAATCATGTCGATTTCACAGTACACTATACAGTTAAAACTAGAAGTCCTGTCACGAACTGTGCGCTTATCAATGCTTAATTGCGCGTAGGAATTGCGCGTAGGAATTGCGCGCAGTTGCCATTATCGAATGGCATCCAAAGTACGGCAGGTTCTCCTGGTTGCTCATAGAAACACAGGCAATGTTTCTGCCAATGGACCTCCGGGTTACCCGGGGGTCCATTGGCTGAAACTTTGCTTGTGCACAAGCCATATGTACGGAATTTGATAGCCTTACTATGCTCATAACGCATATATTAACGCGCAGATCGTCGTGCTAGTTGTGCGCATTTCATGACAGGACTTCTAGTTTTAACTGTATCATGGTCAGAGATGCCAGGAATTATCTCTACCCTTGTGATTGAGTTAGGGGTATTTGTCATTACTAAATCTAATGTATTCTCTCCCCTGGTGGGCTCTTGTACTAGTTGAACAAGGCCCTCAATGTCCAGCATATCTGCAAATTGGTAGTGATATTGTGGGTTTTGGGGGCCAGGCTTAAGTAGTTTGTTCTTCTAGTCCCAACCAGGAAGGTTCAAATCCCCACTAATAAGCAAGAAGGCATTTGGTATATTACAAGCTCTATCTATACTACCGGAGATGTTTTTTAAACTTTCCTCATCTGCCGTCCTTGGATGATAGCAGGAGGAAATATAGAGTGTTCTGTTTCCTACGATGTTAATTTTTGCCCAAGTAATCTCAGCTTCCACTTCTAGTTCTGTTACACTAGTGCTAATAAAGTCGTTATTAATAGCAATCAATACTCCACCGCCCTTCCTACCAATCCTGTCCTTCCTATAGACTGTGTATCCTGGTGGTAACTATTCCCTGCCACCTATATGGGACTCTAACCAGGTTTCCGTGCCAATTATAATGTCTGGCTTTGAGCTATCAATAACATTCAACAGTGTGGCTTGCTTGTTAGTAACTGACTGAAAGTTAATGGTAAGTACTCTCAACACTTTATTTATTTTCTTGTGGTGGTTTCTATTAGCTATGGGGGTAGATGTATGAAGAGGCTTTTTAGTGGAATTTGTTGTGGGCGATTGAATGCTTCCATCTACCAAGGGATCATTTATTAAAATACTGAAGTTGTTTGTTGTTTCTAATGAGTTCAGGTAGAAAATGGTTGAGGAGTAATTTTGATTATTGCAGATTAAACAATGCCAGCTAACATTGCTGATGTTCAGCATGTTATATGACTCGTCTCCAATATTTTGACAGTTGGTGTGGTACCATTGGTTACATGATTCGCATACCACTCATTTGTCTTCCCAATTAACTGTTTCATTACAGGTCCCACACAAGTATTTTGTGGATTTGTCGATTCCTTTAGAATTTGGGCCTGGATTTGTTTCGATATCATTACTTAAAGCCAATAGTGTAAGAATGATGCAGATATGCAATTTACGGTTTGTCGTGTGTGGGTGATATACTAACATACGTGTTTTGATCCTAGATATACAGTATTTAGTAAGTACACTGTAGAATTACCTCCGCGAAATGCTCAACTTTGCGAGCAGATCTGTTTTGGGTCATCCGCGAGGCATGTTGTTGTTACGGTAAATACAATTCTGGGAATCCACATCCCTTTCAAATTGGCTCATGCGGATTGAAAGCCTGGAGAATTCCAGCTCCACACCAAATAATGAAGATGAACATTACTAGCAGCAGAGATAATATCTGTTTACACAGCGGAATCATCAGCTGTCACTTTGGAGGTAACCATGTTCGAATTTGGAAGATGCCCGGATGACGATGTACGATTGAATAGATCTCCCAAGTGTTGTGTAAAGAAGTGGAAAAATCATGTCAAATACTGAACGATCTTACGTATTTCACGTATCAAAGCCGCCCTTGATGATCTTGCCACAAGTTTTCATTCAATGTCTGTGGCAAGAATTTATGGTGACGCCAAAAAAGTGAAAAAAGACACAAATGTTCAAGAGAATTTTCCGAAAGTTGACATTAGTTACGAGCATGCGCACTTGTACTGGTAACCAATATTTCTACTGTAAATATTACAGGAACGACTGTTACTATTGAGAGTCTTATGGTATGAAAGCTTATAGAGGGGTGGCCATGTACAGAGGAGCAAATTAGTGTCAGTACGAACGCATTCAATTCTTTTATTCTCGCTTTTGCTAAATGGCATTGCACATGTCAAAAGTTACCCTGTTCTACAAAAGTCCACTTTTAAGGTAAATCATTTAAAATCTTCAACCTGCAGTCGTATGATCTCAATTCGTTGTGTCCTTGAGCAAGCCACTTCATCCCCATTGCCCACGTGGGGGCACGGTGGCGTTGTGTACTAAGGCGTACTGCGCATCGATGGTGCACCTGTCTTCGGCAAATGCTAACCTTGCTTGTGTGGAGTTAGTGAACTCGATGGATTTTTAATGACAATGAGTGGGAGCGCGGTGGCGCAGTGGTAAACTGTTGAACTTCCATGTTAGAGGTCCCGAGTTCGATCCCCGTCCGGGACGACCCGCGTTGTGTCCTTGGGCAAGTAACTTTATCCCAGTTGCCTACATGGGGGCACGATGGCGCCGTGTACTAAGGCGTACTGCAAGTCGATGATGCACATGTCTTCAACCGCTGTAAGCCTGCTTGAGCGGAGATTGAATAGAGTTAGAATGTTGAAGAGCTGACAGTTGCTCGCCGTTGCGCGGTGGTTCTCTCCAGCTACTCCGGCTTTCTCCACCCGTAAAACTGTCGTGTGTCATGATTAGCCATTGTGCAGAAATATGTGACCTTAAACACCAATAAATATATATATAGAATATACCCATTGTAGCTTGGTGTACCAAATGTTCACCACGAGTGGTGAAGTGGTGTTAACCGCGAGCCTTTGGCGCGCGGTTAACACCACTTCACCACGAGTGGCGAACATTTGGTACACCAAGCTACTTTGGGTATACTTTATTTATACCATGATGTCAGATTATTAAGAGTCGCTGTTATTTTTTCTCGATTTTACTGAGTAGCAGATGTACATACGTGTGAATCTGTTTTTGTTTACATGAGCATCGATGGGCGGTACTTCCGCTGTCAATTTTATCTCCGAAACGAAATGGAAAAAGAAACGGGGCCTTTTTCATTTTAATAACATTACATACTACTTCGAGGTATGGATGCTTTATTAACATAAGACAATGCAATGCATGTTTGTTAATTTTTGGTGTCTTTTGGGGTAAACTCATTTAAAAATGTAATAAATAATTGCCACTTTCATTTCACTCTTTGCGAGGCGACGTGCGATAAATTTAGACACTCATTTCGACGTCACCAGAGGTCAACATGGATGTAGTTCCACTGTAGGTGTAAATTTTACCTACTGAAATCTCATTGCTGGCGTGTTCACCACAGTTGATGTGTAAAGCTAAAATTTATGTCATAGGCTTTTCATATATAGTAGAATAGGCAATCATAGTATAAACATAAATAGTATGATCTCAATTGATCTACTCAATATGAAAACTCAACAGCCCGCTCGTGTAGTGAAGAGAAACCAAATACCAGGTCCTCGGTTTTGCTTCAAGGTCAAACGAAAAGCAGGTAGACATTGCCAAAAGTAGTTTAATGCGATATTATAATATTTACTGTAGAAGTACAGGCAGTTAGTTGTCGGTACTTCACTGTAATTTTATCGGTTATTTTTCACAGTGCAGGCAAGAATTAATATCATCTATTAAGGCCTAAAAGTTAAAATCTGTTCTTAGGCCCTCCCACGTGGTCCTTTTGGCTGCCGCATGCTCTATTTTAATAGCCAATGCAAACTTAAAATAATAATTAAATGCTTTATGTTTGATATTTTACCCAAGTTAATAAAATTTATAAATTTGTCCCTTGAGTGCAAAAAGGCTTTGCAATGCATCATCTTCTTGCACTCAAGGGACGAAATACATCGCCAATACTGTCAAGGTGATAGCTAAAAGTTGCGATTTTGTTGTATAAAAGTGTAAATATTTTCGATAATATCTGCCTGGGTTAAATGTGAAGCAAGATATATATGTCACGGATCCCGAAAACAGATTTGTCAAACTAACGTTAATTCAAGGGCTTCTAAATGAAGTGTGAAACTTAATGTCCATTATGGGGCACTGGTTGAACGCCACATGGGCTATCTGATAACAGATCAATAGCAAGAGAGACAATATTCTCTATGAAATCGTCATCTGGGTAATTAAGGCCATTTAAATTGTAATTGTTGGAAACCAGTGCATCACATATGTTCTGGACACACACCCATATTACGCATCTCTCCTGTCTCCGAAATGTCAAAAGATACCAAAATGCGAGTCTTTCAAAGGAATATTAAAGCGAGTGTTAAATTAAGATAGATCTAAGCGGCCAAGTTCAAGAGAAGCGATTAACTGAGAATAAATGTTCTGGCTATCTAAATAAAAATCGGGGCATTTCTCGAAAAATTCATTCCAGCCAATTCCAGTCGAAAGGTGTGTTAGGCTGTGGGTCGTTGCGAGTACATGGGGAGGTCCCATGCTATAGGTTAGAGGAGGTGCCGCATCGGTGCGAAAGTATAGGCACGTTGTTATGTAAGGGATCCACAGAGCTCATATTTAGAATAGGAGCAGTCGCGGGCCAAGTCGGTGGCCATGTGTGAGAACAGGATCAGAAACACGAAGTTCGAGCTCAGGGAGTTATTTGCATTTAGGTAAACGTCATCACCTATTTTAGAAGGCAAGCCATACATAGGCAGAGTAGGCTTTGCCTGTCTGCACATTGTACTGAGACAAACGTAAGGGGGAGTTTAACCCCATTGGTGGCGACTGTTTGTGTGAAAAGCGTCACGTAAAGTGGCAATAAGCTAGTGGCCGTGCGACGGCAGTAGTGAAGTGACATTCCGTCACCTGTTAGAGCAGAGGCGTCCGATAAAGTGACAAAACGCTAGTGGCCGTGCGACGGCAGTGAAAGGGTGAGAAGAAGAGGCGATCAAGGAGCCAATACCAGCGAAGAGGAGAAAAAACAGCGACAAAAGAGAATGCGGGCCCGCAAGTGACTCAAAAACTGTGGGTAGGGGGTGATTGATGTTTTGTATTCTTATTCTTGTGGATTCCATGTAAGTCAAAAATTATCATATTTATTTTTCTTATATATATATTAAAATTGTTGTCTTCAGTGATCCCCTGTTGATTTATGCTTTTCGAGGAAACGTTATTAACCCCTTAAGGATAAGAACCCCCCCCCCCCCCAACAAAAGTGAAACGGGCGGGTTCGTTACGGCGAGACATACGTTCACACACGGGGTCAAACAACACTCCTTAAGTTTTGGCTGAAAACACGGCGTGAATCTATTTTCCCCCAGCAACGACAAAGCCCCGGTTTCCGACAAACACGCAATCTATTCTGTAGATTATGAGGTCTAAAACATAAAACAAGCCAGGAACGTGAACTTTTGGTAAAGAAATAATTACAAAAATAAAAGATAATAAAAAACCGCATGCCCACATGGAATTCTACAAAAATGGCCCGAGAAACAGAAGATCTACTTTGTGGGGCCTTATGTGTCTTCTTAGTTATGGCTGCAAGGGCGGAGTTTTTGTTTGTTTAGTTGTTTATTTTTAAAATAAATCTTGATCTAAACTAGTAAGCGCCCTCTCATAACGCGGAGGATGAGCCTATATGGGGTACTTTTTTTCAAAAGGACTAGCGATGAGGAGCATCACCAACAGTTACTAGTGGATTGCTTTGTGTCGCGAAAGTCCCTCAGAAGTATGAGGTGTTCCCATCCTCGTGGGAAATACAAACCGCACCCGTGAATAAAACAATCTTGAAAATCGTTCCTATACGAAGACGAGCTACAAGGGATCTTGCATGTAATATATATTATTTATTTATTTATTGGTGTTTAACCCTTTACCCAACGCAGACGATATCAAAATTTATTATTTTAAATATCATTTTTTTAAATTTTTCAAAAAATTTCAACAAAACCATATCATGTGACCCCTCGTTGGAACGAGCCCGACGAACTCGTTCCAACGAGGGGTCACATGATATGGTTTTGTTGAAATTTTTTGAAAAATTTTAAAAAATGATATTTAAAATAATAAATTTTGATATCGTCTGCGTTGGGTAAAGGGTTTTTTTACAACTGCTGAATTTGCATATTACGCGGGCGGATGTGGGCGATTCGTTGGGTAAAGGGTTGAGGTCATATACTTATGCAGAATGGCTAATCACGACCGTGACAGTTTTACGGGTGGAGGAAGTCAGAGTACCCGGAGAGAACCATTGAGCAACGACGAGCAGCTGCCAGCTCCCCAACATCGTAACTCCGCACTGCAGCACAGGCAGGGTTAGATTGGTTGAAGACATGCGTACTATCGACGTGCAGTACACCTTAGTACGCGTCATCGTGCCCCCATGTGGACAATCGGGGTTAAGTGCCTTGTACAAGGACACAACGCGGGAATCCGAATTGATCGCTCAGACGGTCACTCTTGCATGTAATAACCACGAAGACACACAAACTTTATATCGTTCTTTGAGAGCAACAAGGCGCCATCTGCAATGCTGTTAGTATTGCAGATGGCGCTTATTTGCATCTGTGGCGATATATGCGCACTTTTGTTTAAAAAGAACGAAGTGAGAATTCTAACCATTCTTGGGCAGGTCTGGATTTGAGAAAGGGTTAGAAAATCTTACCACTCCCATATCACCCCCACCCCCAAATTGAATTAGTTCTGACACAAGCTTCCCAGCATGGTAATTACCCTATGTTTATTATTTCTATTTTCAAAAATCTACCACCATCTTGAAACTGGGTCAATAAATTCTCCATCCCATTGTGGACATATCACTTTTCGTCATCTATCGCTATCTTGTAAAGAATTATTGTAATAAAATAACATTATCTAACAATAACATGAGTGTCGTCATGGGTGGGATATTTTTCTGGTGCTCAATATATCAATTTCTTTTTTACCACCATGAAAAGGACGTTCAGAAGGGATTAAAAGATGGATAAAGGATGTTTATTAACAGCCTAGTCTTGTTTACATGTTTTCAGATAAATGAATAACATCACACTATAACCTCCTATAATAATTCGAATAACAAAATCATTAGCCTTATCGAAGAGATATTCAATTTTTTTTAAAAAGAATAATGATGTGCTTGGCAGCCAACAAGCTAACGGTATAAACTCTACCTTGTGTCTTTGATTCCTGACCCCGTAGTCTACTAGAATTGTGTTCTGTATTTATACCATGGTTACCTAATCTACAATATATGAAAAGCCTATGACATAAATTTTAGCTTTACACACCAACCGTGATGAACATGCCAGCCGTGGGATATCAATAGTTAAAATTTACACCTACAGTGGAACTACTTCCAAGTTGACCTTTGGGGACATCGACCTGAATGCTACTTGTCTAAATTTATCGCACATCACCTCACGAAGAGTGAAATGAAAGTGACAATTATTTATTACGTTTTTAAATGAGTTTACCCCATAAGACACAAAAACTTAACAAACATGCATCGTCTCGTTAATAAAGCATCCATAACTCGAAATGGTATGTTATTATGCTATTAAAATGAAAAAGGACCCGTTTCATTTTCCATTTCGTTTCGGCGATAAAATTGATAGCGGAAGAACCGCCCACCGATGCTCGTGTAAACAAAAACAGATTCGCTCGTATGTCCGTCTGGTGCTCACTAAAATCGAGAAAACATAATAGCGACTCTTAATAATCTGACGATCATGGTATAAATAAAATATACCCAAAGTAGCTTGGTGTACCAAATTTTCACCACTCGTGGTGAAGTGGTGTTAACCGCGCCAAAGGCTCGCGGTTAACACCACTTCACCACGAGTGGCGAACATTTTGTACACCAAGCTACTATGGGTATATTCTATATTTATACCACGAGTAAACTTGATTTCAGTGAATGAAGCTGATACTCTCAAAAAACAATATATCACCTTTCTGGTCTGATAACTGTCTTGCTTAACGCTGTTTTGTGTCGAAGCATTTAATTTACGTCATAACGTCACTCTGACGCGAAACGTCACATCAGATGCGTTCTTACATGACGAACTTACGTCTATACCATGATTACCTATTCTACTTTTTATGAAAAGCCTATGGCATAAATGTTAGCTTTACACACCAACCGTGGTGAACACGCCAGCAGTGAGATTTCAATAGTAAAAACCTACATCTACAGTAGAACTACATCCACGTTGACCTTTGGTGATGTCGACCTGAATGCAAACTTGTCTAAATTTATCGCACGTCGACTCGCGAAGAGTGAAATGGAAGTGGCAATTATTTATTACGTTTTTAAATGGGTTTACCTCATGAGATGCCAAAAATTAACAAACATGCATTGTCTCATGTCAATAAAGCATCCTTAATTTCTTTTTTCATTTCGTTTCGGCGATAAAACTGACAGCTGAAGTACCGTCCACCGATGCTCGTGTAAACGAAAAACAAATTCGCACGTATGTGCGTCCGCTGCTCAGTAAAATCGAGAAAAAATAATAGTGACTCTTAATAATCTGACGATCATGGTATAAATAAAATATACCCAAAGTAGCTTGGTGTAACAAATGTTCACCACTCGTGGTGAAGTGGTGTTAACCGCGCGCCAAAGGCTCGCGGTTAACACCACTTCACCACTCGTGGTGAACATTTGGTACACCAAGCTACTATGGGTATATTTTATTTATACCATGATCGTCAGATTATTAAGAGTCACTATTATTTTTTCTCGATTTTATTATTTTCTATGTAATTATGGCCAGTTAATACGTAATTATTGTAAGAACTGTACATCGCACATGTTCTGGACACACATCCATATTACGCATCTTGCCTGTCTCCGAAATGTCAAAAGATACCAAAATGTGAGTCTTTCAAAGGAACTTCAAAGCGAATATTAAATTAAGAAAGATCTAAGCGGCCAAGTTCAAGAGAAGCGATTAAACTGAGAATTGGTGTTCTGGGTATCGAAATAAAAATCGGGGGATTTCTCGAAAAATTGATTTCAGTCTGAAGGTGTGCAAGGGTGTGGGTCGTTGCGAATAGATGGGGGTGTCCCATGCAAAAGGTTAGAGGAGATACCGCATCGGTGCGAATGTATAGGCACGTTGTTATGTAGGGGAGCCACAGAGCTCATATTTAGAATAGGAGCAGTCGCGGGCCAAGTCTGAGGCCATATGTGAGAATACGATCAGAAACACGAAGTACTAGCTCGGGGAGCTAATTTGCATTTAGGTAAACGGCATTACCTGTTTTAGAAGGCAAGCCATACATAGGCAGAGTAGGCTTTGCCTGTATGAACATTATTCTGAGATAGACGTAGGGAAGAGTTTAACACCATTGGTGGTGACTGCTGGAGTGAAAAGCGTCAAGTAAAGTGACAATAAGCCAGTGGCCGTGCGACGGCAGTAGTAGAGCGACATTCCGTCACATGTTAGAGCAGAGGCGTCCGATAAAGTGACAATACGTTAGTGGCCGTGCGACGGCAGTGAAAGGGTGAAGTGAAGAGGCGACCAAGGAACCAATACCAGCGAAAAGGAGGAAAAACCAGTGACAACAGAGAATGCGGGCCCGCAAGTGACTCAAAAACTGTGTGGGTAGGGGGTGACTGACGTTTTGTTTTCTTATTCTTTTGGATTCAATGTAAGTCACAAATTATCGTATTTATTTTTATGTACATGTATTAAAATTGTTGTGTTCAGTGAACCCCTGTTGATTTATACTTTTCGAGGAAAAGTTATTAACCCCTTCAGGATAAGAACCACCCCAACAAAAGTGAAGGGGCCGGGTTCGTTACGGCTAAACATTCGTTCACGCATGGATTCAGGCGACACTCCTTGAGTTTTGGCTGAATACGCGGTGTGAATCTATTTCTTCCAGCGACGACAAAGCCCGGTTTCTGACAGTCACCTTTCCCTCAGTCCCAGCCAAAAGTTTGAATAGTGAGAAATGTCACGCCTCATGTAAACGACAGTTGGAAATTCATACCCTACAGAAGTAGATATCGCCGCATTTTATCTGTTTCTATGTCTCCAACACAAATTAATGATTTTACATTCCATGTGGTTTTCTAAATGGAATCAAACTGTAGTTTGAACCCCCTGCTGGTCAATGATACTATCTAGCCGAGCGACACAGACGCAGATATCAAGACAGGGATCGGCAAAGAAAGAGCCGCCTTCGTTCAGATCAGGAACATCTGGACCTCCACGGAGGTGTCCTTGACAGCCAAGATACGACTGTTCTGCTCCAACGTGAAGTTAGCCCGACTGTATGAGTCAGAGACGTGGACGACGACCAAGACAGCATTCAGGAAAGACCAAAAACACCTGTCCTTGGGAAAGAACCCAACTAAGTCCTGCAGAAGAAGAATTCTGGAAGAGAAGATAGGGCTGGATAGGAAACACAATACACAAACCTCCAACCAACATCACCAGCCAGGCACCGAAGGGGAACCCCCAAGGCAAACGGAAAAGATGCCGTCCAAGAAACACCTGGCGTCGCGACCTCGAAGCCGGAGTGACCAGGTTGGACTACACCTGCAACCAGTTAGACAGATCTGCGGCTGGCGGCCCAAACCCCCGCAGGGGTTGACGGGCATAAGTAAGTAAGTCTAGTTTAAACAGTATTGTCTTTCCAACATTACAGGCGAGAAAGTTACAATATCGCTGTCATGATACTTACACGCTAAAAACTAACGTGTTAAAAACTACACTTGAAGTGCTGTATTTAACACTTACTAAGTGCTGAACTAGCACTTTGTTCAAGTGTAGATATCCCAGAACTTGACACGTGTTACAATAATACCACTTGACAAGTGTAATGTCGCGACTCTTAAAAGGAAACAGCGCAGATGACGCGAATCAGGCTCGAACTCTCGAGCCTGATCCGCGTCATCTGCTTTGTGTCCTTTTAATTATGTACCCACCAAGCGCAAATCAAATTATGGACGCTTCTGGAAGAACCACCAATGCTAGACACATGGGAAGTGCCATCCATTCAAGTTTCAGATGTCTGACGATTGTAATGTCTGAGTGCTTAAAGCATTGCAATTTGAGTGTTAAAATCAAACCCTAAGAGTTAGAATGTGTTTAACACCTTGAAAGTGTCAGTTTTAACACTTTAGTTTTTAGTGTGTAACTGGTTGTGTGCTAGAAGAGACTATATATATCAGGTCTCTCTCCAAAAAAGAAGGTACCAGGGCAAAAGCCAACATTTTTCTTGCTCATGTTTCATATTCAATGAAACGCAAATGAATTTTGTTTACATAAATTTGTTCTATTCCAAACTATTGGAGAGTGACTGTGCCTGAATAACAAATTCAGACCACTTAGAACAATCTAGCTCCCCAATCAGTTAAAATACGTAATTAAATAAGGCTACATCAGCAAACTCCAGCTTTTGAAAGCTGCCTCCTAGCATTTAGTTAGTTCATTTAGTGGTGGAATTTATAATGGAACGAAAATGTACAATGACCAGGATACATTGGACCCAAAGTAAAGAGAACTGATTAGTGTACAACAACTGAAAGTAGTGAGTGAGTGTTTTGTATAGAGCTGCAGAAGTGTTCGTAACATGGTGTAGACGATTGCAAAAGACCTAGGGTGTCGTGAAGATGGGTTGTAAACTCGACCTGCGCCGCCTAAAGCCCGTCTTGATCAATTATTTCAACCACGTCAATTACGCCATCCAGGCTGGCCTTCATTGGGGGCATGCTTTGACGATGCGGTAGATGTATTGGTTGGTCGGGATCACATCTCAAAATTCAAGAATTCTTGAAAGTTTATCTTTGGATGTATGGAGTATGCATGTACTGACAATGGCCTCTTAGGGCAGTATCTTATACAATCAACACGTGTCCAGCTGATACTCCAAATCTGTCGTTCTGTACTCCCTCCTACCGACAGTGCGAACTGAGCAACATTGACCTCATACATGATCGATTCTGTGCATGACATAAATCCAAGAATTAAATCCATTCTCACAAAGAAAGTGCATGATTACCAGCAAGAGAGAATTAACATTAAAACTCCAGTCTAGATGAAAATGTTCCAACTAGAAAAAACACTGGGAGTATCCCCAACATCCACCACCCCCTCCCCTCCGCGACTCTCCTGATTGGGAATTCTTCAGTTCCATGTGATATATGTTTTCGAGGGTGAGGATACATCGTTGCTCGGTGTGGTGATTAAGGCCAAAATATCTACGACAGAAAGCAGCGAGTCGACGCATTGACACGTCCCACCATGCGAGGAGTATACCTCGAAGGCGTGTATCAATATTTTTGTCGGACACATCCTGGTTTAGACAAAAAGGAAGTAACCAACGCCACCGCACTCCATTAAAAAACTGTAAAAAGATGGAACATGGATAAAAAAAATACGGAGGTGATTGTCGTATATTTTGCTGTTTATCTTCTTTTGTTGGGGTTGCGCACCAGAATAGAATATATAGACATGTGGTAACAATATAACAATAACATGATTTTGGAGGGCAATATGGTTCATTAGCGGCCCTGCAGCAATGATGAACAGCCCGAGGGTTTATTAAAGGCCCGAGACGAAGTCGAGGGCCGTTAATAAGCCCAAGGGCTGTTCATCATTGCTGCAGGGCCGCTAATGAATCATGATGCCTGACAACAATCATGTTATTACTATTATTACCAGGCCGTTGTAACGAACGAACGATGATTTTATCAGTATACTTACAGTGCGACCGATTCACAGTGCAATGAAACTTGTTTCCATCTGATAGTGCTTCATTTCAGCACAGAAATAATCACTAAAGTCGGTTCGATATTTCTGTTTCGATCGTGTGTTCGACTTCAGTTCAGAAATACAAAGGGATGTCATCCGAATGGGAGTAATTCATTAGACCATGGAATCTAAAAATAGCGGGGCCGCGGGCCGCTAATGGCTATTTATACCATTATCGCCCGCGACCCGGCTCCGTCGAATGACGTCACTGAAATTATGGAGTTCTAATGTGCCTCCAAAATTATGTTAATGGACTAGTAACTTATAGATTGAGTGGTAATAATAATGGTTTGTCCCTTTACCTAACACGAAAAGCAGACGACACCTGCAAACAAAATTCTTGAATAACTAATTTTTTTTCATTTTTTGTCTCAAAAACATAGGGTATGACCCCTCTTTGGAACGAGCTCGACGAGCTCGTTCCAAAGAGGGGTCATAACCTATGTTTTTGAGACAAAAAATGAAAAAAAATAATGAAAATTAATTGCAGATTTTTGTGAATAGCGCTGGCCGGTTTTGGCCGTTACGTTGGGTAAAGGGTTAAAGGAAGAAAGAGAAAGACTTATATACATATGGAGTGGAGAGAGTTGCCATTGACAATTAGCTGAAAAAAGTTCACGATTAAGAAAAACAATTGCCTTTTGAATTACACTTCTCGTCTTGTAATATTTTTATCGCTTCAATATACGAGTGTGCACAAGTGAAGGAAGATTGCCTTGTTGAGTTCTTTCCGTGCAGGAGTGTATCCATCTCAGTGGAATGTGGGAGATCAATCGTTTCACTTCTTATCTTAGTATATAGCGGGCAATTGAAGAAGTGGTTTGCTGAATAACAATCACCACAGCTATAGACAGGCGAGCTTGTTAAATGATGGTTGAACGGATAACTGGCCGGGTTGCTACAGCGTATCCTTAACCCTTTCTCTAACACGATAGAGCAAACGACACCTCCACACAAAATTCTTGGTTAATTAATTTGTGTCATCTCACTGAGCTCGTTTCAATGAAGGGTTATAAGCTATGTTTTTGATAAAAAATTGAAAATTGAATGGTGATTTTTGTGAATTGCGCTGGTCGGTTTTTACCGTTGCGTTGGGTGAAGGGTTAATCTGCATTGGGAGATTGGGATTTTGCGAGATTTATGATAATGGAAACTATTTTGAATAAATATCTTGTTTCAGTTGATGAATGAGGTAAATTGATGTAATGAATTATTCTCTCTGACCTTAATGGGTAAGGTATTCCATAGTTTGGCTGTAGATGGTATGAATGTGTTTTGATTTGAACAGGTCCTGCAGTGGAAAACTGATAGGTCAGAATTGCTATGGAGAGCGTAGTTATGCGATCTTGACGATGGTGGTGGTGGTGGTGGTGGGTGGGGGTGGGGAGGATTCGTGTACTGGTACATGATACATTTTAAGGAACAGGTTCCGCTTATATTTTTCTCGTCTGATTTGTAGCGTTTCTTATACCGTCCCAGCATTCAAGAAGGGCCCTGCTAGAGCTCCGATTTGCTCCACTGACAATTCTGGCTTCAAGTTGGATCTTTTTCTAACTCCAGGAACTCGTTTTCGGTACAATTGTCCCAAGCAAATTAGTCATATTCTACTACGGGGCGAATAAATTCAAACTGAAAGTATATTTTTCCAGTATTTTGTGGACAAGAGAATATTTGTACGGTTAAAACTAGAAGTCCTGACATGAAATGCGCACAAATAGCACGTTGATCTGCGCGTTAATCTACGCCTTATGACCATAGTATGGCTATCAAATTCTGTACATATGACCTGTGGACAAGCAATGTTTCAGCCAATGGACCTCCGGGTAAATCGGAGGTCCATTGGCAGAAACATTGCCTGTGTTTGCTACGAGTAACCAGGGGAACCGGCCGTGCTTTGGATGTCATTCGATATGGCAATTCCTACGCGCAATTAAGCCTAGATAAGCGCACAGTTCGTGACAGGACTTCTATTTTTAACTGTACTTCTTAAGAAGAAAAATTCCCTTTCAAGCTTTTGAGATAATTTCAGAAATGCGGGTTTCCCAAGACCCTTGGTTGTTGAAATTCAGTTTGATTCGATTAACCTTTGTTATCGGTGTGTCTGACACAGTCAACAGAGGGTTGGTAACTTCAGTCGATTTAAGTGAGATTATCAAGGATAACGTTTTGGCTGTCTTGAAATCCACCAGCCAATGTGTGGCGCAGGTTTCGATGCCTTTACTGCCCCTAGTCAGAAGATCCGCTGCTCAAGTCGGGTCTTCCGCAATGGGGTAGAGGGAAATATTGCCGGCCAACAGTCGAATATTACAAAAAAAACATCGCTAACAATATCATTTATATTTATTAGGAATAAAAGAGGTTCAAGAGTCGACCGTTGTGTAACTCTGGCTTCTCCGGGAGGATGGGTGGAATTTGATTCCAACGGATTGTTGTCTGTCATTCAAATAGGATTCGAACCTCTCGAGCAGTAGCTCACTGATCCCTACAATTAAAACTAGAAACTAGAAATCCTGTCACGAACTGTGCACTTATCTAGGCATAATTGCGCGTAGGAATTGCGCGTAATTGCCATATCAAATGGCATCCAAAGCATGACAGATTCCCCCTGGTTACTCATAGTAAACACAGGCAATGTTTCTGCCAATGGACCTCCGGGTTACCCGCAGGTCCATTGGCTGAAACATTGCTTGTGCACAGGCCATATGTACAGAATTTGATAGCCTTACTATGGTCATAACGCGTAGATTAACGCGCAGATCGACGTGCTATCTGTGCGCATTCCATGACAGGACTTCTAGTTTTAACTGTATCTTCTTCAGTTTGAAAATGAGTCATCTGTGCAATACTTTGTCAAACGCTTTGCTGATATATATCACAGAAATTAAATCGTATTTCTTCACCCGCTCCATAGATGGAGATGCAGGCTGCAAGCCGAGACGTCCTCGGTTCGAATCCCACCTGTGGCAACCACGTTGTGTCCTTGGGCAAGGCACTTAATCCCAATTGCCCACGTGCTGGCACTGTGGCGTTGTGCTCTAAGACGTACTGCACGTCGATGCTGCACTTGTCTTCAACCAATGCTAACCCTGCGTGTGTGGATTTAGTACGTTGGGGAGTCTGACAGTTGCTTGTCGTTGTTCGGTGGTTCTCTCCGGGTACTCCGGCTTCCTCCACCCGAAAAAATGTCTGACACGAGGTCACCCTGGCTGTCGAAAGTGTTGTTAAACCCCAATAAATAAATAAATAAATAATTAAATAAATAAATTTCTTACCCTCGTGAAGCGCATTGCTGATTGAAATATAAATACCGTTTAATTGGTTAACCGCAGTACGGCAGAGTTCGTTAGTTGTGTGAAGCCAGATTGGAAACGAGTGAGTACAGTTGAAACTCTTAGTCCTGTCATGAAATGCGCGCAAATGGCACTTCGAGCTGCGCGTTTATCTACGCGTTATGACCATAGTAAGGATATCAAATTCTGTACATATAGCCTGTGCACAAGCAATGTTTCATCCAATGGACCTCCGGGTAACCCGGAGGTCCATTTGCAGAAACATTGCCTGTGTTTGCTATGAGTAACCAGGATAACCTGCCGTGCTTTGGATGTCATTCCATATGGCAATTGAGCGCAATTTCGACGCGCAAATAAGCCTAGATAAGCGCACAGTTCGTGACAGGACTTCTAGTTTTAACTGTGGGCCATTTGTTTCTAAAAAAGAAAGAAGCCTTAATCGCATAACCCTCCCCACAGCCGTGTTAAGTTTTTACCCAATTTGCGCATCGGGCATGAACATCTGCACACTTCATATCCTTACAGTTCGTTTCGCTGTTCCAGTTGGTATTTTCTAACTTTATAGGGACCGACATTTTTTTCCGCGATCTGGTTCACTTATCATTGTAACACATGTTTGAAGCAATATATCCACATTTTTGTAAGACATCAGAATATGGGGTCGACTCTGAAGAGGGTCAGTACTCTATCCCATCTACAATGTAGGAATTGCGCGCAAGTGCCATATCGAATGGCGTCCAAAGCAGGTTCTCCTGGTTACACAGAGCAAACGCAGGCAATGTTTCTGCAAATAGACCTCCGGGTGACCCGGAGGTCCACTGACTAAAACATTGCTTGTGCGCAGGCCATATGTACAAAATTTAATACCCTTACTATGGTTATAACGCGTATATTTACGCGCATGTCGACGTGCTATTTGTGCGCATGTCATGACAGGACTTCTAGTTTTAACTGTATGCCCGTTCTTTAATTGATCTATCCGGCTGGCGGAATAATATTAGTTATACAGTTTGTTATTGGTCTAATATGATTTATACAGTGCCAGTGTCAGCTTTGCTCGCGTCCAATATGGAATTAACCTACAGCGAATATACCACATCAGGTAACCAATAAACTGTGTAACGAAGTATCTTACGGACTACAATTAATGCACTGAACTAGTACTTACGATGGATGATAAAATTCTTAGATATTAAATCCAATGCATTCTCAGAGGTTTGCTGAAAGTTATATATTAAACGACTGAGAAGTTCATTGGGTTTAAGATGGCATCATACATCGTCTGGGAGTGCGGTGGCTTAGTGGTAGACTGTTGGACTTCTATGCTAGAGGTCCCGAGTTCGATCCCCGTCCGAGACGACCCGCGTTGTGTCTTTGGGCAAGGAACTTTATCCCGGTTGCCTACATGGGCGCACGATGACGCCGTGTTCTAGGGCGTACTGCACGTCGATGATGCACATGTCTTCAACCGATGTAACCCTGCTTGTGCGGAGCTTGAATAGAGTTAGAATGTTGAGGAGCTGACAGTTGCTCGTCGATGCTTGGTTGTCCTCTCCGGGTACTCCGGCTTCCTCCATCCGTAAAACTGTCACGGTCACGATTAGCCATTGTGCATAAGTATGTGTACCCTTTACCTAACATGAAAAGCAGATGATACGTGAAAAATAAGTTCTTGAATAACTAATAATGAAAATTAATTGGCGATTTTTGAGAATCGCGCTGGCCGGTTTTGGCCGTAACGTTGGGTAAAGATTTTAAATATCTTTTAATGAATAAATAAATAAATAAATAAATAAATAAATAAATAATACACAGCCTGTTTAAATCGGTAATAATGCGAATTATTTCCCTTTTGTTTATTCATCTGCTGAAGAGGAAAGAGTTCATTGCAGTTACTAGTTCAGTGCATAAAAAGTAGTCATTGAGATACAGTGGTCACACAGATTGTGTGCTATCTGTTAATTACTCACTTGGCGAGAGTGTGGTGTCACTAAAGCGCCCGCAGAGCATGGCTTCCGCTGATACAAAACCATACATGTAATTCCGTAAATGAGCAAAAGAAAAACAAGCAAAAGTTCTAGTAGACCTTTGGGCCTTTTTCGTTGATTTCTCATGTTTTAATCACTTGATTTGAGACTAAATATCAGGTCGGAAACTCCATATCATGGGAATTTCTGTGGCAACAATCGATACTCATGTTTCATTATTTTTCTCGATTTCTGTCCCAAAGCATAGTTTATGCCCCATTCACTGGCATAGTTTATGACCCTTCACTGGAACGATCCCATTAAGCTCGTTCCAATGAGGGGTCGTAAGCTATGATTTGGAGATAGAATATTTTATTTTTTTATTCGAGAAAATTTATTTATTTATTTATTTATTTATTTATTTATTTATTTATTTATTATTTTCTTACAAATGTTGTTTCTAGTTGTGTTGCGTTTAGAAGTTAACTGTTGAGTTTGATCATATCAAATGGGTTTCTAGTAATTCAAGAACTGAAGAGAATTAAATTACATTCCCCTGTCCATCGTTGACTGTTATTATTTCGATCGGTTTTCTTTTCCGGTTTCTCTTCGGATGGAGCCATTGTCCTATTTTCCCAGAAGGAACTTTTTTTTTAAAAGTCGAAGGGTGAAGTGCCACTATGTTACAGTTAGAACTAGAAGTCCTGTCACGAACTATGCGCTTATCTAGGCTTAATTGAGCGTAGGAATTGCGCGCAATTGCCATATCGAATGGCATCCAAAGCACGGCAGGTTCTCCTGGTTACTCATAGCAAACACACGCAATGTTTCTGCCAATGGACCTCCGGATTACCCGGAAGTCCATTGGCTGAAATGTTGCTTGTGCACAAGCCATATGTACAGAATTTGATAGCCTTACTATGGTCATAACACGTAGATTAACGCGCAGATCAACGTGCTATGTGTGCGCATTTCATGACAGGACTTCTAGTTTTAACTGTATCTGCTTCACCTTGGAGTCAATAAATTCCACGCGTGTGCCAACAAGGAAAAGTATAAATTCGAGTAAATTGTAATACGAATTTAAAAATGTCTTATAGCCCTGCCTTACATTCGTAGGCACAGCTGTAATAGATACTCTTTTGTGAATATTCAAACACAAAAGTGCTTGTATTCGTGTCTTGATTAGACATGTCTTGTCGTGTGGCCAACTATTAACTCCATTTGTAGAAGACCCCCGTATACAGAGTAAACAATCAAGATCCTCTGTTTTCTGTTGTTATCTCGCGCGAAACATCAAATAGCTTACTACGATATGGCGTCAGTGTAATTTTCATATCATCTGTGATAAAAAACTAATAATCGACCTATAATTTTGCTCACTGTTAGTGAACAATGTTCTAAACTGGGATCAAAACTCTAACTAAAGACTGATCTATGTGCAGTTTGAATACAACATGTAATTATCCAAACAAATCTATGCATTCTGTAAACTATAGAGGACATATCTATTTTGGGTGTTGATACAATGATGTTTTTGGAATGTTTAATTTTCGCGGGAGCTTCATCTACAGATTAACACTTTGCCTGTATTCGTTTTTTTTATTTGCTTTCTTCCAACCATTGCCATTTTTGGGTTGTGTAGGTCTCGAGGTATTGCCAATTAAGTTTGAAAGTCGGTGTTGATCAGGGGCTGCGGACGCGGGGGTGTCGAATGAAGGCTTCAGCCCCTAACCTCTTTGGTGAACTATGTTTTTTTTCCTTACCCAGTGTAACGCGAAAACCGGCTGGTGTTGTTCACAAAAATCGCCATTAAATTTTTATTATTTTTACGAAATCATAGCTTATGACCCCTCATTGGAACGAGCTCGTTGAGCTCGTTCCAATGAGGGGTCATAAGCTATGTATTTAACCCAAAAAATTAAAAAACAGTTATTCAAGAGTTTTGTTTACAGGTGTCGTCTGCCTTTCGTGTTAGGTTATGGGTTAAATTGTTAAAAAAAAAATAGTTAACGAAATGAGTTTTGACACCGTTCATAATATTATGCTGACTGCTGTCTTTGAGCTCATACTTTTTATTGTTTCTTATTCGGTTTCCTCAAAAGTTTTCAAAAAATCAGTTACTTCACACTTAAAACGACCACCGATACACTACAAACTATTAATAATTGTTAAAGTATCAAATGTTTTTATGAAAGGCAAGAGAAAACCTTTCCGGGTAATTTATGACTGAAATTCACTTTTAGAGGGAGAATTAAGTTTTAAGAAATATCGCGATCTTCTGAGGAGCGATTATTATGATCCTCACATCAATGTGTTACAGATACAGTGCTGTGTCTTTTGATCAATATTGTAGAACTTTATTAAAATTGAGGATTTTATGGGGACTCTGTGGGAAACTGTTTTCAACAGCATTCAAGTTTACGCTAAGTTTACTCACTAAACTCATTTGGGTTAAAAAGCAACCCAAATCAACTGGGTTGAGTGAATATGAACCCGAAGGGTTCATATTCACTCAACCCAGTCGATTTGGGTTAATTTTAACCTAACTGATTTGTAGTGTAGAACATTTTCACGCATCGTTCAACTAAATATTTGCTGAATGTCAGTTCTTGTGTTTGAGTACTGCCCCGGAACTCAGATAGATGATATGTTCTGCAAAAATGTAAAACAAAGATATATTTTCCACTGTTTCGACATGGATACCTCATTGTTTCGGCAACCCCAAAACACAGGGATAACTGGAAACAGATCGGGGTAAGGGGGAGGGGGGGGGTCTCATAAAGTCATAGAAAAATAACCTCCAGGATCAGTACTATGAAGATTTTACAACTGGATTTCTGAGAATTATATTTCCTGTCTTGGGCTCTAAATGATTAAAAACGCGTGTCCACGTGGCAATTTACCTGTCGGTAAACTGCCACGTCTGTTAAAGTGAAAATGGCTTATATCAGTCATTTATGTTTATGGTTAAAAATACAAAACTGGGAAATACAACTGCAAGAGTTTTATAGTATTGTTCCCTTGGTGCCCGTTTTTGGGTCCGAGCGTTAAGGATGATATGGCATATTTTATCAGGAGCAGACTTTTCAAGAGTATCAGTCCGTTTTGTTGTGGAACTATTGTATAAATTCTAGACTGGCCGTAGGAGTTATACGTGCAAAACTTTATTCCGATTTCCCGCGTGGGGGCACGGTGGCGTTGTGTACTAAGGCGTACTGCACGTTGTTGGCGGACGTGTCTTCAACCATGCTAAGGTTCCGCTCCACACTTTTCCATGCATTTTCAAAAAATGACATGCCAAACATTCTCTCCAAATGCGAATATTCTTTAACTTAGTTATCTAACACATAAAATGTATTACATTTTCCAAATCCACTAAAAACATACAGCACTATCTGACTAAGTGGAAATAAACAATCGGAATGTGGGTGAACTGAGTTACCCCCCCCCCCCCCCCCCCCCCACACACACACACTTATCTACCCTTGGAGCAGGTCATCCTCTGTTTCTAAAAGCTGAAAAAATATATGTTTCCGTCCAATTGTTTAGTAACATGTCTGTTTACAACTCCGTGTAAAAATGACATTTTAAAAAATAGTCAATTTTTCGAAGCCCCTGTTTTCCATAATTCCACTTGTTATTAACAATTAATTAATAACTCCAACTCTGTGACCAAAACTTCGAATTCTCTTGTCCAACAAATGGTCTAGTGTAATCATATATTCGATACTAAAAATACATCTTCAATTTACATGGCATTAGATTCAACATATGCCCTTAGTTTAGAATTTTACTTCTGTGCAATAGTGCGAAACTGTAGAGCGGAACCTAGCCCTGCTTGTGTGGAGTTAGTACCTTTGGGAGTCTGGTAGTTGCTGCCGCTGCTCTGTGGTCCTCTCCGGGTACTCCGGCTTCCTCCACTCATAAAACTGTCCGACACGAGGTGACTCAGGCTGTCGAAAGTGTCGTTAACCCGCTACCCCCCCCCCCCCCCAAAAAAAAATAAATAAATAAATACTTCAGAGCCATCGACTGGTGGAATCTATATTCGTTTTGGAGGGAAGACAGACAATATTTTGAAAATATTGATTGGTCTGCAACATACATTCACTGAGCAGCTATCTCAGCCTATATCTTACCTCCTACAAGTACCAGGGATTTTCATTGGTTCAAAGACGTCACATGCAGACTGCATATAAAACCATATACTGCCTGTCAACATCAATATACGCTGACAGCTATGGGTAATCTCCCCTTTGTTCATTGATTATTCAAAATGGCGGCAGCCAATAAACGCTTCAAGTTGAAAGATTGAGTGTTGGAAGCACATATTTGGTCTAAAGTGGAGGTTAGGCAACTTAAAAGGCTTCATATTCTGTGAATGTGTGTCATGTTACCTTCGAAATGAAACTGTTTGGTATGTATGAATTTGCCTTGTTAAAATTTCACTCCCATAAATTGTAACAAGGCAAAGACACGTGAACACATTGTGAGAATCCTCTCATTTAATTTTGATCGCTGTTGTTATTAGTTCTGTGCATCGATGCAGCAGTCGGTAAGATATATTCGTTACACAGTTTGTTGGTGGCCTAATATAGTATATATGGTGTCAGTTAATTCCATATTGGACTCGAGCTTCGCTCGAGTCCAATATGGAATTAACTGACACCATATATACCACATTAGGCCACCAACAAACTGTGTAACTAATAACCTACTTTGTGAATTCAGGTCGTATCACTAGCCTGGAACGGAAAAGCGGTCTTTGGGGTTCAAAGGGTTAAAATTGGATCATGTTAATAACCGGTCACACAGACAGTTTAATTTTTAATTATAAGTTGTACTAATTCCTATTTAAAAAAGTAATTGCTCATATGCGTAGAAAATTATACACGCATGTCATCAGTTCGAAAATAACAAAATAACATGAGTCGTGGTATCTGTGTACTTTTAGCAACTATTGTACTCAAATTGCAGTTGGTAGGATAAAATGCGCAAAATGGAGCCCCTGATCTATAATTAAAAATATACAGCATAAAAGGATGAGTTAAGTTTGTCAAAATTTATGGCAGGCTTTAAAAATGTTGTTTCCTTCGTTACTTTCACAATACAATACGGATGAAATAATCAAAATGACAAAAGAAGATGACAATTTATATATTCTTATATTTTATTGACTTCCTGTTGGGGTTGTGACTTTATGGATATAATGTATCTATAAAGATATAAGTTCATGATAGTTATTAAATGTCCCCTGCTATCTACTATCGATGCATTGATTGGTGGCAGGTGGTCGAGCATTACACGTGGATAGGCGCATTGCACGTAACATTACAACCCAGAGTTGTAATTACATTAATGTATAGCGTTTAGAAAACGTGTGGACGCGTTGAAGAAAGAAAAATATCAATGAGCAAAAATGTATAGTAATGGGGGCTGATGAGGAGGGATGTAGGAGGCATATAGAACTTAGGGAGGGGCACCGGCCAAAGAAGGGTACCCATGGCTGACAATTTTCGTCATTTAGATTTAGAGAAAAGTCAGCTCCCCTTAATTTTCTAAAGTTGCCAGGAAAATTAATACTAAAGGTATGGGAATTTCATATAAAATTGAAAGTTTAGTTCAGTTTAATAGTTTACTGCATTAACCATAAATGGCAGTTGCACAATACAAACGTAACAAATAGGAAGAATTAGTAAACATGATGTATAATATAAAGTACTGATGACTTTTTTCTTTAACAAGGTGATCTGGCTTACAGAAGATGGAAATCGTTTTGGGTGAAAATCTTCGGTGGACGAAGAGTCACATAATACTGGGAAATCTTCGATGGGCAACAAACCGATATTCTCGTGTATTTTTTAAAAATTGAAATGTCGAAAAGTTAGCAAAGTTGTATGATCGATGTACGCATCATTTCACAAACTCACAGTTAAAACTGGAAGTCCTCTCATGAAATGCGCACAAATAGCACGTCGATCTGCGCGTTAATCTACGCTTTATGACCATAATAAGGATATCAAATTCTGTACATGTGGCCTGTTCACAAGCAATGTTTCAGCCAATGGACCTCCGGGTAACCCGGAGGTCCATTGGCAGAAACATTGCCTGTGTTTGCTATGAGTAACCAGGACAACCTGCCGCGCTTTAGATGTCATCCCATGTGGCAATTGCGCGCAATTTCGACGCGCAATTAAGCCTAGATAAGCGCACAGTTCGTGGCAGGTCTTCTAGTTTAACTGTATGCATTTTCCTGTAAGCAGTATAAAAATACAGAAGATGGTGTTTTACAGTTTTTTCCTAATCAGTTTGAACGTTTGACTGTTATTCTCTGTTGAAACCAATTTAAAAATGAGACAATAGCGTTTTTCACCCTCTTGATGTTCTGTAACTGTTTTCTGTTCGTTATATCAACAGAGTGCACATTGTGACATAAAATACAGGCGTTATCCTTTCCATTAATATAATAGTCTGGGGGCGCGGTGGCGTTGCGGTAACCGGTTCTCATCAGAGCCCGGGTAATCCTCGACGCGCAGGTGTAGGGAGTGGGGGCCGAGGGTAGGAAGTACTTCGAACATTACGGGGGAGCACGATCATAAAAAGGCGCCCACACTGCTATATATAATGGCTCATGTGCTTTACCTTAAGGGCATGGTAGGAATATAATACAGAGAGCTATGTTTTGGGGCTAACGTACTTCTATATTGTGACTAGTTCACATTTTGGCTCTCCATTTAACATATTTTCCCCGTGAGGAAATTTGTTAAGCATAGAGTCAAAAATGTACACTTCTCTCGATTTTAAATGCCGTAGAAGAGTCACATAACACTGGGGAATATTCGGTGGACGAAATCTAAAAAGCAAAGTATCTGTGACCCTCTTCCTGGTAATTCGTAATATGATTCCCAGTGGCGTGAACTCAAAGAGATATACAAGCGTTTTGGATGAAAAACATCGATGAGAAGCCAACACATTAAATACCATTCGGTATAGAGATTATTATTATCCCTGTTGGGTCAGGGTGTGAGATGGAGAAATCTCACCCGAGGGCAAGATATTTGGGCCAGACACGAAGCTTGCCGAGTGTCTGGGCCAAATATCTTGTTCTAGGGTGAGATTTCCTCATCTCTCATCCGTTCCCATTAGGGATAATTCCCCCTCCCCTACCATCACCACCACCAAAACACTCTGACGTCATCAAAAGTAATTCAGGGGTACGTGCAGCTGTATCGAAAAATTCTGTTGTCCATTTTGAAAAAACTGATTTGCCTATCGGAAAGAGTGCTTAAAAGTTCTGTATATACCACAGGTTTATACCACGAAATTCAATTCCAATGCCGGCAAGACAGTGGTTAAAATTTGTAGCGAAATGAACATTGACACATTCCGATGACGTCCTATTATGAATTCTGCAGTGTATTCGCATAACTTTTCAACGGGAATTTCGTGCAACTCGCCCCACTCATAATGGCGTGCAAACAAAAATTCATATAAAAGAGTCAAGTGTCCTTTGATTTTGCGGTCTGTGTTTTTATTTCTATTTTCTTCGACAAACGTTCGTCTGCTAATATTTCCGAAACGTGATGCCGTGTTGTTTGTTTTCAGAAGAACGTGCGATGATTGAAGAGTCCTGCGCTCATTAAATATGCTAATAAGCCGGTCATGTGGGTCACATGGCCTTTTCACATGAGACACGCATATCTTGCACAGGAAGTGGTGGGTGGGGGGGGGGGGGAGAAGTAATTTCCCCTACATGTTTCTTTAACGAAGCGTTTTCCACAGTCTCTTCCACACACACATTGTTCATGGAACGAAATGCCATAAGATGTTTTGTGAAACTTTCTTTTGTGATATTAAATACGTAACATGCCATATGTATATATTAAGTTCGAACTCCTGCGAATTTGATGTTGATCTAAACCCTCAAACCAGACATAATTTTTGGCTCTTAAGCTGACATTGGCTTCTGGGCTTCCGCCGAATAATTTCCATTGAAGGGGTGCCATACCCAGCTTTCCACTTCAAGTGAGTGATTCAAGTGGACGTTTATCTCCTCTTATCGACTTTCAGAACCCAACAGCTAAATGCTTCATAGATAATCGTCCGGAGGTGTGAGCAATCAGATTATACAGAATTTTGGACATCAAAGGAACAAAAGTCAAGGCTTGGGTCTGATAGATGTTTCAACCAGACAGTAGACAAAAGATCATATTTTTCGAATTGATGCGCTTCTCAGATATCTGTCAAACCACAAAGCGTACATAGATGACCAAAAGTCGAGAGAAACACTGTTTTAGCCCTTTACCTAACATGAAAAGCAGACAACACTTGAAAACAAAATTCTTGAATAACTATTTTTTTTTCATTTTTTGTCTCAAAAACATAGGTTATGACTCTTTTTGGAACGAGCTCGACGAGCTCGTTCCAAAGAGGGGTCATGACCTATGTTTTTGAGACAAGAAATGAAAAAAAAAATAATGAAAATTAATTGGCGATTTTTGTGAATAGCGCTGGACGGTTTTAGTCGTTACGTTGGGTAAAGGGTTAAACATTTTAGCATGATTGCACTGGAGAAACCAGTACATTTTATAAGTGACGGAGGAAGAAACTCAGATGGTAAACTGGCACCATTCAACAATCACTATAATGAAAATATATTACACTTTCAGATGCCATGCGCTTCCATAATGTAACTTTCGAATATTTTATTTAATCTTAGGAACTGTAAAACTTTTCCATCTCCATAATGCTAATTTTCAACCCCAAAACGACATTTTCAGCGGAGATAACCAGACCGTTTTTACACTGGTCTGAAGGTAAAAACTGGCCATGGACGTGGGCTCTTGGCAACAAACCGATATTCTCATGTATCGAGGTAGCACGCTGTCCAACACAGTTTCTTTTCACAGTGACTTCTCCTTCCCTTTTTCGAGGCGCTAATCCCGTCTCTCGTCTAACTCCAATCATAGGGCTGTGGTGTTAAATTATTAGGCGAACCGACCAAACCTCCCATAAATACAAGACTGTGTGGTCCATTTTGCTGGGTAAAATCTTCTGTATGGTGGTGCCGTTAAAGAACTCCTTCTGAAAAGGTTAATGTTGGAGGATTGTGAAACTGTCCAGAACATCCGCGCTGACATTAGGAATTTTTCATCGAATTTTGTAACACATTTCGGATTGCGGAAACGGAATTTTTATCTCATTTTTTTTCTTGCAGGGCCCTGCGAAGTATTATGGAAGCGTTGACGATAATAAACCTATATAGCTTAATAGTTACAATAAAATTCGGATGAGAGAAAGACTTATTGAAATGATCGGTATGTGTGCTAATTTTCCGTGTTTAGAGTTATCGAGTGATAATGAAAAACAATAGGTATAACTAAACTAAATATTTTTCCATAGGCGACCATTATTACGTTCGTGCACACTAAAAACTAAAGTGCTAAAACTGACACTTTCAAGGTGTTAAACCCATTCTAACTCTTAGGGTTTGATTTTAACACTCAAAGTGCAATGCTCTAAGCACTTAGACATTACAATCGTCAGACATCTGAAACTTTAATGGATGGAACTTCCCATGTGTCTAGCATTAGTGGTTCTTCCAGAATCGTCCATAATTTGATTTGCGCTTGGTGGGTACATAATTAAAAGGACACAACGCAGATGACGCGGATCAGGCTCGAGAGTTCGAGCCTGATCCGCATCATCTGCGCTGTTTCCTTTTAAGTGTCGCGACATTACACTTGTCAAGTGGTATTATTGTCAACACCTATCAAGTTCTGGGATATCTACACTTGAACAAAGTGCTAGTTCAGCACTTAGTAAGTGTTAAATACAGCACTTCAAGTGTAGTTTTTAACACTTTAGTTTTTAGCGTGTGTGAAAAAATATCATCATTTACACCATACTCACTTATGTTACTACCTGTGAAAAGCCCGTCTATTATAATATTAGAACGTTCCTTTTCATGTTCTATCGGTCGATAGTACCTGAGTTTGTGTGATTTCTGAAATAAAACTTGAAGCAGCGAAGCTGCTGAAGGTTTTATTTCAGAAATCACACAAACTCAGGTACTATCGACCGATAGAACATGAAAAGAAACGTTCTAATTATTTTATTATGCCGAACAAAATATGACTTTCATTGTTAAGCGTTAACTGCAACATGCCATCAATCTTGCAACAACAATATAGACTAGTCGAATCCAAAAACATGACGTCATTTCTAACGAATGACGTCTCTTCAAAAATTAATTGTCACAAGTGCCGTCGCTTTGGGAGTTTTGTATATCAACAAATGCCAATGTTTACAACTGCATCATGCTGTTCATGTTATAATTCATTGTTAATGCTTGTTATGAAGCTTGTGCTGAATAATTTCGGTTTATATCGCATAAACCGAAGGAAAACAACAGTTATTTCTTATTTATATAATTGATTGAAGTCATAACTGAGACTCATATTCAGGATTCACTGAAGTGGTGAACACCACGTGAGTGAGTTTTTTAATATTTCTGATTCTTTTGAATTCATTGTTTGCAGTTAAAATTGAAAACATACCCACTGAAGATGATATATTTGTTGGTAAGTTTGTGTCTACTGGTGTTGAAAAAAGTTAAACGGACACGGAGCCAGCGTTTGGTGTTGAGAAATTCCAACTGACGCTGATCAATGGAAGTGGCGCTTACATTTTCTTCGTTCTCTTGTCTCCAGGGAAAAACGTAACGATAGTACCCGTGTTTTGCCCCAAAACTCCAGTACCATGACTTTTAGAAGGTGTCAAATTAATCAATCACGGCTGATGTTACAAACTTGAGGCATAATAATAAATTTTAGCTTTTAACCTCACTACCGGTGGAAAGCTTCTACAGCGGTTAAAAAAACTTACACCTGTAGCAGGCAGTACATCCAACTTAACCCTTTACCTAACATGAAAAGCAGACGACACTTGCAAAAAAAATTCTTGAATAACTATTTATTTTCATTTTTGTCTCAAAAACATAGGTTATGACCCCTCATTGGAACGAGCTCGCAGAGCTCGTTCCAATGAGGGGTCATAACCTATATTTTTGAGACAAAAAATGAAAAAATAATTAAAATTAATAGGCGATTTTTGAGAATAGCGCTGGTCGGTTTTGGCCGTTACGTTGGGTAAAGGGTTAACCTTTGACATGACCCAATTTGCCGACATCGATACAGTCACACTTCGCGATGTTTCATTCAAACATACGAAACTCTGCGTTACTATCTACTACGTGCAATGACTTATTAAGTTTAAAATACCTACAGTTAAATATTTAAAATAAAATTTAAGAATTGTTAATAATAATTTGACAGAAAAAGCAAGGTAAATTCAATCAACTTTGACGATGTGTCAACCTGTCAATCAAGCATTCACGTGCAGGTGGAAGTACTGCCCACCGATGCAGATGTAAACAAAACAAACCAACGTGTTTGCGATAGAAAGTATTCTTTTTGTCTCCATTTTATGTAACAAAGTCAATTATTTATTGAGAGCATGGTACAAATAAAACAAATAGGTACTAAGGCCGATATAGTACCTATTTATTCTATGTATCATTTTAATTTGGGCCTTCAAATATCTTTTCGAGTATAGTCTTTCACATAACTTTTTCTGTCTTAAAACAGGGGTCATGCGTCGAGTAAGAGAGAAACACTGACATAGTGTACATTACTGTTTACGTGCACATATGTGTTGGGGAATTCCCAACAAAAACACACCAATATTCAATTGCATTGTTTAGGCCTCCAAATTCATCATATCACACTCTTGTTTCCAAGGAATATTAAAAATGATACAAGATTTCAGTATAATGCTACAGAAAACTTTTTAAAACAATGTATTTTCTTCAAGCCTGCTTAGCTAAGGTTATTGCATCATTTCAGCTGAAATTTTTCAAGGCGTGTAACTCTAATGCAAATATTTATTACTTTTTTATTGGGGTTTAACAACACTTTCGACAGCCAGTGTCAGCTCGAGTCAGACAGTTTTACGTGGAGGAGAAAGCCGGAGTACCAGAGGATCACCACCGAATTGCGACGAGCATCTGTCATACCCCATAACGTAATAACTCCGCACAAGCAGGGTTAGCATTGGTTGAAGACAACTGTACCATCGACGTGCAGTACACCTTAGTACACAGCGTCACAGTGCCCCCACGTGGACAATCGGGATTAAGTGCCTTACTAGGGCTGCACGGTATATCGATAAACCGATATATACCGGTATTCAAACCAATATCCATTGAATACCGGTGTAATGACAAAAATATCGGTTTATCGTCATTATTTGTTTATCCACAATTTAATTTTCAAGACGTCTTGAGTTTTTTAACTGTAGCCCCGAATGAATAATATTATCCCTTTACCCAAGGAATCGTCTGCATGTGCTCACGTAATATATAAATTCAGCAGTTGAAAAAGTAATTTTCAAAACTTTCAACAAAACTACATCATGTAATCCCTCATTGGAACGAGCTCGTTGAGTTCGTTCCAATGAGGTGTCACATGATATTGTTATGTAGAAATTTTTTAGGAAAATCTGATAAACTAATTTTTAAAATAATAAATTTTGATATCGTCTGCGTTGGGTACAGGCGTTTCGAACCGCATCATCAAAGCATGCTAATTCGTTCCGACTGTGATGCCTCAAGTCTCGATTGTGGTACTTATGTTCATATTTCTGAACAGTTTTCGATATACCGGTACACCGCGGTATGTTTTTGAATACCGATACTGGTATTCAGTTTTGAATATCGTGCAGCCCCATGCCTTACTCAGGAACACAACGTAGTCACCCCCTGGTGGGGATCGAACCGTGGACCTTTCGGTTTGAAGTCAAATGTCGTACGTGAGCCGCCGCGCTCACCAAATACTTATTACTCTTATACCATTAACATTCGTCAAGATGCACTAACATATGTGGGTCAAGGATTTTTCAACTGCTTCTTGTCGATACTTATAACTTTTTATTTTAAAGGGAGAAATTGTTTCCTTTCGTCATACCGCCGTATCACGTTGTACGCGAAGTCCCATATGTCCATCGCCCGTGTGTGAGGCCTACCCCCCCCCCCCCCCCCGGATCGAAAAGATAAAATCATCTGTAACTTTTGAACTAATTGCAGCAAAGTAGTGTGGTTGGTGTCAAAATGACGGGTATCGGGCGTACTTTACGATACACTATACAGAGAAGCTACGCCGCGCTTAAAAATAAAAAAATGAGATCATAACATGAATTATCGACGCGACTCTCGCGCATTAAAACGCGTCGAAAGCTGTTGTTTGTCGGTGACATGCACTCATGTTGTTCAAGTCGATTACACAATCTCTCGAAAAAAGATTGGGACAGAAATGGGAAAGATCTTGGCATTTTAACGTACACAACAGCACAAATTCTACTCCCTTCCAAAAAACGCCTTTCTTCCACTCTATTTGAACCACCATTTTAAAATGGCTGAAGCTGATGGCAGACCTATGGGTAAATACCAAGTGGGCTGCACAGGAGACTAGTATGCGCGCGTTCTTATGTTTCTCGTGTGGTTTCTATTCTAGCCAAGAACAACTAAATCGTCCCTTGAAAGCATAAAAGTCTCAACTATCGTTAGCATTGCAGTTGGCACCATTACACGTTCAATTGTTTCGAATAATTTAGGTCACATTGTGTAGAAATACTGAGAACACTAAACAATAGCCCCAAAAAATCATACTAAATGCAGGACAATACACGAAGCGTTATCAGTTATAACAGGCCATTAGGACTGAAATGCCGAGCCCGATAATAACCGTGAATTAGAATCGGAATGAATCACACATTCAAACACAGTCTCACAATGAAGATCATAGTGATAGATATTACTCTTGAGTGCCTAGTAATCATACATGTATGATTATTCTTTTTTGAACAAAATTCCCGCCTGTATGATCCTTATTTGGCCCTGTATGATTAATAATTTTCAGCAATCGAATGTGCAGTGCAGCCGCTTATCTCAAAAAGTTCACAAAAACAAACTAGTAAGGTACATGTACAGCAAACACAGGATGCAATGGAAATATTAACTGGCAGGGATCTGGAAGCATATATTTGGGCTTTATTCTGAAGTACTGTTACCATAACTTTAAGACCTAATACTCAGTGGATGTGCTTCATGCCATTGCTGAATCAGAATTAATTAGTCTATAAGGTTTTGCCTTGGTGCAATTTATGGGAGAGTGCCTGTTGGCACTCTCCCATAAATTGCAACAAGTCAAATCCATGTGAAAATTATGATAACTGAACGTTATTTAGCCCTTCACCACTTCAAGAGCATCAGACATCTGTGTTATAAAAAAACGGCTCTGAGCATAGTGGCTGGCTCACATCTTGGAATTTTCCACCCAAAACTATTATTCGACCCTATACTATTATTAATTTTCAGAAATTTTCCACCTCGTATTATTATTTCGCCCTGTACTATTATTAGGCATTCAAGAGTACTGTTACTAAAATATTACTTTTTTAGAAACAACATCCAATGAAAGGGTTAAATATTTCTTGAGTGCAGTAAAGAAATTGGTGCTGGGGCAAAGGCATGATTACCTTGTATATCGTGGGCGGATTGCTAGAATGTTCTATGTCCCATAAGGGACATAGAACACTCTAGCACTCAGGCGACGATATATTATCGACCAGTATCCAATTCAGTTCAGTACAGTGTTAAAGTTAACTTTTACACATTTGAGTTAATTTAAATTAATAATTATTTTTCGAATAGTAATTACCCATGGTACTCATAAAATCTCAACACATTATCACCTGTTAAACCAACTCCAGTATTTTGGTAGTGTGGGAACAGCAAACAATATGCTAAATCTCCATTGATAATTTCCTGATGAAAATTTAAATACATTTCTTCTTCATTTGCCAAAGCAATTCTCTTTTTGCCTCCCGACAATATCATTTCTTCACTGTGACAATGTTGGGATTTTTACGAGGAAAATATAATAAGATAAACACGCGGCTCTAATGTACTGGATTTACCCCTCATTGAAAACGTCGGGATAGCTCTCTAAGCCCCACTGTTTGTAAATAACAATATTACTAAATCTCTTTGCGGACAAAAGCAGCACGGAGATGAAATACGGCGTACCGAGTTAACCAAAAACACAACACGTGTGGCTAATCAGATTTTGTCATTAAATGATACTCGGTTAGCTTTCGCTGTTGGATAAAATCAAATTCAATAAAAAGGTGATGCTTTCACTGTATATAATTATCGTCTTTTGCATTTACAATGTCTGCTGGCCGTCGTGAAGGTATAGAATTATGTCCGGACATGAACCTTTGCGTTTTTCACAACGCATCTCCAACAGCTGATCAACAATGTGCGAATTACAAGCAATCATGAATAGGAAGCACATCAGCCTGGACAAACGAGGCCAAAGGTTGCGTTGATATATTAAACTAATCTGAATAAGTATTGTCAGTTGTTTGTTACCTGTCTCGTAAAATTTCACTTCCAACTGAGCTGTGATAAATTTGTTGGACAGAACTGGCAATGCTTGGGGTCACCGTCTTTGTCAGTTGACGAATTATAGAAAGTGACAGCAAGATGGGGAATTCCTTGTTTGTTAACCAACAAAGTCATCAATGACCCACAAGCACTAGATTCATTTATTTCCATACCATTGACATGCAAAAGCACATTGTCCACTCGTAAAGAATGGATGTCATAAAGCCATTCCAAAAAAAAAAAACACAATGGAGGTGTTTTTGTTTTATTACGCGAAACCGGCGAAGTAAATAAATTTTGCAACAAATGATCGCACCTGGACAGTCCGAGAATAAAATAACTGACAGAAATTAGGTTGGAATGTTTTATGAATGGCATGTAAAATAAAGTTAAATACTCTGTACAATATGAATTAAAAACCTCGATTGCAATTACCCGCGATAATGTCGTGTGTTATGACCGAATAGGTCCGTAACGCCCACTGTGCCTGCTAGCCGATTACGTCCTCAAAGCGCGAGGTGATTGTGTCCTAAAACGAGCCCATTGTGTCCGCTGGTGGACCTCGTGCCAAATGGGTCTACAAGGCTGATCGTGTCTGCAGATCTGACTGAGGAAACAATCAGCTTGCGTTTTGCGGATGTAATCGATTTATGGGGACAATTGGTCTTGGATCTATTTTTTCGAAACAGCCACGCGGACAGTAATCGAAGCACATAAAGGCTTAAGGCACACCGTGTTTGTAGCTGTGTATGCGTGATCAGTGTGTTTGAAACCATGTAAATATAACTACACCTACCAAATATTAATCCAAGTATCCCCCAGGCGTATACTGTGGTGCGAATTATGTGGTGCAAAGGTTGTCAAAGGTCAGCTTAATATTGCATTTTAGGTAATTAACCCTTTACCCAACGTAACGGCCAAAACCGGCCAGCGCTATTCTCAAAAATCGCCTATTAATTTTAATTATTTTTTCATTTTTTGTCTCAAAAACATAGGTTATGACCCCTCATTGGAACGAGCTCGTCGAGCTCGTTCCAATGAGGGGTCATAACCTATGTTTTTGAGACAAAAAATGAAAAAAAATAGTTATTCAAGAATTTTTTTTGCAAGTGTCGTCTGCTTTTCATGTTAGGTAAAGGGTTAACCGAGGTGAAAACATGATTGTTAAAAAGCAATGTTCGTCTCTCAAACAATGCCTATAAGATTTGACAAAAAGGCAGCCAATTTTGTGGAAAGAGTGTGATCGAAATGAGAGAAGGCGCCATCCGTAATGCTGAAGCATTGCAGATGGCGCCTTGTTGCATTATTTAGCATTGCAGATGGTTTTATTGCACTCAAATGACGAAATACCCTCAATCAAATGCACTCTAGTTGTTAACGATAAGGTTTAATCTTTTAAGGTTGTTCCTTTTTCGGTATCCTCCTATCCGTGCAATTATAATATCAACCACGGAAGCTCGGTGGTTATCAACTCAGACTTGCTGCTCGCTTGTGTTTGAGCCACAGCTCAAACAACACAATCTTTGTTTTGATTATGTGGTCAAGATTTCACTGTAGAGTTTATATTCATACGCCATAATTTTTGTCGATGTGTACTTCGTGTAATTTTGAACGAAATTACAGGGATATGTTTATAACCGCCGGCAAATCATTAAAAATACGCGTCCCATTTTGTTTCAACATAAAACGGAATGAACGTATCTGGATATACATCACGCTCGTTAATAAGGTGTGGAGTGAATTTGATACTCAATTCGGAGTTGGAGGTCTTTCAAACTGTTCGCAGACATTTCTAGAGGCTCAATTTGAGCTTGAAGGATGATACATATGGTATTTTGTTTGTTTCTCGCATAAATATATCGATAAAAGCTGTCCTTTACCACTTTTCAAACTTTCAGACGTAAATATCGTCGCAGTTAACAGATTAGGCGTCAGAAGTCGTATAAGCCACGCGCTAGCAGGATTCTATAATAGGAGGTTCCCTAGATATTTTATTTTTTGGTGGGGGGGGGGGGAGGGGTAAAGATGATATTTGAAATGTCATTGTGTAGGGTTTTGGGGGCCTCCCCTTGTCCTGACTAGGACCATTCGGTCGTTGCCCCTTGGGGTGGGGTAGTTCTAACAAGGACGCTCCTGTCGTTGGAGGGAAGTGGGAGGAGGGGCAACGACAGGAGCGTCCTTGTTAGAACTACCCCACTCCCAATTGTCCCAAGCACTATTGTCGGTGCTTTCTCTATATTTCATTCGCGCCTACGGCCCTCGTGAAACACTTGAATAACTCAGCCTGAGTTATTCAAGTGTTTCACGAGGGCCGTTGGCGCGAAGGAAATATAGAGAAAGCACCGACAATAATAGTAGTTGATTTTTGTCCGTAGTAATCTACCTGAGCTGTGTTCTGTATTTACACCACAAGTAATCTTGAATTACGTGAATGAAGTTTAGATTTTTAACGGAAAATATCACATTCGGCAGACTGTTTACTTCATTTGCGTGACACTGTTTCTGCCGAAGAACGACCAATCAGATGCGTTGTTACATAACGTTCTTAAATGTAGACACGAGTCCACCCGTGGTTTATCAAACACATTTCTCAATGAGTTTCTCAGGTCGTTGGTTCCTGTTTTCTGTACTCCACTCGCATTGTGTTGTGTTTTAGCATTTCATCATCAACGTGCAACAAGAAAATATGCATCATAATAATAGAAAGTAAGTCACTGTTGTGAAAATACTAAGTGAATACCAGAAGTTCGAGTAGGTGACCGCGCTACCCGTGGGCCAAAAAGCGCTACCATATTTCTTTTTGGTCAAATGAAACGATTGTTCGCTCAATTTGTATCGATCTATTTGACCAGAAAATAGGGTCCTGCGAATCGCTGAAACGCGATTCGATTCGAAATCAACCGTTCGAGCGATTCGATTCGCGCTAATTCAGATATTTTCGAATCGTCGAGATGTTATCAAAATCCTGCCAAGTGTCTCCTCTTGAAGTCTTCTTCTGGGCAGCGCGGTGCCACAGTGGTTACGGTATTGAACTTCAAACCGAAAGGTTGAAGGTTCGATCCCCGCCAGGGGTAACTGCGTTGTGTCCTTGGGAAGGGCACTTAATCCCGATTGACCACGTGTGGGCACGGTGCTGCTGTGTACTAAGGCGTTCTGCACGTCGATGGTGCACTTGTCTTCAATCAGTGCTAATCCCGCTCGTGTGGAGTTAGTATGTTGCTTGGTGGTTCTGTCCTTGTACTCCGGCTTCCTCCACTCATAAAACTGTCCGACACTAGGTGACTCTGGCTGTCGAAAATGTCGTTAAACTCCAATAAATAAATGAATTCTCCTTTTGTAATCAGGTCTCCTGTACGAAGACCTGGTGATAGAAGAGGAGAGTTAACCCTTTACCAAACACGAAAAGCAGACGACACTTGCAAACAAAATTCTTGAATAACTAATTTTTTTCTTTTTTTGTCTCAAAAACATAGGTTATGACCCCTCTTTGGAACGAGCTCGTCGAGCTTGTTCCAAAGAGGGGTCACAACCTATGTTTTTGAGACAAAAAAATTTAAAAAATAAGGAAAATTAATTGGCGATTTTTGTGAATAGCGCTGGCCGGTTTTGGACGTTACGTTGGGTAGAGGGTTAAAGAAGGACCCGCGTTCGAAACTACTTTGATTCCGTTTTTTGGATTGATTTGCTCAAACACTTGAGCCGCCGTTACATGCAATACGTGACTGGAGATTGACAATGTTTACAGTTGTAACACGGTGTAATCAACCTGAAGAGCGGTGAGATTCGGTTCAAAAATCGTTAAGATTCGAAACCCCCTGTCTGCTTCGATTCGAACCGAATTTTAAGATTCAAAGGGCCCTACGTGAAAACCCATTGACGACAATATTATTGTACATCGGTCTCAAACGTTAAACCTTAAAACGGTAAATGAAACACTGTGAAAGAATGTCTCTTATTAAAGAGTCTTAAATACATATTCCCTTTGATGGGTTGGAGGAGGACGGGAGGATTACTTATCCAACTGTGTCCGTCAAAAGATAGAAGGGATTAGATACAGGGTAGTAAATTCCATATCGGCTTTAGTAGCTGGTTTTAATGACTTCTATTTTAATGACTGGGATACATACCACAATGTCTTTGAAGGCAAAAGAGATTTACAACTATTCGCACATACTTAAAACAGAGTACTTATAATCCATTCGAATGTCTCAGTCCGCTCAACAATCAGCTCCCACAGTCATTTGGAAATGAAAGTTTGAAGAAAAAAATATGTATACACATTTCTTGATGGTGCATTACGGAATAATTTGTTATCATGTGAATGTTTCACATCTGTCAACAAACATTATTTCGCGCCAACATTTCAATTCGGTTTATCGTGATGGCAAATGCGTTCTCTTTCTCGATCTTTCTCGATAAGCATAGATTTCATAAATATACTACTCAAAGTTTGCTAAGCACCAAGTACATCCAACTACCTGTTTTACAGTTTAGTTGAAATATTGTAATGAAAAGTGTATATATTTTTTATTTAATTATATCTTTAATGATTTAAGTACAGAAGTTAATATTTTATTTGTGTTTGACATTATTTTTTAGCTTTTGAATACGATAACCATGGAAAATGGATATTATTGGTAAAAGAGGAAATTTTTCAATTTGCCAAAAAGTTGATGGAGCGAACTGGTATAGCTTCAATATCGAGTATGAGACCCATTACTGTTAATTACAGCTTGACAACGCCTTCTCATGCTCCCAATCAGGTTCCTGTGGTCCTTTGTGGGATGTTGTTCCATTCTTGGACCAGCATGGCACCAAGCTCCTGGACACTTCTTGGCTGAACTGGACGGGCTGAAATTGCAAGCTGCAACTCATTCCAGACATGGTCGATTGGATTGAGGTCAGGGGATCTTGCTGGCCAGTCCATACGCTCAATCCCCTCCCTCTGTCGGTACTCCCCGACAGCATGGGCAACATGCAGACGGGCATTATCGTCCATCAGAATGAATCTATAACCCACTGCAGCTGCATACAATCTGACGTGGACATCCAGGATCTCATCAATATACCGCTGTGAAGTCAATGTACCACGTTCAAGGACACAGAACTCTGTACGTCCATCCCTGCTGATGCCGCACAGGACCATGACTGACCCTCCACCATAGCGGTCATGCTCAGCAATGTTGGCTGCATGGAATCGCTCTCCTGGGCTTCTCCATACCCTAGACCGCCTAGCTGTATGGTCTAGGCAGAACCTTGACTCATCTGTAAAAAGGACAGGTCGCCAATCTTCTCTGGTCCATCCAACGTGGTCCATGGCCCATTGATATCGTACCTGGCGGTGGTTCTGGGACAGCACACTGCGAATACATGGTCTTCTCGATCGGAGACCACCTTCGTGCAGCCTTGCCCGGATAGTCTGCGTCGAAACATTTACCCCGGATGCATTCTGAAGGTCACTGCGAAGCTGGGTTGCTGTGGCAAAGCGGTTCCTATGGGCCTGAATGATCAAAAACCGGTCTTCAGCTGCCCTGTCTCTGCCACCACCATGCCGTCTTACTGGTGTGCCATACTGTCGAAATCTTGCCCAGGCTCTGGTGGTCACCGTATGGTGCACACCAAGGGCTTCACCAATCTGACGATGGGTAGCCCCTTGATCCACCATCCCTACAGCCTGCCACATTTCTGCTTCAGACAAATGTCTTCTTTCATTTGCATTAGCCATATTCAATCATTAAATCACAAGGGTTTGTGTTGAAGTGAAGACTGAATACCCTACACATGACATGTACATGTAGACAGTACACGAAAACATCAAGGGGTACATGCTTGCCATGACTGTCGCGAAAAGTCTGCCTGTCCAGAGAGCTAATGTAAACACTTGGGACCATCTCAATACATTCCTCAACCATATCCACCAAAAATATCGCAAATATGTCACAAGCAAATTTCACAATGATGTGTCAAATATTTGGTGCTTAGCAAACTTTGAGTAGTATATGGTATTGCCCAATCAAGGCGGAAATCATGAAAAACAAACGGAATATTTTTGCGATATTTTAGCAAATCTTTTCCGACAGGCGAGATTCTACATTTTTTGGGGCAGAAAGACGGAGAGAGAATTTCGACCAGATTGCGACTTAGTCGCGATTCGGTAGAAATTATCTGTCCACTTCTATAAGCACATTATTGTAAATACCAATTTCTCTAAGCACGTATTAACCCTTTACCCAACGTAGAGAATTTCAAAATTTATTATTTTAATTACTATTTTTAAAAATTTTCAAAAACATTTCAACAGAACCATATCATGTGACCCCCTCATTGGAACGAGCTCGATGAGCTCGTTCCAGTGAGGGGTCACATGATATGGTTTTGTTGAAATATTTTGAAAAAATAATTTTTTTCAATTGCTCAATTTGTTAATTACGCGGGCAGATGCGGGCTATTCGCTAGGTAAAGGGTTAAAAAGATGCACAGTTTCCGCTAATAGGTTGCACTTCTTAAGCCTTTCCCTTACAAAGATGTTAATTATCTGGACTTGGACTCCACGAGTGTTTTAAGGGCGAAAACAACGTGGGGCACTACCCGCTGTATACTACTGCGTACTGCATGTCGATGGTTCTTTTGCCTTCAACAGCTGTTAAATCTGTTTTTGACAGGTCAGTAAGTTTGGGGAGTCTGACAGAAGCTCGCCACCGATCGGTGTTTCTTGGCGAATATTCAGGCTCCCTCCGTTTGTAAAACTCTCCGACACGTTATGACCCTTCAAAGTGTCGTTTAACCCCAATAAGCAAACAATTCATGACGAAAACCATTCTCAGCGTATTGTATTTTATTAAACAGATCTAGAAGAGTTCTATCAAACAATATGTATTTGATGTAATGGATTACAATTTTAAAATTTTTAAGCTAATTTAACTAATCATTGCTGTAACACCTCGCTTGTATATGATAATTTACCGCAACTCCCCCTGTAAGTCGTTGTGTCAGTTTGTGTACCGCAATTTGAGGCTTTGTTAACTCTAACCCTAACCAATAGACCGAAAAAAACAGAAACAAATCGTCTCTGGCTCTGTCAAGGTGATAGATTGGATTTTCGATTTTGTTGTTTAAAAGTGTATATATTTTTGATAATTTTTCTCGTTCGGGCCAAACGTATAAGAATGTGGGATAAAATGATGAACTCTAAAAACAGATTTGTCACTTAAACAGACCAACAATAGTTAATGCGCTGCTAATTAAGCGAGGAATTTTATTCCATTATCGTGGGTCTGGTGGACCCATTTAGGAGCTATCTGATAACTGATTAAAGGAGTAAGAGAGACCAGTGTTCTCCTGCAGTCATTATCTGTGTAATTATGGCCAGTTAATAGGTAATTGTTCTAAAAACAGTACATCGCACATGTTCTGGACACACACCCATATTACGCATCTATCCTGTCACCGAATGTCAGGATATACCAAAATGCGAATCTTTCAAAGGAACTTTAAAGCGAATATTAAATTAAGATAGATCTAAGCGGCCAAGTTCAAGAGAAGCAATTAAAATAATTAATGTTCTGGCTATCGAAATAAAAATCGGGGGATTTCTCGAAAAATTCATTCCTCAGCTGGGCATGTCCCACGCTATAGGTTAGAGGAGGTGCCGCATCGGTGCGAGAGTAAAGGCACGCTGTAGTGTAGGAGATCCATAGAGCTCATATTGAGAATAGGGGCAGTAGCGGGCCAAGTCGGTGGCATATATGAGAATAGGATCAGAAACACGAAGTACGAGCTGAGGGAGCTATTTGCATTTAGGTAAACGGCATTACCTGTTATAGAAGGCAATCCATACGTAGGCAGAGTAGGCTATGCCTGTATGGACATTATTTTGAGATAAATTGAGGGGAGCGTTTAACCCAATGGGTGGCGATTGCAGTGCTAGAGTGACATTCCGTCACTCGTTAGAGGGAAGTCGTTATAGTAAAGCAACAATATACGTTAGTGGCCGTGTGACGGCAGTGTTAGCGTGACATTCCGTCACATGTTAGAGCAAAGGCATCCGGTAAAGTGGCAATACGTTAGTGGCCACGCGACGGCAGTGAAGGAGTGAAGTGAAAAGGCGACCAAAGTCCCAACACCAGCGAGAAGGATGGAAAACCAGCGACAACAGAGAATGCGAGCCCGCAGGTGAATCAAAAACTGTGTGGGTGGGGTGTGATTGACGTTTTGTTTTTCTTATTCATTTGGATTTCATGTTAGTCACAAATAACCAAATTTATTTTTATATTTTTTTTTTTAAATTGTTGTTTTCAGTGAATCCCTGTTGATTATGGTTTTCAAGGAAAAGTCATTGACCCCTTCAGGATAAGAACCACCCCAACAGAAACGAAAGGGCGCGTTCGTCACTGTGGGGCATACGTTCACGCACGGATTCAGGCGGCACTCCTTGAGTTTTGGCTGAATACGCGGCGTGAATCTATTTCCCCAGCAGCGACAAGGCCCGGTTTCCGACAGGCTCATATCTCGACTCCGAACCCGCCGATACATGCCCAGAGACAAGATCTGGACTTCAATACACCATATCAGAAACCCATTTGGTGGTAATAACCTATGTATGTGTCGTAAAGTGATTGCTACAGGGTCGTATTTTGACTGACCTTTCATAACGTGTGTGTTGATAATTTTGTCGACCATCTGTTATGTACCGCTCGCGGAGTCTTCAGGGTCAAACATCCTACCAGCCTTTCGGAATAGCTCCTATCTCTATATTTCACAACCCACAAATCCGCCTCTATTTATGCCCTAAATTCATGGATCTGGATATTGGAGAAGTCGATATGTTTTGCTGATGACAGCACTTTAATGAAGTAGGACGGAAGAACGGTGGCTCATTGGTTAGACATTGGATTTAATATAGAAAGGTCGTAAGTATGATCCTGGCCCGCGTCATCCGCGTTGAGTTTTTCGGCAAGACACCTACACGAAATCTCAATTGCCTCAGTGGGGGCACGGTGGCACGGTGACCTATTCGGCGTACTGTACGTCGATCGTACACATAGCTTCAATCGATGTTCACCCTGCTTTTGTGGGGACAGTAAGTTACTTGCTGCTGCTCGATGGTTCTCTTCGACTACCCCGGCTTCCTCCACCCATAAATCGTGTCCGATACGATATGACCCTAACCGTTGAGAGTGTCCTTAAACCCAATTAATTAATTAATTAATTAATTAATTAATTAATTAATTAATTAATTAATTAATTAATTAATTAATTGTGCTTTCTGTTTAAAATTGTCTTAAACTGTTTGGGTAAGTGGATAGCAAACTACATTGAGAGATGGAGAATGCGTCCTTTTGAAGTTTTCACGTCCTTGAAATGTACCAAATATAACATATAAATCTCTCATATTTATTGAGAAGTAGAACTAAATTACGTCCAATGTTAAAAACAGAATTTGGAAATAATTATGACATGCTTTAAGATAAAATTAACTGCGACTCGGCTCATTTTCTAGAATCTGAATTTGCAGTCACGAATACAGGGTTTTAAAATGAGTTTATATGAAGTGAGAGAAGACAACAAACAACAATTAAAAACGCATTAGTAATTTTACAAACAGGTGAAAATGAGGCCCGCGGGGTAGAACTCTGCATTCGGACACTGCGTTCAATCAACCATCACCATCAGGTTATCTTCGAACGAAACTCGCAAAGCTTCTCACCTGAAATCTTTCCCTTTGATTTACGACTGGACATAAAAATCTTAATTTTCCAGAGGACAATAGCATGCCCGTGAGAACTTTTTTTCGGAAGAACTGATGTTGGATGGAGATATACCGATTTAATTAGCAGCCCCGTAGCATTGTCCCCAAGTGTCTTAAATTCTTATGTGCGAAGAGTCAAATTTCAAATATCCTTGGTGTACTTGGAGGTAAGCTCTGTTTATGAGCAGATAGGATGAAGTGAGGAAGGGAAGCTGCGTTAACCATTTTAAAGTTGCTGGTATTAATTTTCCTAGTGCAGGAATATTGACAGCTTGTGAGCAGACAATATAATGAACATTATTTTCATAGAACGTCGCTGGGGGCAGGGTTTGAGACGGTCACTGAGACCCCCAATAATTTTCCAGTCGTGATATTTTTGTCTGAATTGGTTTTTTAGCTATCAATTCGCCTTTTTTTGTAATCTCGCAAATTCTTACGAAACAAGATTTGATTCTTGACTTTTGTCGTTTTTTCTACTAGCGAAGCGAAATTTCACTGGAATTTTCTATAAATCGTGCAAAGCAATTACAATTTGAATCGTTTGTGATAGCTGAAAATCGTCCCATGAGTTCCAATGTGTTCTATTTGCCAGCAGGCACATGAAATACATTGGAACTCGTGGAACGAAATAGTAGCAAGGGTGCCCCTCGCAAATTTGGTTGGCGATAAAATGTGTTCATTTTGTTGATAGTTGTCAAATGGATTGCTGAGTATGCTTCTAATAAATGCTTTGATAGATGTGAAGTCGTGTAATAAACACATAACGACGCGCGCTTGTGAATGGGTTAACCGACGTGGCACGAGTGCCAGCGCGGAAGGATGAAACGAGAGGCCGCAGACGTGTAATAAAAACACATCTGGGAAAGCCGAATGGGTAGATCAAGGAAATAATAACATTGATAGAACAGACCCAGGAATGGAGGAAGAGGCTACAGAGTGGGTCAGCCCTATGACACGTTTTCTTCTGTCTCACAGTCCACAAACCCCTTCCGTATAATACCATTGGTCAAAGAAAATCTACCCATTCGGCCGTTATCCAATCTCACTTTCAAACAGGAAAGTGAAAGAAGGTATAGATAACAACCGACAAGACCTAGTTACATGTAATTATTTATAAGCTTAGTTGATTATTTAGTGATTTTGTGTGCATATCTTTTTAACCCTTTACAAATCCGAACTGTAGACGACACTTTCAAAACAAATTCTTGAGCAACTGAAAAATTAATTCTATTGTCTCAAAAACACAGCTCGTGATCCCTCATCGGCAATGTTTTGAGACAAAAAAATATATAATATAATTTGTAAGACGAAGTTTGTGAATGGTTGTGGTGCATTTGGCAGTTACGTTGGATAAAGGGTTAATTTAATTATTGGCCGAGATGATAAAATCAATTCACCCTTTCCTATAATCGGCGGACGGAGAAGTCAAACTCCAAAGGAGCAAATTCCAGTCATTTTTGCAGCTTATTTGGAAAACTACTTTTTTGATATGGTTTTCCGAATTATTTATTTATTTATTGATGTTTAAGGTCACATATTTATGCACAATGGCTAATCATGACCGTGACAGTTTTACAGGTGGAAGAAGGCGGAGTACTCGGAGAGAACCACCGAGCAACGACCAGCAGCTGCCAGCTCCCCAACATCGTAACTCCGCACTGCAGCACAGGCAGGGTTAGATTGGTTGAAGACATGCGTACCATCGACGTGCAGTACGCCTTAGTACACGGCGTCATCGTGCCCCATGCGGGCAATGGAGATGAAGTGTCTTGCCCAAGGACACAACGCGGTTGCCGCAGGTGGGATTCGAACCGAGGACCTCTCGGCTTGCAGCCTGCACCTCTACCTACTGAGCCACCGCGCCCCCTGGTTTTCCGAAACATTTCTGGTTTACATCAGTGTCATTTTCGACGAAATAAATTTCAAAACAGCATGAGGAAGAGATGGCGTGTCCAACAGACAGCATATAGCTGTAGAAGAGAGAGTAAAGTGTTAATTTAACCCTTTACCTAACAAATCGCCCGCATCCGCCCGCGTAATATGCACATTCAGCAGCTGAAAAAATATTATTTTTCGAAAAATTTCAACAAAATCATATCATGTGACCCCTCTTTGGAACGAGCTCGACGAGCTCGTTCCAAAGAGGGGTCACATGATATGGTTTTGCTGAAAATTTTTGAAAAAACTTAAAAAATGATATTTAAAATAATAAATTTTGATATCGCCTGCGTTGGGTAGAGGGTTAAATCAATTCAATTTAGGGCTTTGTGAATAATACATTTTTTATTCGAATCAAATCTCGAATCGAATCGGATCAGTAGAAGGAGATGGGGAAACGGGATCCCTTTGGCCAGACCTCGCCCTGGACCTCGAAAGTTACGCCATAGTCACCTGACCCAGTTACGCCATGTTTGGTTGTTATGGTAGCCTACGTGAGTAGCCATCGTGTGACGCCATCCTTATAATGATAATGGTCTTGGTGCGCATGCGCAGCGCGTGTTGTTAGGGTGACACATTTTTCCGCCGACCATTTTGTATACTGGAGGCCGCCATCTTGGTTTCTATGGTAGCACGCGTTGCTCTGTGGCCCAAAGGCCTACAATAGGACGGGGGTATGTTTTGAGGGTGCGTTTTGTCGCAGGATTACGGGGTTAAATTTGATGGAGATAAATTTATGTTCTTATCAGTGCTCAGCCGACAGCCAGTGACTGTCGTCTGAACCTCAGTTCGAACGTAAACCTTGCCAACTTATCAATACCCTATCCGCTTGGGACTCTTAAGATTCCTGAAGGTGCCTGTGGCTTACAACGCCAAAGGGTGATCAACGATAATTCACTGAAAAGATTATTTATTTACATGTACAAAGAAATATAATATGAAACAAATTACGCACAAAAATTATCCATAAGAATACACAAATTACGCGGATAAAAGTTTATTCTTGAGGGCCCTCGACGTCTCCCAGCTAGTTGTGTCCGCTGGATCGACCTCACATCATCTTCATCTTCTCACGGTTTGTGATAAATACAAAGTGTCTATTCACTTCTCGATGCTTCCTCCTCGCAGGGTTAACTTCGCCGTTAGTCGGGCTTAACTCATATAATGTTCTGCTTGTGTGACTCTATCAGCGTTCTCACAGTTCAATCACAATTCAATCGGCGTCTACCACAGTTCACGATCACTTTGCGCCTCGTCTGGCTCTCACGGGGTTAAGTTATTCTTCGCCTTCAGCTTTCTACTTAACAAAGCTTACATAAAAATATTCTCCAAAGCGTTCTCAACTTCACCAATTCTCGCGCCGCCTAAAACTATCTTATCTCGCGAGCTATTCCAGCGCTTACTCAAGCTCTTAATACGGTCCCTAGACCTCAACGTTACAGCTTTTAATTCTTTGGCTACTATGCCACTACGGTTCGCAGCCGTTAACAAACTACAATCAGTTCCTTACAACCCTCACAGGGTTACGACAATACGCGGACTTTCAATCTCGGTGCCTATGACCCTCGACGGCCAAGGCTAAATTCGGACCTTCGCTGAGTGCCCTCAGGCCAACTGCCTCGCAACGACCCCCAGCCTTACACACCTTGCGACTGGAGTTGGGTAGAATCAATTTTTCGAGAAATCCCCCGATTTTCATTTAGATAGCTAGAACATTTATTCTCAGTTAATCGCTTCTCTTGAACTTGGCCGCTTAGATCTATCTTAATTTAACACTCGCTTTAAAGTTCCTTTGAAAGACTCGCATTTTGGTATCTTTTAACATTTCTGAGACAGGATAGATGCGTCGTATGGGTGTGTGTCCAGAACATATGTGATGCACTGTATTCTACAATTAGATTTTAACTGGCTTTAATTACCCAGATAATTATTACAGAAGAGAATATTGTCTCTCTTACTATTGATCTGTTATCAGAAGCCCATATAGCGTTGAACACGTGCGCCACAATGGACATTAAATTCCATACTTAATTTAGCAGCGTCTGAATTATTGCCGATCTGTTTTCGGGGTCCGCCACATACCCATCTTTAAGTTTTATGTTTAACCCATTCAGAAGATTATAGATAACATTTACACTTTTATACAACAAAATCGCATCTTTTGGCTATCACCATGACACGTTTCTGTGTATAAAAGTAAATCAAATTACCCAAATAGACTAGAGACAATCCCTCCAAATCACCGAAAACCAGTCCAAATCAGCGAAATGAGTTCCGATTTCCCTGAATCCTCTTTTTCCGATAACAGTTGCGCTTCTTTTTATAAGGGTCAATTTAGTTATCCAGAATCCACGATTACTTCCCAGAATTACCACAAACAACACAACAACTATTTATTTGGCTCGGATTTCTCACTAACTTTCGGTTTCTACCTGTTTATTTCAGGTAGGATTTCTGGAGAATCCTACTTATATCGCAAGAACATTAGGTTTCACTAGGGAAAAAAATCGGAGAAAGCTGATTTTTTCAGGGAATGTCGAGTACATGTCACTGAACGATTAGACAAAAGTCCCCTAAAATCCCAGTTGAGCTTTTTTTTCTACAGCCTTTTTTCGAAAACGCGTTTGAAAAAAATTTTAAAAAATCGCACGAACTTTGTAACCTCGAATTGATCCAACTGTATTTTTTGTTTACGCGTATTTCGAGCTACATAATGTCTAATATACATTTACCTAGAGGAAAATGTGCATTCTGTGACAATTTCTGCGAAAAATTATTGAAAATTCACAAAAAAGTATCGGATTTACGCAAAAAATGACGATTTTCCTAACGGATTTGCCCAAAGGGTCGTAGTACAGAACGGGATGTTAGTTGGACAGACGATAAAAAATCCACCACCATTTGAAGACTTATATCATTGCTTACAAAATAGACATTATGGAAGACCCCCTCTGCTTCTGGCCGAGTTCCCCTTTTGGCATAAAATTCGTCAGCATGAGAACTCAACTATTTTCGGGCTTGGGACCGAACAGACACGTCTGTGTCTGGCAGCATTAGATCAATAAATAATATTTACAGAATGTACAAAAATCAATAAATAATATTTACAGAATGTACAAATCAATCAACATGGATTAAGTTACATTGACTATTATCAACGCTATATACAGAAATGACATGACATATATACATATTATTCATCGAACTCAGAAATTTCCGACAGGACAGTGTTTCTGTGGTTGTTACAAGAATCCGAACTGCAATTACACAAACCTGAGCAAGAGAGTCCTGCCTTCTTACACCCACACCTTTTTGTACAAGCACTCTTGCAACCACAACTGATCAGATTCAGAAGGTTATCGGGGGCACATGGCTTTGTGGCTGCAGTCGGTACAAGAAGGCAATTGTCTAGCGACCACCCCCAATCCGTCGGAGGAAGCGAAGTGCCCAGCCATTGTTGGACCTGGAGATAACATCTGTAGACATGTTGTTGTGCAGCATCGCTGCTTGGTGGGAGTGAGGCTAGGTCGATGGGTTTATTCAGTTTAGATTTTGCTACATAACGCTTGTAAGTGACATATCTATATTGGTCGAGAGATGAAACAGTTTTACTCCCGTATAAGATCAGGAGAAGTTGTTCCCCGGCAGCGGCTACTGCACTTGGTGTACTGTCATCCGCCAAAATTGTGTTGACATACTGTTGTGAGTCGCTAGTAACATCGGGGACAATTGTACTGAATACTTTCTTCTTACCAACTCGAAAGAGTGCAGAAGTAGTGTCAGCGACTTATAGAATGTGCTACAAGGAGGTTGCTTCCATGGTCACCCATTTTGGTTGCTATTTCACTAACTGAAACTAGTAAGTTTGGGGTAATGGAATACATCATGTGAATATTACATCCCGGTTGAACTCGAGAGGTAAGAATGACTAACAAGTCTGTGTCTGTTCCCACAACGACAACATTGTTGTCATCTTGAGCGATGTCAAGTGCAGTTTCGGCTATCAGTACATCAGCATCAGCCTCGGCCTGCTTGGACTGAATATTGATAGCAGATAGCTCCTGCATTAGAAGATCGATCAGTTGGGTTTTGTTCTTGGCATTTGCAAGGAAATCGGATTGGGGTGTGGTGGCTGGTAACTCGGGTGAGATATTGATATCAATGGTCTACCTGTCTTTAGATCTACGGGCTTGTTCCATGCCCTTTGTCGACATTGTACAAGCATAACCATCAAAAACAACCACGACGTTCGCCCCAAAATGTCTCACTAGATAATTGGAATATGATGTAGATATGTCCTTATATGACGACTGTTTAGGCCATACAACTGCCCTCAATAAAAATCCACCATCTACAACAAACAGAGAATGTTCTGGGATTTTAGTTTGCTCGGAACCGTATGTTTTGAAGATCTTACCGAGCGTGCTTTTCTGTGTCTTCCTCATTCCAGCAGAATCAAACAATGCTGGTGGTTTCAGGGCGAGTTCATATTTGAGATACTCTTCCATCTCTGCTTGTGACTGAATAACACATGTGATGCGGTTGAACAGAATTGTGGGGTCAATCACTACCTTACTTCCACGGACTTTGATGCTATTTGCCATCGATGCGAAAGACTTCACAGTGTCAACACGTCGTAGTTTGATGCTGTTGACCGTTTTGCTTACAACATTCGATACGCAACATTCACCAATTTTGCGAACTTGGTCACAGTTCACAGTTTCGTCGGCCACAAGCCCGGTCGCTATAGAGACTAATTGTAGTGGATCTCTAATCTGAAAGGGGGAATGCACTCTGAGCCAGTTCAATAATTTGGTGATATCATTGGCATCAGTCAATTGTGAACTTTGACGGAGATCCCGATGTTGTTCGCCATGACCAGTGTGAACATGAACAAAATTTTCGAGAGCATTACATATCGGAAGGCAAAGAGGTAGTCCATGTACCCATTTCGCAACAGTGCTATCGGTTATTCCCCTGCCATGTGTGAGACCACCAGAGAGCTTGAACATTCTCATTAAACACTATGGTCTGATCAGAATATATCCCGTCCCAGAATTTATCTGAGCGCCTTATGGTAAAGTAACCTTTCTCAGTGAACAACTTCAAATCATCCTGTTGCATTATTTCTGTTAGCTCATTCATCTGCTGCAAATAGAGATGAGAACTTTTTGCGTATGCAAAATGACCACCTGCGTGAAATACTGGAATCATATTGCGAACACAATATGTGTGGAGTTTCCAGTCGCCTGTGCGCTCTGCTCTCAAGAACAACTGGAGAAGACCTATTTGCTCGTAGTATTGTACCCAAAGCTTTCCTGTGCGTCCTACGGACGCATTCTGGAGCAGTTCGTGTAATTTTGACAGTAGATGGTTGACACTTTCTTGATTGACAGCGTCAGCTGTTGTACAGTCACCTCTGGCAAGTCCACAGAATATTTCATTGACTTCTGTGCAGTCTATGTTATCTAGTGTTCGGCTTTCTTCAAACACAAGTTTTGTAATGGCAATTTGTGTTAGCAAATGGGCACGAACTGCTCTTGAATATGCATGACCACTGATCAAATGATGGATTGACCCACCAGCATAAACAGTCCCCCAAAGTTCATCCAAGCCGCTACCAGCCATGATCGAACCAATTGCCCCTAAATATGACATAATCATATGGAAGCCGCCGAGTCTAACGAAAACTTTTGTCAACTTATCTGACGAAGACACAATCTCCACTGCTTTGATATAAAGTGGTTGGTCAAACGTCACTGGACAAACGTTCAGTCCCTGTTTCTCACATTCACTTTGTGCAAACATGAGAGCAGTGTAAATTGTGCTTTTGAATGAGAAAAGTCGATGCCGTTTGAATTTGAGTTTAGGGGGTATGGTTAATATTTCACACGTTTCACCAGTTCATTATGGAATAAATGACTATTGTTATATATCATTATAAAGCCACTGCTTTTCTGCAATTTTTGATATATAATTTAACTCCCAAAGTAGTCGTAGATTTGATTTAATGGGCGTTGTGTACCGTTGTGTGTATGAAAACAATAAAAAAAATTCGTAATTTTGTACATTTTCGTGAATATTTTACCATTGAGTGTGAGGATTGGTACAAAGTTGGCATTTTCTGTTGGGGATATGTATTCTCAATATAATTCAGCACGATATTTATGATTCTCACCCTACTAAGGCGAATAAGAATGAGAAATATGGAGCTGGGTCGAATTTTTTTTTAATTTTTTTTTTTCATCAAAAAAAACGCTATAACTAAAAAAGCTCAACTCGGATTCGCGGGGACTTTTCACACTTTATCCGCAGTGTGTGTCCCGGAAACATATAAAAAATCAGCTTTCTCCGATCTTTTTCCTTACTTTCTCATTTTTATGTCTAATGTGCCTGGACTATTATAATTGTAGCACATACTGCTATAAGGCGCGTTCGTACTTTGACTTACCCCTCTTGTTCTCATCCAATGGCTAGTGGAGGGACCACTTCTCCTACAGGAGGGCCATCCAGGCTTTCATGCTTCGGGTATGGTGAAAAATAACAACATAATTTTTAACATTCCAATTCCTTTTATTTAGATAACAATGAAACAGTTTCTTCTTGATATAACAGTTTTTTCTTCTTTGTGGAAACACTCTTCTATGGTATGTAGATTGTCAGATATTTATAACCAGTCCATCTACATATTGCTAATAAGCAGACACAACATTTCATCTTCTGTGAATCTTCTATTTTTGGAACTTCTTCGACGTTCATAAATTCTGGTGGTAAATTATGGATGTAATAACAGCCTGGGGCATATTTATTGTGTTCTTGTATGACATCATCGTCACTGTCCCAAAAATGTACAATAATACACAGTGTAAACGTTCAGTTCTTTCTTTGCTACCAAGATAAAAGAATCCGGCTCTTGGTAGTTCCTTCGGTGTTTTTATATATTCACTTGGTAACATGAAGTCGAAAATCTTGAGACGAGTTTCCTCCCATGCTTGGATGTGTTTCGGGGGGTCTCTGCACTGGCCTAATTTTCCTAAAGGCTGTCACGATTTTTGAATTGATGAATCGATTAATCGTCGCAAATAATCTATCATAATCGATTAATCGTACTTAGATGGCCCCTCCCTCTCTTTGAAGTCGTTTTAAATGAAGTTCAAGTCAGTTGACCTACCTCAAATAAACAACGAAGACGATCCTCTTTTAGATACATTCAAAGCTTTGATGTTCTGAACTTTTGAACCGTCAGTGTAATAATCAAGACCGATCGTCAGTTGCGAACTTCGCAAGTTCGCAACTGCCGACCGGTCTTGATTATTACACTGACGGTTCAAAAGTTCAGAACATCAAACCTTTGAATGTACCTGAAAGACAAATGCTTCTAACGGCTTCTTGAGGTTTAACGTCGACATTCTTGACCTTTTACCTTTGGAAACAATAGTTTTTTCATCAATTTTTTTTTTAATTATAAAACGTCTAAAACGGGATAAAATTTACCGATTCTTCGACAACGAAAAATACTAATCGATTTCGGCATGACCGATTGACAATCGATTAATCGATTAATTGTGACAGTCCTAATTTTCCTTTGAGCTACTATTAACCTAGGCCCATTCCATCCACGTAAACTGCTCCAATGAGGGGTGGCTGAAATAACGTTTCGAATGAAACGCACCCTGGGTAGTCTCTGAGGCTTCTTGGTTCTCTTTCGTTCAACGCCGTCTTTATCAAACATGCAATTGTGAACATTCTTTAATCATTCTTCTTTCCTCTCATGGAAGTGTTGTTCAGCCGATAGGTCTGGGGCCAAGTCGAAGACGAACAGTGTGAAGCCCTGTATGTACTCTTCTCATCTGATGTGGTTTCTTTCGTTTTCGTACATCCGTCTGGGCCCTTGGAACAGGGTCACACAACATCTGGCAACATCCTGCTGATCGAATCGAGGTTGTAGAGGTTTGACAAGGATGTGTTGTCCATCCACGTACAAAGCGAGGTAACTGATATTGTAGTTCTTGAAGTTGTATGGATTCTTTACAAACCGACCATTGACAGCATCGTTGTCTACGCATTCCACCACGATGTGTTTTGGTAGGTGTCCCAAAAATAAATTTTCTTGTGTGATGCTGAGATTTCCTTTTGGTACCAAAAATACTTTAGATTCCACGTAGTCGGTAGGATATTTTGCCATGGCTTCAGCTAGTGTTTTTTTTCGTGAGTCATTCTCGCTAACGAATGTAAGCCTCTCTTTACGCACAGACATGGATACGTCTAGAATTTGATCTTGCTGGCTTCAACATCACCCATCAACGCGAATGCGTCTTTGGATCTGTTCATTTTAACAGGACCGTTAACTCCGTTCAACGGGTAATGCATTTGAAAAACATCTCCAAATGTTATCTTCCAGTCATGTCCACATCTTTACTTCTTTCTGTGAACTCCGTTCTAATAACAAATGCTTTGTTTTGTTCTATCTGTTCTTCCATGTGTCCGGGCCTGCTCTTGTACCATAGGGCACCCATTGTCTCTTCTTGACAGCTGGACCACAACTCAACAACGTTTCTATGTAGGCTCTGTAGTCATAAGTATTATTGGAAAGCGGCACTGATTTCTCGTTCAAACTGATGTCAGTTTGACTGAATATGGAATGCATCCTTAAATTAACCTGCCCCACTTTGGTAACGGGTGTAACTGATACCCCACTGGAATCTACAATCGCCGTTTTAACATGAAGATATGGCTGTGCCATATTCAAATAATCGTCTCCCAAGCGCACAATGTTAAACCCTACCGGTCCACTGTTTCCTGCAGTCCTCGATGTTCTGTGTTCTACACATTGTCCGTGTGGTGGTATGGAAAACAAATCGACTTCGCTATTGGCACACTCACAAGATTTTTCGCTGATAAGAGACATCATGTACCCAGAACGACTTGCCCGTGCTCCAATACCATTGCAATAATGGTGTAGCCATCAAGAATGTTTTGCCAAAGTAGCTACCAATTAGACTACGGCGAGGTTCGAACATAATATTGTTGGCTTCAGAGTGAGCTTCATGTGTGGCCAGATGTCTTGCCGAGATATATTACAGTTTTTGAAGATGGTTAGCACTTCTTCAAAATTGGGCTTCAATTATTCGGATACAGCAATATCGTACTCCACAAGGCGAACGATTTTGCCTTTGCGCATCTTCTGGAGAAGTTCAGCAAATGCCATCGAATCATCCACCGAAGTACCAAACTTTTCCCGGAGAAACGTCTTAAGGGCGAGATCTGTCTATTTCTGCTGAAGCCACTCACATTCCCAGATTTCTTACACATCATGCCAAAGGCTTTTTGGTTACTGAATGGTTCTCTTGGTCTTTTCCTAATTTCAACCATGGATGTCCTCAGGTCTGTATTGTGAGTGGCTAATGTACAGTCATTCATATTGAGATAGCACTCGTGGCCGAACCAGAAACATCCATGGAACTGATACACAGTATTGGTGTCTTTACACCAATCATCTACGGGTACTTGACGTCTACAATCTGCTTTTCTGCACTGTTGTATTCCTATCGGATGTGGGCACCGTCCCTGGCAGAGATCCACTGGTGAGGCACCCTACCGTACCTATGGGAGTACACTGGTTTAAAGTCGGTCTCTTCCTTCCGTCGGATGTAACAACCTGTTGGCATTTATTGCACCAGTGACCAGAAGTACAAAGCATTGGCACCATGGCCGATAATACCTCTACAGCCACTGCTGATGCATCATATTTAAAAGATCTTAGACTGGTAACATTCTTCTCGTGATAACAATTGAATATTATGGGATGATGAAGATCCTGGTTCTTCTGGTTGATATAGGGTATACCATCGTCGACGGTACTAAACAGATATTTCAGCGTCAGTCCTGGGACGCTAATCCCATCCTTAAATATCTCGACACCTCTTTCCAAGTAAAACTGGGATTGCTTCTCAATAGCCTCTAGGAATGAGTGGGTATCTCTATTGTTATTCCAGATAAGAAAGTCTCTTAATGTCCTCATCGCATTGTCTTCCCAAACTTGCTGACAGTAGGCATATTCCTCAGCAATTATGTTTTTCTTTCAAAGAGCTATAAAAGGAAACGTGGGGAGGTAATTCGCTCTTATGTCTATTACAGTGTAGAGGCTGAGTAAATTCCTGTCCACATTCCAAACAAGTATAAATATCTAAGCAGGGTTTCTTATGTTTATACAAGTCTTCTTTCCTAGTAAATTTTTTATGGCAGTTGTTACAGTTAAATATCTTATCTTGTCCGTGAGCTGTCCTCCTATGACGATTCCTTTGCAGCGATCCATGAATGTTTTGACACAATCCCCGCATGAATATCCAGATGTTTCTATCATCTTTAGCATAATGAATGCAAAAACATCACACAATAACCTTTTTAAATAGCCCGAGTATACAGAGGTGATCCTTTTACGTCAAGGTTAAAAATGGAATGAGCTCGAAGTCACAAAGCCTCTGAATTGATCTGGGTCTGGTGGATATGAAAGAAAACACTGTGTAGTTTTGATCAAATTTTCGATCCTGAATCAGCAGTTGAGTTTGTTTCCCATATATATATATTAAAATTGGAAAATTAGGAAATTAACAAAGAATGTAATGGAAACGAAACACAATTGGAATACACTAATCTGATTGGTGGATTTACTTCGATCTTATCGGTGAGTTCATCATCATTAAATTAAAATAAAGGGGGTTAGTTAATGAACTTACTAAAAATAGCTCAGTATCAACAGTGGGGTAAGTCAATTAAGGATGTTATTAAAAATGGATCGATGCGCGTAGGAAGGTGTAAAAATATAGTGCCACGTTAGGAGGTTTAATAAACTTATTAAAAAAAGATCCGTAGCAACAGTAGGGAGATCAAATAAGGATGTGCAAATTATAGTTTCACATTTAATGATCTTAAAAATATAGATCAGCAGCAAAACTTGGGCGTTGAGTTGCAGGTGTTACCAAATGTAGATTATTAAGAATAAAGACTCATAAAAATATAGTTCCACATTGAAATAAAGGGAATAGACAGAAAAAGGGGATTCTGGGGAGCCTGTTTCGGTTGTTTGGCGGTCGTTGTCGGGTCTGTTGGGGTAATTAGATTTACTCTTATGCATACCCCGTCGTTTTGTAGGGCTTTAGTATTAGTGTTACTAGAAGGGGTATTAGGCTTGCTTTACCCAACCCATTAACAGAAAAAACAACAATGGGAGATTTTGATTATCAATGTTTATATATTAAATATCATTTGCTTCAAGTTGTACAGTTTTAAATACTATGCTTGACTTGATGAAGCTTCATTTCAATTGCATTATAAATAATCGCCATAACTATACTATTACTTATAATATTTCAAAAATACGAGTCCCTACGTCTACGTCACCATAGCAGAAGGTAGGAACAATACAACATTTACCCACGTCCTGGAACTAAGGGAACGTTCTACTGAATTAATACATTCAGAACTAACAATCTGGGAACCAGGACCTGTTTGGCAAATAAACGAGCCGATTATTTTACTTTTGCCAGCAGATTGAGCCAAAGACAAGCAAGTGCCAGGTAACTAACTTTGTCTTGCTATCCGCAACATGTTCAGTAGTGGTGTAATATATTTTATGTAAATTAAATTCTTCAAATACCTCAGAAATAAAAACAGCCATAAATATATGTTGTAAATAAATAAATTTGCCAAACAATTTTTTAGTTTTGGAGAAATACAAAATAAATGATATACATATCATCCCCTGAGTTCCAGTGTGTTCTATGTGCCAGTAGGCACATAGAACACATTGAAACTCAGGGGGCGATATATATATATATAATAGGGATCTGCGAATCACAAATTTCTTTTCGAATCGAATCTCGAATCGAGTCGTGTCTCTGATATCGACATCAAATCGAATCCCGAATCGAATCTTAATAGAGAAGTTATTTCATATTGCATCAAACGGAAGTTACGGAACACTGTAATGACCCTTACGCGACGGGGTGAACACCTTAAACACCAATAACTAAATATTCTCTGTAGCACCGTCGCTGAAACAGCTAGGCCTATTGTCCATAGTTTTAGTTTTTGAAGGCCTAACTTGTTACTATTCACGTTCTTAAGAACGTGAATAGTAACAAGTTGAGCCCTCAAAAACCAAAACTATGGATAATGTTCTGGGCCAAATTCACACCTCACCTAACAATCAAACATTGTCAATTACTCAAATAAATAGGAATTGAGCCTACATGAATGAATTTTCTAATGACAGTTTTATCCTATTTTTGTTGGAAATGTAACAAATTGAAGTTAGTACGAGAGATTCGAAAAAATCGAATCCTGAGACTGATTCGGGATCGATCTCGAAGCATACGTATGGTATCGATATCGAATCGAATCTCGAATATTCGCAGGAGCCTAATATATAAATGATAAACGAAATACAAAGATATATAACTGTAGATAATTTAAATTAATTTTTTTAAATTTAACAAATTGAGCACTTCAAAAAAAAAAAACGTAGCATCAACGTTTGCAATTGGAAAAAAGCTTCACATTTAAAAATACTAAAGGTCCGCTACACATAGAAACCACGAAAGTGGCATCCAGTATACAAAATGGACCACGGAAACAGGTGCCACCCTAACAACACGCCCTGCGCATACGCACTAAGACAACGTATCACTATGGAGATGGCGTTACAAAATGGCCGCTCACGCGGGCCACCATGACAACCAAACATGGCGTAACTGGATCAGGTGACAATGACGTTACTTCCGAGGTCGGGTCTATTATTCGAATTCGAATCGAACCTCGAATGACATCGGTCTTGCAGACGAAGGAAAAAGTTGCTAATCGAACCTATAGGATAGAAGTGACCAAATAATATGAAATTTAGGCAAACCTAAAAGCGAGCGAAAACTGCAACTGTACAAGTTATGAAATAAAAGTGTAGGCCCAATATATTTTTTTTCTTTTGAAAAACTGCACCTGAAGCAGACCACAGTGGCTCTTCCCAATATTTGTAAACAGCAGACGACGTGTTTTGCCTATTTCGAGATACCTATTTTTATCTGCGTTTTGATTGGAAGATATTATTTTCCAGTGCTCTGATTGAAAGATAATTTTATCATTGCTTTGATTGGAAGATATATTTATTGCGTCGTTGTTTTCCGAAATTTATCAAGGGAGTTACGGATATTGCTGCGTTCATTTTTATTTTTTCACAAATAGCGTGTAGCATTTAATGTTACTATTACCAACGGTTAGTAGCCACATAAATATACTGCCAAAATGTAGTATCGTTCTTCGATAAATAAATCATTTCTTCAGTTGCGAATGTCAATTTCCGCCATGCGCAAACATGTCAACGTCCTTGTGTACCACTTCCGTTGAAAATTTTTGAAGTTGATGCCTTTGAGATCAGCTTGGCTTTGAGTTCATACAAACGGTACATACGTGTTGCCTAATGGCTTGCGAAGCAAGCGATCCTTCGGGTCGCTTTCGCTCGCTATCATAATAAAATACAGTAATTACCGAACTATGTTCGCTATTTCAGCCCACCCGTGAGAACACGGAATGAAACTTGAAAAGATGTGTCGCTATTTTCTGAGCTGATAACTTGTAGTAATTTAAATTTCGTGGTTAGATTATATAACCATATTCAAAGTCAACAAGTGGAAATACTGTCGGAAAGAGGCACTCCGCGGCATGTAACTGTATCTGTCCTGCATTCAGTTCCCCCGAGTGGAGTTACCCGATCCAGTACGCCCATGAGTTTATTCCGTATTTCTTTCCGAACTGCCGCTTGCAGGGAGAATATAACATTGAACGTTGGCAAAAGTAATTTAACCTTCTGCACACTGAAGCCCAAATATGAACATTTCAACCCGCATGTTTTCCCATAACGCAGCTTGGTATTCAGTCTTGTGCGGCAGAGCACATCGAGTTCTGTCGAACAAGACTCGATTGGCTAAATTCCTAGTTGCATGATGGCAAAGATTTGCTGCTTCAAATTTCGGTTTTTTGACATCAGTGTACAGAGGGTTAAGAGTAAGATCGTTAAGCATTTGACGGAAATGCGATCTGAGAGTTACCTCCATCAACAATAGGGGTGGGGAGCAAAAAAGTTCCGGACCCGAGGCCGGGGTGGATGGGTGTTCAAGGGCTGGAAAAAGCGCGTTTTTGTTATACAATGGAGCCCACTTAATTGGATATCTCTTCATTGTATATCCCTGTTAATTGAATATAATTTTCAAACACAAAACCATTTACCATACCTTCAGTACAAATTTGATCTGTTTATTGCATATGGGTTGTAGAGTAAACTCCTGTTAATTGTATATAAATTTTTGTAATATGTCGAAAAAATTACTGTGACAGGCACCAAATTCCCCTTATTTATCAACCTTTTTGGCCTCATTACATCCAATACAGGCATTTATTCTATTATATCTTGTTTGACAGAGCTCTATGAGCTCTGTCAAACAAGATATAATAGAATAAATGTTCAGTATACCTCCAGAACACAGGAAACTGACCAAATCCCTGTTAATTGTATACTCCTGTTAATTGAATAATTTTCACTGGCAAAATGGATATTCAATTAAGAGGATTCTACTGTATTTTACAAATTTCTTCCTAAAGGTTCATTTAACCTTAAAACAGCTTCCCTTTCCTTAACCCCTTGAACTCCAGAGGCCGTTTTTTTTCCGGCAGGGTCACACGCTACGTCATAATGTCATTAAGGGGGGGGGGGGGGGGCTGCATGGTAAATGTGTAGTGTAGACAAATCAATGAAAATATTGATTGGTCTACCCCAAATAATGAATATGGACTCTTCTTATTGCTGCTATTGAACTGACATGGAAGATACCAACAGGATTCAAAGGGTTAATAATCATAATAGCATGTTCTTGTGGTATATGTGGACCTATATAATACTTGAATGTACTATTATTGAACACTTTTTGCTCAACCTTGAAGTCAATGGAGATAAGACTGACTTGATACATTTTGATGATCCAAAATATATGGCATCCACATTTGTATTCAAAAGCTTCTTGTTTAAAAAAAGAAGCAAAATCTAAGAGAAAATAAACGGAAAACTGTCCAGATAAATAAATGAAAGATAAGAAGAGTGAGTGTGAATGAATTAGTACAATGAACAAATAAAAACAGAAGAAATAAATGAAACAATATCTAGTTGCCTTTGATCAATGCGTTATTATTTCACAAGCTGCACCCAAAACAGAGAAAATCCAGACAATCTGTGCAATCTTCACTGGTCGACAACCAATATTAACTCAATAACTGAACATCACAGGACTTGGCAAATACTGTTTAAATCGTGTATTGATACAAGAGGAATAACTCTATATTACCTTTATCATCAATCTGACTGTGACTTCCATATTCCACTAATTACGCGGCTCATATCAGAATAATAAATCACTGTTTTCCGGGTGCTTATGTACACTCATGTGTATCTTTACACTGGTGATTATTGTCAAAATTACCTGTTTAAACCTTTTACAACGATGTTTGTGACATTGTTTTTGAATTTTTTATTTGCTGGATTTGGTTATGGTTAAAGTACAACCTTTAAGAGCACATGCAACTTGATTTATTTATTTATTGATGTTTAAGGTCACATATTTATGCACAATGGCTAACCATGACCGTGACAGTTTTACGGGTGGAGGAAGCCGGAGTACCCGGAGAGAACCACCGGGCAACGACGAACAGCTGCCAGCTCCCCAACATCGTAACTCCGCACTGCAGCACAGGCAGGGTTAGATTGGTTGAAGACATGCGTACCATCGACGTGCAGTACGCCTTAGTACACGGCGTCATCGTGCCCCCACGCGGGCAATGGAGATGAAGTGTCTTGCCCAAGGACACAACGCGGTTGCCGCAGGTGGGATTCGAACCGAGGACCTCTCGGCTTGCAGCCTGCAGCTCTACCTACTGAATCACCGCGCTCCCCATGCAACTTGATTTAATAGACAGTGAATTAGGCTGGAGTAGAATGAAATTAGGATGCCAAAATCTTTGTTCCACAATGGTCACTGTCCAGTTGTGTTGTATTGGAGGGGGGGGGGGGTTCTAATATGGAGGAAAAAATATTTTTTTGCACGGTTGGGGGCGGTGGATGGTCAGAGTGCGAAAAAAAATGTTCAGCCTCGGGACTGTCATTTTTTTCCACCACCCCCCCCCCTCCCCCCTCAAGAGTCTCCGCTCCCTCCCCCTGTCAACAAGCTCACTTTCTCCATCAAAAACAAAAGGAATGGGAGCACTAATTCCGGTACTGGGCACTGCACAGGAGAAGTGGCTAATAACAGCACGCCATCAACATTGATTGGAAACTTTAAATTTACTCTAACCAGTGGTAGTGTTTATAGTGACACTAGAATTAACTCGGGTGGCGGCATGGGTTCAGATGCTATTGATGCCAATACAGAAGAAATTGTACTCGGCCTTTATTTTCAGCATTATTCATGTACAATTTCCATCTCAGCAATACGTTTTGTGAGGCAACGTTGATGGCTGACACCAAACTATATTCCTGTGAAAATATTCGAAAGGAAAGGAATCGGGCAACCGATTTCGAATCGAACCGAATCTCGAAACTTCGCAGGGCCCTAATTTTTCAAATCAATTCAGTTTATTCTCTCATTAATCCTACGTTGGTTCGTGAGGTACACATTGTAACATACATATACACATACTGGTTAATTCATTCTGACAATTACGCTGACAAATTCTAACTAATAGTAATACAGATGTCATGCAGAACATTACATTACGTGGGTCTATGGATTAACTGGAGATAGGAGGTATGCCTACAAAGAGCTCTAACATTCGGATTAAAGTCTCAAGGGTTAAAAGTAGAAAATCTTTTCCAAGACTACATAATGAGTAAGTATCAAGAATGGTGTGGTAATTGGGAAAGTCCATCAGTATCCTCGTCAAAATGAACCTTCATTGTAGATTTATGGGCTACCAGTTCGCACAACCAGACCCAAGATAAACCAATTGTATTTAAAATTGGTTCAGAGAATTAACCCTATTTATTGTAGATTTGACCAGCAATCCGATGATGTAACAAAAACTGGCATATAACTGAAGTAACTTTGGTGGGGTTGTACGATACTAGCCCAGGATTTTATACCATGATAACCTATTCTACTATATATAAAAAGCCTATGACATAAAGTTTAGCTTTACACACCAACCGTGGTGAACACGCCAGCAATGGGATTTCAATAGTTAAATTTTATACCCACAGTAGAACTACATCCAAGTTGACCTTTGGTGACGTCGACCTGAATGCAAACTTGACTAAATTTATCGCACGTCGCCTCGCGAAGAGTGAAATGAAAGTAGCAATTATTTATTACGTTTTTAAATGGTTTACCTCACAAGATGCCAAAAAGTAACAAACATGCATTGTCTCGTGTCAATAAAGCATCCATAACTCGAAATACTATGTTATTATGTTATTGAAACGAAAAAGGCTCAGTTTCATTTTCCATTTCGTTTCGGCGATAAAATTGACAACGAAAGGACCGCCCATCGATTCTCATGTAAAAAAAGCAGACTCGCTCGTATATTCGTCTGCTGCTCAGTAAAATCGAGAAAAAAATAATATCGACTCTTAATAATCTGACGATCATGGTATAAATAAAATATACCCAAAGTAGCTTGGTGTACCAAATGTTCACCACTCGTGGTGAAGTGGTGTTAACCGCGCGCCAAAGGCTCGCGGTTAACACCACTTCACCACTCGTGGTGAATATTCGGTACACCAAGCTAGCTACTATGGGTATATTCTATATATAACATTCTCGATTTGATAACGATACTCAGTGAGTGACGACCCTGTCCACCGCACACCACAAGATTAGGGAAACTACTTTTTACCCCAAGTATAAACTTCATGAATTTCAAAAGCACCATCTCGGTAATTTCTAAATTTTCGAAACCCCGCACTTCGCAGCAATAGTTGGATTTTGTTTTATCAAAAAAATATATTTACCATTCAATGATAAATTAAATTTTCCGTCTTTCCTTAAGACGCTGTACGTTGCGTTTGTTGCTTGTTCTGCTAAAAAAAATTCTCGCACTCATGAATGAGCCATTGGAAGTAAAAAGGACTCCAAGATATTTATATGCATTCACTCGTTCTGCGGTGTTCCTTTTAAAAGTGAGTTCTATTTGTGGATACTTTCGTTTAGCAACTATACTATATTTGGTATGGGGTAAGTTTACATTCAATTTCAAATCAGGGCAATACTTGGGTAATGTGTTCAAAGTGGTTTGCATATTATGGGCTGTTTCAGCTAATAATACCGTAGCATATAAAAAAAGTGTTTGACGATGTTTGTAATTTAGGTGTCCAATTTGGAGTTTAGGTTTTTCACATATAGCCCTATTCATTAGAAGGAACGTCCGATACGAGGTGACCCTGGCTGTCGGAAGTGTCGTTAAACCCCAATAAATAAATAAATTAGAAGAACTCTTCAAGATATTCAAGTACAGTGACAATGAAAGATGGGATAGGTTTTCACCTTGACGTACTCCTGCAGTGCAAAAGTAGAAGTCCGTACTTTTAGTTATTTTAATTTGGGATTTTACTCCTTTTTTAACATATTTCTGCGATAATCACTAAACTCATTTTGACTAGTTTTTCTCTCAAATATTTCGAAAAGTGGTATCATTTCCATTTTATTTGTGAAGAAAAGGTTGATGTACTGATCAGGGAATCTCCACCTACGGGATACATGTATTAGATTGGGAATAAAAAGAAAATCATTTGTGAGAGCTCACCTACTTTCATAGCGAAATTGAATGTCGATGACGGTAACCTACGCGCCAATTTTATAAAAGATGAATTCGATCAGAATCCACAGAAAACGTTCACAGGTTTGGGTCAACTTGGTCAATATGACGTTTTATGGGATTAACTGTTTCAAGTTTCATCAAAAAGACAAAATACTACACGGAAAAACTCTCTTGGGACAAAACATCCTTATAGAGCAAAATACGGGCAAAACGTTCTAATTTCACATTTTCAGTTGGGTTTTAAAATTCACACTATATTAAACAAGAGTTTCCAGGGTGCCCGAGGGCGCTCGCTCACCTGGCATTGATAATATTGACAAGCGCATTCATACATCGTGGCGTTCTGTATTTGTTGCATGCCTCTATGACAGAGAATCCATTAATTCAAACATAACCCACAAAAATTCAGACTTTAAAACTCTTTACGATTTTTCCAATTCACATTAGATTTATCGGCTGTCGCCTCAGCTTCCGAATTGATCTGGGACAGAATGCGACGTCTTGATTGGCCGATTGCGAAAAATGGGGCGGAGTTTAGCTCTTTTGACGAATTCCTGGCATCAGGTGGGGAAAAAAATCCATCAACGGAAATCTGTATTAAACATGCGTTCCGTTCGGATTTGTAAATATGGAACTGGTGGAAAAGTAATAGGCGTGTAATAAACAATATTACTATACTATCAGTGTCCGGTGAGGGGTGGGGAGGGTGTCCATAAGGTGAATTTATTTATTCATTTATTGTTTGCTTCAAACAGACCGTGCTCTCCTTTGGGAAGTTGGAATAAAGTGTCTTACGAAAGGATGCAGCGCAGATGACGTGGATCGGGATCAAACCTATACGCTGTTTCAGTCTGGAGACTAATGCTCTACCCAATGAGCCACAGTGCTCCACCAGTCTTATCCATTACTTAAGACGAACAACAGATGAAATTTGTCAAAAGAAATATGAACTAAAGATTTTTGCCTACAAAACATACAGCTTATGACCCCTCGTTGAAACGAGTGCATTCCAAAGGGGGGGGGGGGGGGGCTATGTTTTTTATCCTACAATTCAAAAAAAGTTAGAATTTGAATGGCCTTAAGTTGAAGAAATTTTGAGGGTTTTGATTCGCAGGTTCCACCACATCGCAGAAAATGGGCGTGTTGGTTATCATTATCGATATCCGTACACTGTCTCGGGCAAAACACGATCACATTAAACGTCTAGTTGTAGCTTATTCTTCTGAAATTTTAAGCATATATTTTTTTCAATCAATTTGTTTCAACCATTAAAACGGTTATAAATCACATTAACTATGCACATTGTAAATGAGGTTGGTAAAAAAATAAGGCAAATACAGTGCTATATTTCAAGTTTATTGGTAACAAAAATAAAAAATACACATACAAATGACTGAGAATTAAATATATTTTGGGTGTGGCTTTACAGCTGCTTGTACATTATTTAAAACATTTGGTTTGTTCCACTGCATAAGAAATCGCGCTACAGCAGTTGTATGTGAAAGCTTTTTCGGAACCATCTAATCAAACATACTTCGCGTATCGTCGACTAAATTATTGTGCTATCTCTTTATATTGCAAGTTGAACATTTTTTTAAAGAATCTGAATAAATGTTGAAGAGGGATTACCACTATACTGACTCCCTCGATCACACACCCTCAGTCTTGTTTACCCTGCGTTGTGAGGACTTTTTGGGTTTTTTTTCTTTCTTTTATTCTTGGAGACAAACAAGTCTCCACGAAATCGGGAAGACAAACCCTAACCCATTATGTTCTTTGTTGGGAAGACAGACTCCGATTATCGCATTTTAAAACATACCGAATTATAACGCACTCGGTCCTATTTAGCCATTAGTAATAGGGATTTTTTTTAAAACTTTTTTTCTGTTGTTTTTGGTGACAAACACGTCCCCACGAAATCCAGAAGGCAAACCCAAACCCTTGTTTTCTTTATAAGGACCAGGAGAAAATAAAGGAGAACCATGTGGACACGCAAACACTAGTGTCTAGGTTCTCACCACGCCAGGGAGACAGAACCCTCTTGTATGTCTTTATCCCTTTAAAAAGCCAATGAAAGTTCTGAAATAAGGTCAGATAATTAACCAGTACTGAACACTATTTCAAGGTGTCTTAACCCTTTGAACAAAGTTGGTATATCTCATTCCACGCCAGAGCCATCAACTGGTAGAGTCTATATTCGTTCCTTACAGAAGATTGATCAATATTTTCAACTTGCAGCCTTCGGGCTGCACGTTGAAAATCTTGATTGGTCAACTACACAAATTCACTGAACAATTATCGACTTTGTGAATTCAGGTATGACGATCCTGGACCGGAAAAGAGGCCATTTGGGTTCAAAGGGTTTAATGATTACCCCCGAAAAGTCATATTGGATAGCATAGCCAATTTCCTCTGGTACAAACGCCCCGTGTAAATATGTTAAAGGGTAGGAAAGTTGTTTTTGTCCTGTTTGTTATTGGGTGCGTTCTAGAAAACCGTATCGGGTTTTCTCCCTTGGTGTGATAACCGGCGATAAGAATTTCCATCAGTCTAGTTGAGTCTGTTTTAATAAACAAATGTGTATTCGAAGACCAAGTGTAAAGTTACCTTTGTAAAATGCGCATGAACAAGGTATCATGTGATAATCATTGGAAGGAAACGCTAAAAAATATACAAGCTGGACTCAGGTCATCCAACAATAGTCGACATCGTTCTTCAAACGTTAATCCACTGAAAATGAACAGATCACGGCACTCCGGCAAGGAAAATCGGTGAACATTCAATCCCACGGGTCCTGGGGATGCAGCATTGAAATATTACTGATCTTCGTTGCTGACCGATTTACAATGAAATCTGTCGTCTTCTTTCCGACTGCCACATTCGAATAAATACAAAATAATTTATTTCCTTAACGTACTATAGCTCTTGACACGCCACTGCAACAACCTCGTCCCGTCAAGAGATGAAGAAACTCTATCTTGGGAGTACAAAGGCGAAGGATTAACAATTTCCAGCTTTTATCACAGAAGTGATAACCATTTCCGACGCAACCAAATCTCATATTTTTTCTCCCTGAACATAGCGTATTACAAGATGGCACGAATGGTGACCTTTTCATATATATAGATGCTTTGAAAAAATACATGTACGAAAAATGACCAAATATAAAAATATCTGTACTCTGAGCCTCGGCAAGAGATTAACACAAATAATGACTAAACTAAGACCAAGGAGAACAAAATTACGATCATAAAATCCTTAATTTATTTATTGGAGTTTAAGATAAAAATCCTTAATTATAATAATTTTTGATACTACAGTTCGTTGAGTAAGAATTATAATTAGTGGTCGAATGTTCCACCCTCTAAGGTGAACTCAATAGTATTGTCTTTCTTGAACAGCAAAGTTCATATTGCTGCATCACAGTGTGCCAAAATGTCAATCGGCAAAGAAAATGGGTTGATATTACGTGTACTTTATTTTATTATCTGCTTTTTTTAAAAGATAGCGAGAGATTTTTAACCGATATTTTTCTATATCTATCGTCACAATAGATATAAGGGAAAATCCCTCTGAAGATAAATCGAATCACACCAGAAAATTAGAATGAAATTACTCCGCCGACAAACGTACTTTTTATATGTCCAATACACGCAACACCGATAAATGTGTATTTTAGCTCGTCTCAATGTAACAAAGTTAGTGTTGCGAATAGTCCAAAAAGGAAGTACAAGAAAATCCGACTCATCGATAGTGACAGTGACAGTGATTGACAAATATGCTAAAAACAATTTGAACATTTGAAAAATCCTCCTTCGTCCTTCATTGAACATTTTGTGAACTGTGTCATGTTTGTGTGCATCTGCGCAGTGCACTTTTGTTATTACCTTTAAATAAATGTGCCACCCATTGTTTTGTGGGAATGTGATAAACCACTTTCACACTCGTTCATTGATTTTGTGAGCGTAACTGACAATATAGCCATTTTCTAAGGGGATTTATGTGGAACTATTTTGTTGTGTGGTAGTTTGATTTTGAAATCGGGGCCAATAAGTAAATGGGTCAGCTGCGTTAGCTGACTTTTGTTGACATTGTCATCATTTTCTCCACCTCCGGTTTTTGATTGCAATGAAAACACCACATTACCTCTTTTAACCGCAACAAAAACAACGCAACGCATATAATAAAAAGAATACCTACTGTTTTTGAGTGAGTATCGGAATTATCTCAATCGTGGCTGCAAAGGAATTTAATTTTTCAAACTAATATTCCTTTGCAGCCACTCATGAGATAATTCCGATACTCACTCAAAAACGGTAGGTATCCTCTATATATCCCTCGTAACCTCCGCACCGCGTTCATTGTAATAACGGACAGGGGCCAGTGCGGGATGGGCGCAAACACTCTATTCTCGGGTGGGAAATTTGGGTGAAAATGCCCTTTCTGTTGTTCTTGAGGAATGGTCTGGTGGGCAATATTGTCCGGGAAAAAGCGCCATTTTCGATAGGTTTTTAGGCTCTGTGCCATGAAATATGCCACTGAATCATCGATTTTCTAATTTTATTCTACATCCACTAACAGGGGAACTGTCCTGCAAATTACGTAGTTTGGTTATATACCAACCAACGTCTCAAGTTATGTTAGGCTTTGTCGCACCACCGTTGTGCTTTTGCCCTTCCGTAAACGTCTCAATATTCTCAATAAACACAGGTAAAACTAGAAGTCCTGTCATGAAATGCGCACAAATAGCACGTCGATCTGTGCGTTAATGTACGTGTTATGACTGTAGTAAGGCTAGCAAATTCTGTACATATGGCCTGTGCACAAGCAATGTTTCAGCCAATGGACCTCCGGGTAACCCGGAGGTCCATTGGCAGAAACATTGCCTGTGTTTGCTATGAGTAACCAGAATAACTTGCCGTGCTTTGGATCCCATTCGATATGGCAATTGCGCGCAATTTCAACGCGCAATTAAGCCTAGATAAGCGCACAGTTCGTGACAGGACTTCCAGTTTTAACTGTAAGTCTGCTGATTGAAAATATCATCTGATTTATGGTACGGATCAGATATGTATTTTGACATAGAACTAGCATCAAATACAATATCATCCTCCATGTTGTATTAAGGATGAGAGACTTTTTATTTGGTGCTGAAAGTCACAGTCAGCATCTTCGACTGTATCATGACCGCAATAAAGTATGAAGTCAAGTTTAGCCAAACGGTGACAGTGCAGAGGACATCCAGCTCAGGCGTTGGTCCTATTCTACCAGTAAGGCAGAACTTGTTTACCACTGAAGACAAGTACTGCTCCACTCCCAGAGGTTCCCATGTGGGCGGTGAGAGGTTCAAGAATGTGAATAAGGCCACTAATCGAACAGATGGCATTCAACATGAAACGAGGAAGAATGTTGAATGTCCGGTCCAAGAATTAATTGATCCTCACTTTGTTTTAATTCCGACGCGAGGTGACCCTGGCTGTCGAAAGTGTCGTTAAACTCCAATAAATAAATAAATTTGCTTTAATAACTTTATTTCAACAAGTGTATAATTTTTTTTCATTTGCTGATTTTTGACTTCAAAGCGACGAACTGGCTTCAGCGTGGAGAGTTGTCAATGCTATTTAACTCTTAAACTGCTAACTATGTTCTTGAATTTGTCATGAAATCAAGTCATGGTTGCTGCAAAGCAACCGTGATTTGATTTCCTGGCAAATTCTGTCTAGTACGTCATCAAGAGATCATTCAGAAGAGGACGACTATCCACGGGGGTGGGACGGATATGTGTTGGGAAGAACTGGATATTTTTATACGTCTGGTGAGTGAGATTTTTTTTTATACTGCGCAGAAAAAAAAAACTCCTGCTCCAGGCAAAGAGTTAAACCCTGTGTCTGGCTTCCTTTATCTAGTCACATTCAAAGAAAAACCTTCCACCGTGGCCTTTCATTTCGATAAGTTCACTTCGGGGCGAATGAAACAATCATGCAACTTTTGCAAAACCATGTGCAGAAGGATGAGACAAACCCCGTGGTGTAAGGGAGATAACTCCGCGTGACTGAAAAAACTACTTGTGTTTGTTAGTCTCATGGTGGTAAAATCTTTGGATGATCATCAGAATTGCATTGTATTCACAATAAATGTTAGAGTTATCTCTGGTTATCTTGCGAATAATTTGTTTCAGCACAAGCTGAGTACGTATCATAAAGTTGCAGTGCCGCAGGTGGGTTTTTTGTGTGATGGTCAAGACAATAAGAAGGTTTCGACCAGACAAAAGCTCCATGTGTAATCAAAGACATTTTGTAACTGCCTTGCACGGCAAACTTCTATTGGAAAGATCCCTCGCCTTCCTTAATTTAGACATTTTCTGAAAATCGAAAGTCATAATCCCATTGACGCTAATTAATAAATAGTAATTATTTTAATACATGCATGTGTACAGTGGACAATCTCTTGAACAAGAAAAATATAAGAACTCATTTTCCTACACACTAAAAACTAAAGTGTTAAAACTGACACTTTCAAGGTGTTAAACCCATTCTAACTCTTATGGTTTGATGTTAACACCAAAGTGCAATGCTTTAAGCACTTAGACATTACAATCGTCAGACATCTGAAACTTGAATGGATGGCACTTCCCATGTGTCTAGCATTGGTGGTTCTTCCAGACTCGTCCATAATTTGATTTGCGCTTGATGGGTACATAATTAAAAGGACACAACGCAGATGACGCGGATCAGGCTCGAGAGTTCGAGCCTGATCCGCGTCACCTGCGTTGTTTCCTTTTTAAGTGTCGCGACATTACACTTGTCAAGTGGTATTATTGGAACACCTGTCAAGTTCTGGGATATCTACACTTGAACAAAGTGCAAGTTCAGCACTTAGTAAGCGTTAAATACAACACTTCAAGTATAGTTTTTAACACTTTAGTTTTTAGCGTGTTGAACAGGAAAAATATAAAACTCAATTTCCTACATACTCTTGTTAGGCCTTGTTAGGCGAAGCGAATCGTCCATAAACCTGATTTATTTATTTATTTATTGGGGTTTCCACGGCACTTCAACAGCCAGGGTCACATCGTGTCGGACAGTTTTACGGGTGGAGGAATCCGGGTACTGAGAGAATCAACGAGTAGCGGCGAATAATGTCAGACTCTTCAACATACCAACTCCACACAAGCAGGGTTAACATTGGTTGATGGCATGTGCACCATCTACGTGCAGTATGCCCCAGTACACAGCATCAGGATTAAGTGTCCGGATCCTATACCTACGTCACTGTTTGGTATAGCTTATACTCACATCTATTGTTCAAGGTACGCAGCAACAGCTGGACCAACAAATACACGAGTACCTCAGAGTCATTGTTCGCTGTAACATGTGGTCATCTTACAAAAAGTTTGGTCGAGTCCGTTCCGATAAGATGTGTTTCCGATGCGGAAAATGTTTACTTATTAGGATTTTTTGTCCTCTGCCATTTGTATTAGGTAAACAGTTAGTGAAATATAAGAGTAGATTATACACAGAACGACACGCGCGTGTGAATGGGTTAATCGATATAGCACGAGTGCCAGCGCGGAAGGATAGAACAAGAGGCCGCAGTATACAATCAATAATCTGCCTTTTACTCCAGATCTATCGACGTTACTGTTTGGCTCTGAATTGTTGAACAGTGTCGAGAATCTTCTTATTTTTGAAGTTGTACAAACTTTCATAATGGTAAGTGGACGTTTTGGATGAGCAACTCTCTCTAGACCTCCTCTGATTCATCCCATTAAAACCAACACACTCTTAAACATGTTCAAATACCTTAGCAAGCTGGTATTGTTCTTTTTCCTGTATCATGCACGCACTAGTTTCTGCCCAGCTCAGCATCGTGGTGAACTTATATTCTGTCTTCGAGTTGGCTTATTATCCCCCACCCCTCCCCTTCGTTTCCTATCCGCTTACTGTTCAACCTTTACTCTTTCATCTATTCTCTCTCGGGACGGAGGACAATCCGCAATATTTATCTAACGTGGCATACAAAGATTTGTCACGATCACTCATAGAATTGTCTGGTAATCTTGCGAGAAATTCCGAATGCCGGTTATGGTATAATGAAAGTGCATATAGGAAAATCGAGTGCCACCCCTAGCCTCACCCCACTTCATGAATTCCCGATCATCTTGGAAGTAATTAACATAGCATCGTGTATCTACCTGTATCCTTATTGAGCGTGGTTTGTATCTTATGTCCCGCACCGTCTCGACTTTTCTCTTCCTTTCGATTAGTTTAAGCAATTTACAATAATATACTAAATAGTGTAAAGCATCCGTTTAATTTAATTAATTTGTGTAACTATTATCTTACTGGGGAGACGGCCCTCAAAAGCTCCGTGCTTACTGTCGAATCCCATACTTATAAAATCTTCTCTTTGTTATTTTATGTACGATTATCTTTGATTTTGCTTTGTTTCATCTTTCTTTTCGAACGTGATTTGTACATATAACATGATTCTTTTTCATTGAAATAAATATTCTTTAAACTGAGAGGCCACTGGCCTCGAGTTTTATCCTTCCGCCATGGCACAAGTGCCATATCATTTAACCAATTCACACACGCATGTCGTTCCGTGTTTATTACATGCCTTCAAGTCTATAAAAGCATTCATTTGAAGGACACTCAGCAATTCATTTGACAACTATCAACAAATTTGCGAGGGGAACCCGTGTTACTATTTCGTCCCCTGAGTTCCAATATATTCTATGTGCCTACTGGCACATATAACACATTGGAACTAAGGGGACGATTCTCAGCTGTCACTAGAGATTCAAATTGTAATTGTGTTGCACGATTTGTAGAAAAGTCTAGTGCAATTTCGCTTTTATTATAAATAGTCTGTCAACGATTTCCATTCCGCACATATGTATGGAACAGATTTTCATTTTCTGCACAGTTTAATGCTGCTGCGGATGGGGATTTCATAGAACAGGCGTGTGATAAAATTCCATTCTTCTTCCGAAAGCAACTCGCTGAAAACGTTACGACACAGTCCGCATTTTCAATAGATAGTAAAGAACTGGAATGTACCTCAAAATACACAAACCTAGGGTTAACCCTTTCGGAAAATGGCGCCCTGAAACATGCACAGTTTGAGCTTATTCTTAAGGGGCTCAAGTCTCTTTACAGTTCACACAGCTCGTTCAAAAAGAAATGCACACCAACCGTGGTTGTCTTTTCTAAGCTGTTTGATAAACTAACTAAGCCTATATTATTATACGGCAGTGAAATATGGTCGACGGAGCTGAATATGCGGAACAGAGATACTGCACCGAGTGAAAGGGCTCATATCAAGTTCTGCAAACTGATCTTAAATGTAGGTAAACATTCCTCCAATCATGCGGTACGCGCGGAGCTTGGCCGGTATCCAATAGCATTAGATGCTTTAGTACGATTCGCAAACTATACTGGTAAATTACTTACTACTTCCCCGGGTACCATTTTAAATGATGCTTTTGTGGAAGCTAAGAAATGTAAACTCCCTGACTCAATAAGTGAAAAATTTAAAGGACTTGGATTTAACAGTTTGAATGAAACTGAAATTTCCAAAAGTAAAATTAATCTTCTAAAGTCCAAACTTGAATCGAACCATATTAAATTATTTAAAGAAGATATATACAATGATAATAAGAGAATAGGAAAAAACAAACTTAGGACTTATCGACTATTCAAAGTAGATTATCAAATGGAATCGTAGTAGTAGGAGATGTATGGATCGTCCCAATTCAGGAGGATCTCATGGAGGACCCCGCAGGGGACCGTTGAAGGGAGTAGTAGGAGATGTACGGATCGTCCCAATTCAGGGGGATCTCATGGAGGACCCCACAGGGGGCCGTTGAAGGGAGTAGTAGGAGAGGTATGAATCGTCCCAATTCAGGGGGGATCTGATGGAGGACCCCGCAGGGGACCGTTGAAGGGAGTAGTAGGAGATGTATGGATCGTCCCATTTCAGGGGGATCTCATGGAGGACCCCGCAGGGGACCGTTGAAGGGAGTAGTAGGAGAGGGATGGATCGACCCTGTTTGGGGGGATCTCATGGAGGACCCCATAGGGGACCGTTGAAGGGAGTAGTAGGAGATGTATGGATCTTCCCAATTCAGGGGGATCTCATGGAGGACCCCGCAGGGGACCGTTGATGGAAGTAGTAGGAGAGGGATGGATCGACCCTGTTTGGGGGATCTCATGGAGGACCCCGCAGGGGACCGTTGAAGGGAGTAGTAGGAGATGTATGGATCGTCCCAATTCAGGGGGGTCTCATGGAGGACCCCGCAGGGGACCGTTGAAGGGAGTAGTAGGAGAGAGATGGATCGACCCTATTTGGGGGGATCTCATGGAGGACCCCACAGGGGACCGTTGAAGGGAGTAGTAGGAGATGTATGAAACGGGCCCTATTTCCCGGACCTAGTAGGGACCCCGCAGGGGACCGGTGAAGGGTGATGTGTTGTGAGCGATATTTTCCGTACTGAGCTATTTGATGGTGATTTTGTGATAAACGAAAGTAGAGCAGGAGGATCAAAACGTATTGCGGGGTGTCGATATACTGTGTTGGCAACACCATTAATTTTAAATTAATTTTGTCTCCTAAGTGTTGCATTTATTGTTTACTGATATTTGAGGTGACTTTCGAATCTGGGACTTTACCGTGATCACAACACAAGGCACAATCAAAGTTAAACTAACATTTATAAGTATGTTCCCAACTTGAAAGATCCACTCCTCATGCGGTGGTAATATACCAGGCTCTGTTGTACCAATAATGCAGAATTTGTTTACCATGATAATAACTACGCGCAGCTCCACTTCCTGGAGATACAAGCCGTTCACGAAAAATAAATTTGGGTCTATGAATGACCTTGCGAGCGATTTGATGTACAAATGAAACCTTTTTCTTAAATTAAAGTTGAAATCAACGGCCATAACACGGAGAGAAATCGGAGTTCACCTAATGCCAACCAAGCTGCCTATTTTCCCAAAGTACACATCAACAAATCTATGCATATTGATGTTTTCTTTCTTTCTTTTTTTTTTTTCTTCTTTTTTTTTTGGGGGGGGGGGGGGGGAGTGGAAAGTGGGTGAAACTAATGGGACGTGATTGGACATACATACAGGAAAATGCCGATCAACTAACCGACTCCATGCCTCTTACACTATTGTCTTGTTAAGTAACTGATCCCTGCTTGGATGACAGTGAAAAAACGTCGCAACACAGCCTCCCCTCCTCCCCCCCCCCCCTCCCCAATCCCCCAATTTAAGATGGCGCCCGGTCAATCAACGCATTAACTTCTCCCATCAACAACCCGAGAGCTGTTACACTGTTAATGTAATCACAGCTTAACAGCTTCAACAACCTGAGAAATGTTACACTGTGAATGTTATCACAGCTTAACAGCTTTCACATCATCAAACGTCATGGTACGAAATTTATATATTTATTTATTGGTGTTTAAGGTCACACACTTATTCACAATGGCTAATCGTGACCGTGACAGTTTTACGGGTGGAGAAAGTCGGAGTACCCGGGGAGTCGGAGTGCTCCTCAACATTCTAACTCTGTTCAAGCTCCGCTCAAGCAGAGTTACAGTGGTTGAACACATGTGCACCGTCGACGTGCAGTACGTCTTAGTACACGGTGTCATCGTGCCTCCATGTAGGCAACCGGGAGAAAGTGCCTTGTCCAAGGACACAACGCGGGTCGTCCCGGACGGGGATCGAACTCGGGACATTCTAGCATAGAAGTCCAACAGTCTACCACTGAGCCACCGCGCTCCCCCTTGCACGAAAACTAGTTACACAGGCTAAATTTTCAAATCTCGACCCTTGTTTTATGTCAATAATAACCACAACATGTTGTGAATATCCAGTGCGTTAATCTACGCGTTATGACTATAGTAAGGCTATCAAATTCTGTACATATGGCATGTGCACAGGCAATGTTTCAGCCAATGGACCTCCGGGTAACCCGGGGGTCCATTGGCAGAAACATTGCCTGTGTTTGCTATGAGTAAGCAGAATAACCTGCCGTGCTTTGGATCCCATTCGATATGGCAATTGCGCGCAATTCCAACGCGCAATTAAGCCTAGATAAGCGCACAGTTCGTGACAGGACTTCTAGTTTTAACTGTAAGTCTGCTGATTGAAGATATCATCTGATTTATGGTACGGATCAGATATGTATTTTGACATGGAACTAGCATCAAATACAATATCATCCTCCATGCTGTATTAATGCTGTATTAAGGATGAGAGACTTTTTAATTGGTGCTGAAAGTCACAGTCAGCATCTTCAACTGTATCATGACATCAATAAAGTATGAAGTCAAGTTTAGCCAAACGGTGACAGTGCAGAGGACATCCAGCTCAGGCGTTGGTCCTATTTTACCAGTATGGCAGAACTTGTTTACCACTGAAAACAAGTACTGCTCCACTCACGGGGGTTCTCATGTTGGTGATGAGAGGTTTACGAATGTGAATAAGGACACTAATCGAACAGATGGCATTCAACATGTAACGAGGAAGAATGTTGAAAATCCGGTTTACTACATCCGCCAAGAATTAATTGATTCTCACTTTGTTTTAATTCCGACGCGAGGTGACCCTGGCTGTCGAAAGTGTCGTTAAACTCCAATAAATAAATAAATTTGCTTTAATAACTTTATTTCAACAACTGTATATTTTTTTTTTCATTTGCTGATTTTTGACTTCAAAGCGACGAACAGGCTTCAGCGTGGAGAGTTGTCAATGCTATTTAACTCTTAAACTGCTAACCATTTTCTTGAATTTGTCATGAAATCAAGTCATGGTTGCTACAAAGCAACCGTGATTTGATTTCGTGGCAAATTCTGTCTAGTACGTCATCAAGAGATCATTCAGAAGAGGACGACTGTCCACGGGGGTGGGAGGGACATGTGTTGGGAAGAAAGGGATATTTTTATACCTCTGGTGAGTGAGATTTTTTTTTTTATACTGCGCAGAAAAAAACTCCTGCACCAGGCAGAGTTAAACCCTGTGTCTGGCTTCCTTTATCTAGTCACATTCAAAGAAAAGCCTTCCACCGTGGACATTCATTTCGATAAGTTCACTTCGAGGCGAATGAAACAATCATGCAACTTTTGCAAAACCATGTGCAGAAGGATGAGACAAACCGCGTGGTGTAAGGGAAATAACTCCGCGTGACTGAAAAAACTACTTGTGTTTGTTAGTCTCATGGTGGTAAAATCTTTGGATGATCATTAGAATTGCATTGTATTCACAATAAATGTTAGAGCTATCTCTGGTTATCTTGCGAATAATTTGTTTCAGCACAAGCTGAGTGCGTATCATAAGGTTGCAGCGCCGCAGGTGGGTTTTTTGTGTGATGGTCAAGACAATAAGGTTTCGACCAGACAGAAGCTCCGTGTGGAATCAGACATTTCGTAACTGCTTTGCACGGCAAACTTCTATTGGAAATTTTGTGGTTTCGTGCCCCATCTTGAAAGATCCCTCGCCTTCCTTAATTTAGACATTTTCTGAAAATCGAAAGTCATAATCCCATTGACGCTAATTAATAAATAGTAATTATTTTAATACATGAATGTGTACGATGGACAATCTCTTCACACTAAAAACTAGTGTTAAAACTGACACTTTCATGGTGTTAAACCCATTCTAACTCTTAGGGTTTGATGTTAACACCAAAGTGCAATGCTTTAAGCACTTAGACATTTACAATCGTCAGACATCTGAAATTTGAATGGATGGCACTTTCCATGTGTCTAGCATTAGTGGTTCTTCCAGAATCGTCCATAATTTGATTTGCGCTTGATGGGTACATAATTAAAAGGACACAACGCAGATGACGCGGATCAGGCTCGAGAGTTCGAGGCTGATCCGCGTCACCTGCGTTGTTTCCTTTTAAGTGTCGCGACATTACACTTGTCAAGTGGTATTATTGTAACACCTGTCAAGTTCTGGGATATCTACACTTGAACAGGTGCTAGTTCAGCACTTAGTAAGCGTTAAATACAGCACTACAAGTGTAGTTTTTAACACTTTAGTTTTTAGCGTGTTGAACAGGAAAAATATAAAACTCAATTTCCTACATACTCTTGTTAGGCCTTGTTAGGCGAAGCGAATCGTCCATCCGACCTGATTTATTTATTTATTTATTTATTTATTGGGGTTTCAACTGCACTTCAACAGCCAGGGTCACGTCATGTCGGACAGTTTTACGGGTGGGGGAAGCCGGGTACTGAGAGAATCAACGACCAGCGGCGAATAAAGTCAGACTCTTCAACGTACCAACTCCACACAAGCAGGGTTAATATTGGTTGAAGGCATGAGCGCTATCTACGTGCAGTATGCCCCAGTACACAGCATCAGGATTAAGTGTCCGGATCCTATACCTACGTCACTGTTTGGTATAGCTAATGCTCACATCTATTGTTCAATGTTCGCAGCAACAGCTGGACTAACAAATACACGAGTATACCTCAGAGTCATTGTTCGCTGTAAGATGCGGTCATCTTACAAAAAGTCTCGCCGAGCCCGTTCCGATGAGGGATAATAAGCTGTGTTTCTGATGCGGAAACGTTTACTTATTCAGGAAATGTAGGATTTTTTGTCGTCTCCCATTTGTATTAGGTAAACAGTTAGTGAAATATAAGAGAAGATTATACACAGAACGACACGCACGTGTGAATGGGTTAATCGATATGGCACTAATGCCAGCGCGGAAGGATAGAACGAGAGGCTGTAGGCCTCGAGTTCTATCCTTCCGCAATGACACAAGTGCCATATCATTTAACCAATTCACACACGCATGTCGTTCTGTGTTTATTACATGCCTTCAAGTCTATAAAAAACATTTATTAGAAGGACATTCAGCAATTCATTTGACAACTATCAACAAAAAGAACACACTTTATCGCCAACCAAATTTGCGAGGGGAACCCGTGTTACTATTTCGTCCCCTGAGTTCCAATGTGTTCTATGTGCCTACTGGCGATTCAAATTGTAATTATGTTGCACGATTTGTAGAAAATTCCAGTTCAATTTCGCTTCTATTTAAAAGTAGTCCGTCAACGATTTCCGTTCCGCACATATGCATGGAACAGATTTTTATTTTCCACACAGTTTAGTGCTGGCTGCTGCAGGTGGGGATTCCATAGAACAGGCGAGTGATACAATTCAATTCTACTTCCGAAACCAACTCACTGAAAACGTTTCGACGTTGCCGTTGACATCTGACGTTATTCCCGAATCAGATGTGTTGTGAGCGATATTTTCCGTACTGAGCTCTTTGATGGTGATTTTGTGATAAACGAAAGTAGAGTAGGATAATCAAAACGTATTGCGGGGTGTCGATATTCAGTGTTGGCTACACCAGTAATTTTAAATTAATTTTGTCTCCTAAGTGTTGCATTTATATGTCTGGGACTTCACCTTGATCACAACACAAGGCACAGTCAAGTTTAACCTTACGTTTATAAGTATGTTCCCAACTTGAATGATCCACTCCTCATGCGGTGGTAATATACCAGGCTCTGTTGTACCAATAATGCAGAATTTGTTTACCATGATAACTACGCGCAGCTCCACTTCCCGGAGATACAAGCCGTTCACGAAAAAATAAATTTGGGTCTACGAATGACCTTACGAGCGAGTGAGTATAACTTTTTGATGTACAAATGAAACCTTTTTTTTAATTAAAAGTTGAAATCAGCGGCCATAACACGGTGAGAAATCGGAGTTCACCTGATGCCAACCAAGCTGCCTATTTTCCCAAAGTACACATCAACAAATCAATGCATATTGATGTTTTCTTTCTTCTATTCTTTTTTTTTTTTTTTTTTTTTTTGGGGGGGGGGGGGGGTGGGTGGAAAGTGGGTGAAACAAATGGGATGTGATGGGACATATATACAGGAAAATGTCGATCAACTAACCGACGCCATGCCTCTTGCACTATTGTCGTGTTAAGTAACTGATCCCTGCTGGGACGGCAGCGAAAAACTTCGCAACACAACCTAACCGAAAGCCCTGTAAATTAACCCTTTGAACCTGAAAGGCAGCTTTTCCAGCCCAGGAATATGATAAGTCATAGCTTCATGAGTAGGATGGCTGCTAAGTGAATGTGTGGGTTATGCCAATAAATATTTTCAATGTGCAGTGCAGCCTCAAGGCAGCACGTTGAAAATATGAGTTGGTGTACCTCCAAATAATGAATGTACTCTTTCAATTGCTGCAACGGAACTGACATGGAAGATACCACCAGGGTTCAGAGAATTAAATTCAAAATTTCTGTTATGTTCAGTAAAGTTGACGTTTCCTTCATGTCTGGCAACAGTATTTCTGGTCAGCCTGATGCCACATAGAACACATGGGATTCTTTGTTTTGTTTTGAGGGTGTTAAGGACACTTTCAACAGCCATGGTAATATCGTGTAGGGCAGTTCCACGGGTCGAGGAAGAAAACCATTCAGCAGCGGCGAGCAACTGTCAAACTCCCCAACTTGTTACAGGGCACCAGTAGAGTTAGTGGCGGTTGAAAGCATGTGCACCATCGACGTGCAGTACGCCCTAGTACACAACGTCACCGTGCCCTCACGGGGGTAATTGAGATTAAGTGTCTTGACCAAGGACACGGTGTAGTTGGTGCAGGTCAGGATCGAACCGTCGCTCTTCTGTTTGATGCCCACTGCTCTAACCCTTTACCTAACACGAAAAGAAGACGACACTTGCAAAAACAAAAATTCTTGAATAACTATTTTTTTCATTTTTTGTGTCAAAAACATAGGCTATGGCCCCTCATTGGAACGAGCTCGACGAGCTCGTTCCAATGAAGGGTCATAACCTATGTTTTTGACACAAAAAATGAAAATATATTGAAAATTAATTGGCGATTTTTGAGAATAGCGCTGGCCGGTTTTGGCCGTTACGTTGGGTAAAGGGCTAACCAATGAGCCGTCACGCCCCCATTACAAGGGATTAGGTGGGGGCAATCATCACCTACACACACAAAGGGAAAGTAATGTCAGATCTTATAGAAAAGTGTTTTGTGTCGACAAAGTCTGCCGAATTATTGCTTCCCTGCCTGTTACCGATGATAGAGATCGGCATGCTAATACACCATTGACTTTTGGAAGTTACATTTTCTCAGGGCTTCAAACGGTTCAATATTACTGAGGACCAGAACAAAAACGCTGATATCCGAGAATTTACCCCTTATACGTTCGATACAAGCAACCACGAAACAAGTGTATCAGCTTTGTTTTATTTTTGAGACCTTCGCCCATATCTTCGGTGAACGCACTGGGCTCCGGTCCTGCTAATGGCGTACATTTGTTTTGTAAAAACATAAAATGTTCGATACTCTTTTTTAAACTAGAGGTGTGACTGTACCAGTTGGGCCTTCCACACTCCCCGCCGCCATATTCTAAGACGAAAAGGGGCATAACTCTGGCAAAATAAGTCCGATCGAAACTATAATCTAAGGTGCACAGGTTTCCATGGCAGTGAACATCCATAAAAAGTTTCAAAGGAATCGACCCATAAATGTCTGAGAACATTTCCGGACAAATATATTCCAAGACGAAAAGGGGCATAACTCTGGCAAAAAAACATTCAAAGAAATTGGTTCATAAACAACCGAGAAAAGCTCCGGACAAAATTATGTCCACGGACAGACGGACGGACAAGCTGACACCAGTATACCTCCCCCCCCCCCCCGCAACTTTGTTGCGGGGGTAAAATTATGTATCATTAAATTATTGCAGACATGAAATATTTATCTTATTTACGTATTTCTGGTTTTGCTCAAAATCTAACAAAGTTCACCGACAGACTATTCTAAGACGGAAAGGAGCATAACTCTGGCAAAAAAGTCCGATCGAACTATAATCGCAGGTGCAAAGGTTCCCATGGTAGTGAACATCCATACCAACTTTCAAAGAAATTGGTTCATAAACAACCGAGAAAATCTCCGGACAAAATTATGTGCACGGACATTCTATTCCAAGACGGAAAGGGGCATGAGTCTGGCAAAAAGGTTCGATCAAAACTATTATCACAGGTGCACAGGTTCCCATGATAGTGAACAACATCCATACGAACTTTCAAAGAAACTGGTTCAGAAACAACCGAGAAAAGCTCCGGACAAAAAAAAATTATGTCCACTATCTTCAAAGACGGAAAGGGGCATAACTGTGGCAAAAAGGTGCGATCGAAACTATAACCGCAGGTGCGCAGATTCCTATGGTAGTGAACATCCATACCAACTTTCGAAGAAATGGTTCATAAACAACCGAGAAAAGCTCTGGCCAAAATTATGTCCACATTCAGACGGACCGATGGACAAGCTGATATCAGTATACCTCCTACTTTGTTGCGGGGGGTATAATTAGGTACCATTAAATTATTGCAGACCTGGAAGTATTTACCTTACTTATTTCTGGTTTTGCTCAAAATCTGACAAACTTATCTTCACCGACAGACGGACGGACTATTCTAAGACGGAAAGGAGCATAAAACTCTGGCAAAAAAGTCCGATGAAAACTATAATCGCAGGTGCACAGGTTCCCATGGTAGTGAACATCCATACTAACTTTCAAAGAAATTGGTTCATAAACAACCGAGAAAAGCTCCGGACAAAATTATGTCCACGACATTCAAAGACGGAAAATGGCATAACTCTGGCAAAAAAAGGCAGATCGAAACTATAATCGCAGTTCCACAGATTCCCATGGTAGTGAACATCCATACCAGCTTTCCAGGAAATTGGTTCATAAACAACCGAGAAAAGCTCCGGACAAAAAAAATCATATCCACAAAAATATGGCCACGGGCAGATGGATGGACAAGCAGATACCAGTATACTCCCACATCATTGTTGCGGAGGGTATAATAAATATAATCCATGAGCCATCACCGAAACGGCTCCGGGTCAAGTCGTCCACGGGTCAAGTCGCCCCCACCTATATTTCCGGGTCAAGTCGCCCCTGGTTTGGGGCGAGTTGACCCGCTTTTGGGGGCGAGTTGACCCACCAAAAACATTTTTTTACTAACTTTATTTTTATAATTTTTATATTTTTTTTTAGTAAAAAACAGACAATTATGGAATATTAATTTATGTACTTACCTTTAATAATAAGAAAATCCTGTTCAAAATAAATAAAATCCTCCTTTATGCAATTTTAAATCCACTACACAAAGCACGCATGAAAGAATAATAATTCCTGTCCAAGAACATGAAATTTAACACACAATTTCCCCAAAAAATTGTATTCAGTGACTGGGGAGAAAATTATCCTTTCAGTACCCAGACATCTAACTTAATGATTCAAAAATAATAATTCTAATCTGTGTTTCTTCAGATAAGCAACCTGAGCAGTGAGTGTGATTGTGGTTGACGACTGTTCATCAAGAGCAGCAGGAAACACCTGACAACAACACAAGTTCTGCTTTGGATGCACCTGAAAGTCCAGACGACAACACATCTTTGAATATACCTTCTTTAGAGACAAGTTTTGACCTGCCACGCCGTAATGTAAATAATCGCCCCGAAATATTAGTTACAAAGCAAATCAAGTTATTCGGCTCGCAAAGGATTTCAATCCAACATCGTCCCTGCGAGCCATCGGCGCGCTAAAACGTTTCATTCATTCGTCACAGAAACATCAGGTGAGGAGCCCGATTTACCAGAGTTTACCAGAAATGCCCAATGGAAGTCAACGTGGTGGTCAACTTTTGGTATCCAGTGAAGGTTATTCTTATGCAGTGAAGGTAAGCCATTCATCTTGAACGTAACATCGTTATGATACGCGATCACAATCTACAGCGCGATCTCGATTTCCCATACGTGAATTGCAATCTTAAATTTTAACACTATTGTTAATTTCTTGTATTTATATAACATTTATAACAAAATAAACTAGAGGTACTGTGAGCAAGCTCACAGATTGATACCCCCCCCCCCCCCCCCACCCCCGCGCCTCAGTTGTTGCGCTTACGAGGACACAACCATATGATGTAGCAATTGAAATGTATAAGTTAGATTATCTTCCCTTGGAAATGTCAGAACGGAATTATATTGCCTCATGCACATCTTCATATGGAGTTCTTCCATTGTGTAAAGTTTCATGAAAATTCTTCAAACGGTTCAGGAGGAGTTGCGCTTATAAGGATGGACAGACGGACGGACGGGCGGACGGACGGACAGGGTGATTCCTTTATACCCCCCGCCCCAAACTTTGTTTCCGGGGGTATAATTATATAAACCAGAGATAGATAATGATGTAAATTATGAAATAAACCATTGTATATATTTTATGTTCTAGCATGAATAAATAAAAAAAAAGTTTAAAATATATATACATGTGTAGAAATAGGATGATGACACAGACAGTTATTATGTTCCAGTTTTAATAAATAAACATTACTTGTTTTATCAGACCAGTCTTACGTTATTATTAAGTCTTTCCTGTCCAACACCTTTTTGGGAGGCGACTTGACCCGGTGTATGGGGGCGACATTACCCGGCGGCGACTTGACCCGTTCCCACCGAAACTAGTGCGGGCTTGTCCCAGTGAGGAGACTCCGAGATGTTCGCCCTCAAACCTAATACTACAACTGTAATTTTTCTTTTTTTTAATCAACGGCTTATGAGTCCTCTAAAGACCTAAACAGATCAATACGAACCCCTTAGACCCAATCAGTAACTGATGCCATTTCAAAGTGAAACAGAAGGCACTTGTCATGTCAGCGGTAGTTCCACGTGTGTGCTTAATGTTTGCAGTTGGGCAGGTGTGATAGGAGTTACGATGGCCTTGTCGGCAATTACTTGTAGGATGGGGAATGTAGAAAGAGGATGATGACACAGACAGTTCATATGAATGATTTCTAAGCTGGATGGCTTGTGTATCTGATTATGATGAAAGCTGCTGATGTATAATCAATTTGGGAGGTCTCTCAGCATATTGGGCAGTTGATGTGATAATATTGGGTGAATGAAAGTTATTCGACGAGACAGGAAAGTAGGGGAGAGGTTACAATGTTCTTAGGGGTGGCACTTCGTATATGCAAGCGCAGTTTGCGTTCTTACAGAATGGGCAATTGAGTTTTTGTAACCAAGCCAGTATTATTAATTTTATTAGTGTTTAAGGTCACATGTTTCTGCTGAATGGCTAATCGTGAAGCAACATGGGTATAAAGTTGAGTCCAGTCAGTCATTTAATTTATTGGTGTTTGAGGCCACAATTCTGCACAATGGCTAATCGTGGCCGCAACATGGAGAAAAGTCTAGTCCAGCCAAATCGTTTATACCCATGTTGCCCATTTTGGAGAACTTCTACCTTGGGCATTGGTTATAGAGTACTATTTTACCAGTAAAGCAGAGCTTGTTTACTACAGTAAACAAGCACTGCTTCACCTCTCATGGTTACCACAGGAGTCAATCGCTTATACCCATTTTAAAGGACTCCCACCCCAAGCATTGGTGACTGGGTCCAATTTTACCAGTTTTAACCACAGTAAACAAGCACCGTTTCACTTCCCAAGGTTCAAACAGGGATGTAACCAAGCGATGTCTCAGAGGAATTCAATTTTTGCTGTAATTGGAGGAGATTGAACAAAAGTGGTGAGTGGTTTATATTATTACAATTTGTTGAAGTTTAAGGTCTCAGCATCTAAGGTTATATAATGACCACACTACAAGTTTGGCCACTAGTTTATACCTATGCCTCTCTAATTTGAGGCCTTCCACCCCAGGCATTGGTTACTGCACCTATTTTACCAGTTGAACAGAACTTATTTACCGCAGTAAACAGGCATTGTTCCACTTCCCAGGGACTCAACTTGGGCATATATCAACAAGTCTGTCAGGATGCGTCAGTATATGACCCAGAGGCATGGCTGAGAATTCAAAACACCATCTTGGAAACCCACTTGGAGGTAATAACCAATTTATCTTACAATATTCCTTCATTCTTGACTGGTTTGCATATTTTTTTGGCAATCATTCAACATTCATGAATTGATTTTTTATGAAGATCTTGGGGTGCGGTGATGCTGTGTACTAAGGCATACTGCACGCCAATGGTGCAAGCCATCAACCAATGCTAACCCTACTTGGAGATAGTACGTTGGGAAGTCTGACTGTTGCACAACATTGCTTGGTGGTTCTCTCAGGGTACTCCTGCTTCCTCCATCCATAAAACTGTCCGACACGAGGTGACCATGGCTATCAAAGGTGTTGTTAAACTCCAATAAATAAAAATGAATGAAGGCGATAATGTCACGGTATTGCATTCTTGTGCTATGCCTAATCCTCATTCACTATTTTACTTGTACTATAACCACTGAAATTTATAGTTGTGTTTCAGCTGTTTTACTTCTCAGATTTAATATACAGTTAAAACTAGAAGTCCTGTCATGAAATGCTCACAAATAGCATGTTGATTTGCGCGTTGATCTGCGCGTTAATCTACGCATTATGACCATAGTAAGGCTATCAAATTCTGTAGATATGGCCTGTGCACAAGCAATGTTTCAGCCAATGGACCTCCGGGTAACCCGGAGGTCCATTGGCTGAAACATTGCTTGTGTTTGCTATGAGTAACCAGGAGAACCTGCCGTGCTTTGGATGCCATTTGATATGGCAATTGTGCGCAATTAAGCCAAGATAAGCGCACAGTTCGTGACAGGACTTCTAGTTTTAACTGTATGGTAGGCCTTGTAAAAATGTCCTGGCAAAAAATGATCTTGTCTAATGTTTTCGTTGAGTTGGTGATTTATGTATCATTTAATTCCTGTTAGCAAAAATGGTGGCCTTGTCATGTGTAATCAGTTTTCGATGAGTGCAGGTAAAAAACAAAACATTCTCTTTCTGAATGGAATTACAGTAGAACCTGTCTTGAGAGACCACCCTTTGGTCCACACAAAAGTGGTCTCTCAGGACAGGTGGTCTCTCATAACAGGTTTCAGGTTTTCTCAAGTCAGTGAATAACCAACCACAAAATTCAGAAATGGATTTTTGTAATTACTTTGTAGTTGTTCTTTTTTATGAAGTTTTTGTAACAAATTGAAATGGACTGTTATAAAGATTATAAAAATAAATTAGTGTTGAAAATCTTCATTGAAGATTTTCAACACAAATTTATTTTTATAATCCTATCTGTCACATTTCAGGTATGTATGAAGTTAAGAGCTTTTAATACTTTTAATTATGTTAGAAAAACCACAATGGATTTTCCAATTCCAGAACAGGTAAAAAGTTTTTGTCATGGTTTCAGTCTTCAAAGGGGCGGTCTCTTAAGACAGGTCCATTATGGCATAAAAATACAAGTTGGTACCAGGTCACAGTGGTCTCTCAAGACAGGTGGTCTCCCATAGCAGGTCCATTATAGAGTAAAACCAATCAGTGCCTGGCAGATGTGGTCTCTCAAGACAGGTGGTCTCTCAAGACAGGTTTTAATTGAACTTGTGTGGTTGCTTCCCTCAATATAGATTTGTATTTTGTCCAGACATTTTTACTTGCTTTGGGAGAAATACGTTCTTGTAATAAGATAAAATAATGTACACACCAAAACGTGCTAGTCTATCTTACGTTTATGGGGAGGTTCAGTAATAATTTAATCCAACAACCATATGGGGCTGTAGGATTAAATTATCATCGCTGATCCCCCTGTCCAGTTTGGTCTTTATTGCTTCATTCTTTCACAAACTGCAAACTTTTGGTTAATGCGAAAATTTATGCACAGTAGTCTGAAAGTGCTAACTCTTTACCTAATAACAATCAGAAGCATGTGCCACATAATTTTCAAATTCAGCAGAATTATGCAGAAGAAAAATAATAACTAGAGGTACTTTGAGCAAGCTCATAAAGTGATACCCCCCAAATGTATAAGTTAGATTATCTCCCCTTGGAAATGTCAGAACGGAAATATATTGCTTCATGCACATCTTCATATGGAGTTCTTCCATTGTGTAAAGTTTCATGAAAATTCTTCAAACGGTTTAGGAGGAGCTGTGCTTATAACGATGGACAGACGGACAGATGGACAGGGTGATTCCTATATAACCCCCTCCCCCAAACTTTGTTTGCAGGGGGTATAAAAATTTCAACAAAACCATATTATGCGATACCCTCATTGGAACGAGCTTATCGAGCTCGTTCCAATGAGGGGGTCACATAATATATTGTTTTCTTTTTTTTAAAAAAGTAAAAAAATAATATAAAACATAAATTTTGATACTGTCTGCATTGGGCAAAGGGCTAATATTATCTAAATAACTAAATCTCCTGCACCTTTGCCAGATCATATTGTTTATACCAAATGAAAAACATCAAATAAGTCAACACAAACAGTTAAAAATTTATTTTTATGTATAAAACAAGAATGACTATAAAATGACAAAATGATCAGAAGTTAATTCATCAGTCATGTATAAACAGAAACAAAGAGCACTTTTTAGTTCAGGAAGTTAGAAAAGAAGAATGTTAATCACGCATCATCATCACTTCAACAGACTTCAATATCACCGCTTCAAATGACGAAGGGAGACAAAAACTCAAATATTTTTTGAAAATATTTTTATTTGTCAATATTTCTGCTGATCTTTCTATTCCAAATTTAATATATTTTTTAAGATGGAACTTTTTTCTCTTATTTTGATAAGAGACATGGATAAATTATCATTTTCAATTGGCTGCCATGAGGTATCTATGTACCCTCACAATTTAAATTTTGTGTAAAGATTTCCATCAAATAACAGAATGCATAAAGCTTTCCAGGAAATGGGTGAAATAATGACTTGAGGGCCTTTATCCACCTAAGGACTTTTCTTGAGCGTTTTTGTGCTGAAGTCTTTTACCATGTTGGTCACAGCTCAAGTGTCATAATGAACACACATGTGCATTGTTTTTATTTTTCTTGGAAAACTTACACAGTGGAGGTCTTCACTTACTGATGTTTAACACGATTCCTGCAGCTTTTGTAAAACTGAGTTCCATGATTTTTCATGATCTATTTTTAACTAAAATTCCACGACTGTACAAATGTAAATGCACATGTCCACAACCTGTAGAATGAATGTCAATGTCGAATCAATTTATTGAAACATCAAGGTCAATATTAGAAATAAAAAGCTGACTCATTTTATTTCACTTAGATAATACAGCGGTACCCTGTTAACCCCCTGCACACTGATGTCAAAATATCTAAATTTCAGGCAGAAACAATTTCCCATAATGCAACTAGAAATTTAACCAATTCAATCTCGTTTGACAGAGCTCATTGAGCTCTGTCAAACGAGATTGAATTGGTTAAATTTCTAGATGCATTATGGGAAAAAACAGCTTCCTGAAATTTTGATATTTTGACACCAGAGTGAAGGGGGTTAATTGAATAGTCATCATGCAAGTGAAAAATTATTCAATTTATTTACTGGTGCTTAAGGTTACATATTTCTGCACAATGACTAATCATGACCAGAACATGAATATAAAATCAAGTCCAGCCAATCATTTATACCTGGGTCGCCGAATTTAGAGGACTTCTCCCAGGCAATGGTTATAGGGTCCTATTTTACCAGTAAACCAGAGCCTGTTTAGCACAGTAACCAAGCACTGCTTCAATTCCCAGGGTTTCCACATGAAAATTATTCAATTAACAGGAGTGTTGAATCAACAAGGATTCAGTCAATTTCATACATTCTTGAGATAAACTGAGCATTTGTTCCATCTTGTTTGACAGAGCTCCTGTCAAACAAGATATACAGTAGAGCACACTTAATCAGATTAATCTCGTAACTGAATAATCCTGTTAATTGAATATAATTTCTTAAAACAAAACCATTTACCATACCTCCAGTACAAATTTGACCAGTTAATTGAATATAGGTCATAGAGTAAACTCCTGTAAATTGAATAAAAAATCTTGCACTATGCTGGGAAATTACCCTGACTCTCCCCAGTTTTCCTTTGTTTAAAGACCTATTTGGCCCCAGAACATCCAATACAGGCATTTAATCTATTATATCTTGTTTGACAGAGCTCATGAACGGGGATCGAACTCGGGACCTCTAGCATAGAAGTCCTACAGTCTACCACTGAGCCACCGAGTTCCCCGATAAATATTTTAACAATACCTAGTGGGTTTGGAGTTAAGAGTGAATGATAATGCACAATTAACATTTTGATGAGAAAATCAAGTGATAGCAGATGGGTGTATAAATATCATTTCCAAATATTTACATATCAGGTGTCTATTTATATAATTAAAAGGTAAAACAAATCACAACACTAAAATCTTACCAATTCTTGAAACATTTTCCAAAAATCAGTTGACTTAAAAAGAATATCAAATCACACACATCAGCAGGATCCTCTTAACCCTTTATCTAAAAAGATGAGCAGACGACACCTTGCAAAAAATAAATTCTTAAAAACTAAAAATAATATTTTCATTTTTTTGCCACAAAAACATAGCATATGGCAACTTCATTGGAACAAGCTGCAAATAAACTCCATGTGGACATTTTGCAAACAGCATGAAAGAACATATTTGATTGGTCATTACGCATCAGTGAGTATTCTCGTTGATGACACATATATAGGGATTCGCTTGAACAAATAGAATTGCTTTTTCGAGCTAAGGAAATACTTCAACACAAAACAGTCACACAAGAAAATAATCAGACTGCTGAAGGTGGTTATTCATTTATTAATTTATTTATTGGTGTTAAAGGTGACATTTCTGAACAATGGCTAATCATGACCGTAACATGGAGATAAGACAAATTTAGTCAATCGTTTATACCCATGTTGTCCATTTTAACCCTTTACCCAACGCAGATGATTTCAAAATTTATTATTTTAAATATCATTTTTTAATTTTTTTAAAAAAATTTCAACAAAACCATATCATGTGATCCCTCTTTGGAACAAGCTCGACGAGCTCGTTCCAAAGAGTGGTCACATGATATGGTTTTGTTGAAATTTTTTGAAAAATAATATTTTTTCAGCTGCTGAATTTGCATATTACGCAGGCGGATGCGTTGGGTAAAGGGTTAAAGGACTTTTACCCCAACCGTTGGTGACACCACAGTAAACAAGAACTGCTTCACTTCTCAGGGTTCCCATGGGGAGGCGATATTTTCCTTTAAAATCAATCTAAGCCTCATTCACCTAATTCAAGTTTAAGCATGGTATAAATGTAGAAATCAACTCGTGTAGAATACAGGGGGTTACACCTGAAAAACTCCAATTTGGGTAGTTGATTCCTGCTCCCCCCCCCCTCCCCAGTACTCCCACACTGACTGTGTTCTGTCTTAGTATGGACATACATGCCAGTGGATAAGTCAATGGGTTAAACATTGGCTTTGAAGATATAGATCATCTTAACTTTTTAGTTGCTTGCTGATCTTTCCCAAACCATCAAATTGACTTCCAGTGTGCAGCATGCAGTATTTTGTTCCACAAATCATTAATTGGTAGAGTGCTCGAAGCCCATAGTTGGGCTTTCTTCTTAAATGCAGGTACAGTTAAAACTAGAAGTCCTGTCATGAAATGCGCACAAATAGCACGTCGATCTGCACGTTAATCTATGCGTTATGACCATAATAAGGATATCAAATTCTGTACATATGGCCTGTGCACAAGTAATGTTTCAGCCAATGGACCTCCAGGTAACCTGGAGGTCCAATGGTAGAAACATTGCCTGTGTTTGCTATGAGTAACTAGGAGAACCTGCCGTGCTTTAGATGTCATTCCATATGGCAATTGCGCACAATTTTGACGCGCAATTAAGCCTAGATAAGCGCACAGTTTGTGACAGGACTTCTAGTTTGAACTGTACTGAAACTTAGTGGCTTCATTTTCTATGGACATTCTTCATATAATCTTTGAAGTGAAATTATTCAGTCTCTAAGAAATTACCTGTAACAATTTATGAGATAGTGTCAATAGGCACTCTCTCATAAATTGTGAAAAGGACATGACATGCGAACAAATTTAGCACTCTACCAGTTAAATGAAGCAGAAATCCTACAGAAATGTTACTCTTCTTAGTTATTCAATGCAGGGTTCATACACAAATGCGAGAAAACAAGAACTGGGCCACATAACAGTGCAACCCCTTCATCCCCACCTCTGAGATATGAATCTGGATGGGCAGACAGACTGATGGAAGACACATGTAATCCAGGCCACAATATATTCAGGGGGTAGGGGATATAAAATTCCAAGATTCTGCAAAGCCTTTTGGGGAATTTTCCAAGCACTTTCTGGGACCTTCATTTGGATGTATTTGAATCATTCGAGATTCATATACATACTTCAGTATCATACAAAATGAGATGTAGAACCTTTGTAGAAGCTCTAACACCTTCCCAAGAAATGATGTCAAGCAGCTTGTGCCACAATTTCCTTTCTGGGTTCAGAAACTCAAAAAGCACATATTTTCCACAATTTGTAAACACAAGCTGTGACCAAAACAGGCCAAGAAATATTTCTAAAACACTTTCCAGTACCTTTTTTTGAAAATGTTTGATTTTCAAGGTAGTATAATTTTGATTTTTAAATTCAAGCACTTATCAGGGCCCATACAAAACCTGTCATCATGTGTTCAATCAACAGGTTTTATTCTATTAAAGACAACTTGTCAAGGGGATGTATGTCACTCATCCATAGTGTACAAGAGGAGAGTGTCTACCCACACTCAGTTTCTGTTATGAAGAGGCCTGACTAAAAGGTTAATGCTTATCAAACAAAAATGTCACTATTCAGATTGATATTTTTTTCAATTTTTGCTTCCAAACCATACCTTATAACTCAAAACTTGAAGGAGACAAGTATACAAGTTCCAATGAGAGGGCATAAACAAATTTTTGCACACACAAAAACAAACAAATGATTACCTCGCACGGTTCCTTCACTTGAATGAGTAGTCACTGAAAAAGTTTCCTGGGCCTTCTCTGCATATTTTCAAGGATTTTCTGTTTTAACCCTTTACCCAATGTTGAGAATATCAAAATTTATTATTTTAATTACTGTTTTAAAATTTTTCGAACAATTTCAACAAAACCATATCATGTGACCCCTCACTGGAACGAGCTCGCCAAGCTCGTTCCAATGAGGGGTCACATGATATGGATATTTATTAAACTGCTCAATTTGCAGATTTTGTGGGCAGATGCAGGCCATTCGTTAGGTAAACGGTTAATAATGAAGAGGTTCCCCCTGTAATAGCTACACATGATTTCATGAACAAGAAACCCAAAGAAATCTGTACTCAATATTTCAAATTTTAAAGTCGGGCATATCTGCAGCATGTGATGCAGGATTATCCTGTTAGGCAAACATTTTATGAGGGAGATAAACTCCATCGCAGCAATATTCAACTCGCCGTTGGGTGAACAGACTATTGCTGGAATGAATCTCCTCTTATCGCCCGATATCTCATTCTTCAAGGAAGGTTCCAAAATTCAAGGATTTTCCACGTCCTAGACAGAGAATTCTTAAATTCCAGAACTTTCAAGGAATTCCAGGAGCTGGGAAACCCTGTACATCAAGAAAAATTAAAATGTACGCTGCTTGTAGCACATGTCATAGGGGGCGAAGAAGAAATGTCTGTTTGCATTTATATGAAAAGTCGATTAAAAACATTGCAGCATCCATTCACGAACCACTCCTGCTATCAAATTCCCACTCAAGACTAGAAAGATATTCTGATATATACAAGATTATAAACAAGTAGTTTTTACACTCCATTCATTACAAATATACATTTTATAATTTGTAAGTTATATCTATATAGAATTAGAATATTATATCACTTATTTGCACTTCCTGTATGCCATGCATTAGGTAGGGCTGTCACGATTAATCGATTGTCGATCAGTCACAATGAAATCAATTAGTATTTTTCGTTGTCAGAGAATCGGTAAATTTTACCCCATTTTAGACGTTTAATAATTTAAAAAAAAATTGATGAAAAAACTATTGTTTCTAAAGGTAAAAGTACAAGAACGTTGACGTTAAACCTCAAGAAGCCATCAGAAGCATTTGTCTTTTAGGTACATTCAAAGCTTTGATGTTCTGAACTTTTGAACCGTCAGTGTAATAATCAAGACTGGTCGGCAGTTGCGAACTTGCAAAGTTCGCAACTGACGATCGGTCTTGATTATTACACTGACGGTTCAAAAGTTCTGAACATCAAAGCTTTGAATGTACCTAAAAGAGGATTGTCTTCCTTGAGGTAGGTCATCTGACTTGAACTTCATTTTTAACGACTTCAAAGAAAGGGGTGGGGGGGGTATCTAGGTACGATTAATCAATTATTATCTATTATTTGTAACAATTAATCGATTCCTAAATTAAAAAATTGTGACAGCTCTACCATGCATGACATCCACTCCTTGTAAATAAGCCCAGACCTGGACTTTGTAATGACAACATCGATGACAGCAAAGCTGGTATGTGTAAGTTGTTACAAGAAAAAGAAACCATTACCCAACGGACATGATATCAAAAATGGTTATTTTAATTATTTCTTTTTCAAATGTTTCAAAAAATTGCAACAAAACCCAAACCAGATCATTCCAATGACCGGGTCACACATGGTTTTATTGAAAATGTTTTACATTTTTTTTTTTAACTGTTCAATTCCTACATTACGCAGCTGCATGCAGCCAATTCGTTAGAAAAGGATTAATAATGCATCTTTGTTATGGGATTGACCATGTCATTAAACTTTGTGTCCAAATTCTCCTGTGGACTTGACCTCTCGAAAACAAGCTCGCCCGTATACTTTTGCCCTCTTTTTCATAACATCCTGGGTAAATGTGTTGGGCAAGGGTAGAAGCTTGAGTATCTAGAGATTACATTAAAATCAAACAAAGATAGGCATGAATGAACGCAGTTGATGACATTATATATTTATTTACTGGTATTTGAGGTCACATATTTCTGCACAATGGCTAATTGTGACCGCAACATGGAAATAAAGGCAAGTTTAGTCAATCATATATACTCATGTTGCCCATTTTAGAGGACTTCCACTCCAAGCATTGGTGACTGGGTCCTACTTTACTAGTAAAAAGGAGCTTGGTTAAAACAGTGAACATGCACTGCTTCACTTCCCGGTGATCCCACGGGGTATGAGAATATGGATTTCAAAAAAGCACTATTTGTAGTCAACTGGATGACGAAGTTGAACATCACGTTAGCACTTTGTGGATTTTATTTTTGCCTAAAGCTATATTTATATATAACAAGGTATTAATTGAAAATGGAAAATGTTGTCATTTTTTAAACATACTTTTAAAAACGTTTCCACAATTCTGTATCATTATTTCCAGTAACTCCTTGAATCCTGCACCCTATTTAACATCAAGAAACTGCCCCTGTGCATTTTTAGTCTTAGTCAGTGTATATTTTCATGTTGTGTATGATGTGGCAGTTTCTAATTGTTTAAAATCAGAAAGTGTGAATAACCCTGTGCAAGGCACAGGGTTAGTCAGACTTCCTGGTTATGAAAAATTTTTCATTTTTAACTGAGTAACTAAACCTCTACATTGTAGACTTAGTGCAAATCTCATCTAAATCAACCCTCCAAGGCTAAAAAAAAATAATGTTTTGATTCTCAGGCCCTCCCTCATTGGATTTGAACCTCCTCATTAGACCCAGAGGCACTCTCCCATAAACTGTAACAAAGAAAATTCTGATATACTGGATCATGATTTAATTATTTATTTATTTGCTGGTGTTTAAGATCATATATTTCTGCCCAATGGCTAATTATGACCCGCAACACCGATATAACTCAAGTTTAACCAATCATTTAGAGCCATGTTTCCCATTTTAAAGGACTTCTATCTCAAGCATTGGTTACTGGGGCCTATTCTAATGGATCATGATGCTTGACAGATACCATTAAAAAGAAGAATAAAATACAAATCCTTTTAGCTGTAGTTCCGGCAGTTAGTTATAATTACTATAATTACACTAAAATACCTTTTCTCTTTTTTAAGTGGAAAGACAGCAAAAAGATTTACTGAGTATACTCAACCTTTTACACAAAAATAAAAAAAAAATAAAAATAAAATCCTCCCTCCCTCACTGATTTGAAAAAAAAAAATTGCCTGAGAATCAATTCATTTTTTTTATTTGGCCTAACCAACATAATGGCCAAAACCATCCAGTACTATTCAAACTCAGCTTAAGACACCTCATTGTGTTTTTTCCAGTGAATTCCAAAAATGAGTACATATTCTATTTTCAATTAATAGATTGTTATTTTGAGTGTCTATGCTTTTATTTTCATAAAATACTTGCTTTTTTTTTGCAAAAATCAAAGCGAATACTAAATTTTCTTGTGTTGTCCTTGAACAATACAGATCACGTGAGCAGACTATTTAACTATTTCTTTTTTTACATTTGGGTTATTTTTAGCAATAATTTGTGTTTTTAATGTTTTTTAGTAAACTGTAGGCGTGTTATAAATACACAACAGCATACGCATTCGAACTGTCATTTTTTGCCGCACAAGATTGATTTCGGCAGAGGGATATTGAACTGGAAGCCTTCAGCTTCCAGTTCATTCTTGGATAATATTGAACAGGAAGCTGAAGGCTTCCAGTTCAATATTATCCCTCTGCCAAAATCGATTAATACGTATTTAATAAACTGTTGCAGTGCAATAAATACAGAACAGCATACGCATTCGAAATGTCATTTTTACCGCATTCGATCGATTTTGGCAGGGGGATAAAAATTCTGCTTCTTGTTCAAAATTATCCCACTTCCAAAAGTGATCTTATGCGGTAAAAAATGACAGTTTGAATGCGAGTGCCATTCTGTCTATATCCCCTAAATGTATCCATCTTATGGATGTTTTCTTATATGGTCCTGCAAAGCTTCAATTCTATTAAAATTCATCCTGATGATTTGATTTGATTCCATTTGAGTCATCCTGATTTGCATATTTTTCAAATCGTGGAGAGATTCTCAAACTCCTTCCAAGTGTCTTTTCCTTTTGCACTCTTCTTCTATCATAAGATAGAAGACAGAGAAAGAGTTCGGAAGAAGAGTTCAAGTAGGTTCTGCTTCCAAAGCTACTTTGATTTAGTTTCTGGAATATTCTGCAAGTTTGAATGACTTGCCCATACAGTTGAGTTGCCATTACATGCAATAACTCAGACTTTTGATTTTGAAAAATGCAGGCGCACAATAAAGTGTGCACCTGGTTTCGAATCCAGGTTCACAATTTGGTTTTTGTGCACCTTCAGGGATTTGATTGAACTCTTATCTGTATGTATGCGTATGTGATAAGAATAAATCATGTCGCTAATGGAATTGAGTTTCGCATTGGCTAAAACTTTTATCTTCTTGTGTTTCTCAGACTTTAACCCTTTACCTGACGAATTGCCCGTGTAATACAGTTAAAACTAGAAGTCTGATCATTAAATGCGCACAAATAGCACGTCGATCTGCGCATTAATGTACGCATTATGACCATTTTAAGGCTATCAAATTCTGTACATATGGCCTGTGCACAAGCAATGTTTCAGCCAATGGACCTCTGGGTAACCCAGAGGTCCATTGGCAGAAACATTGCCTGTGTTTGCTATGAGTCACCAAAAGAACCTGCCGTGCTTTGGATGCCATTCGATATGGTAATTGCGTGCAATTACTATGTGCAATTAAGCATAGATAAGTGCACAGTTCGTGACAGGACTTCTAGTTTTAACTGTATGCAAATTCAGCAGTTGAAAAAATATTATTTTTCAAAAAATTTCAACAAAACCATACCATGTGACCCCTTGTTGGAACGTGCTCGTCAAGCTTGTTCCAACGATGGGTCACATGACATGGTTTTGTTGAAAGGTTTTAAAAAAATGATATTTAAAATAATAAATTTTGATATCGTCTGCGTTGGTAAAGGGTTAATGATAATTTTCTACTCACAAATTTTCTAATGTACTCAAGAATCCAGCTGCCAAGTCTACACTTTCTATTGTGAGCATGATTAAGTCAAGCTAGCGATAGAAATCATATCCTTGATGGCTGAGTATCACAGTAATAATAATCACAAAAAAAATCACGAAGAATCAGTCTACAGTTTGCTGTGAGCCACACATGCAAGGCGAGTGATGATGTTGCAATTAAATAACAACATCAGCTTCGACAACATAGTATCTTTCATGTTGTTTGCAACACTGTGTGGTCACTGACAAGTTGAAAATAAGTTGCAAGATCACGCAGTCGGTTTTGATGCAATGGTATCCCGGCGGCTAGCTACTAACACTGCTGGTGCCAAGTTGCATCTGCCACATTAAAATGATACCCGAGTGAAAACAGGCAATATTTGTGGTTGTAAGAATGTGCACTGTCTATAACTTGAAAAGCAGTTACATTCATTTCATGATTCGATTTGATTGGAAATTTTCAGCTGGATTCGATTCAGGATCTGATTTGAGATGAAATCTGAGATTTTGCAAACCTACTTTCTCATTGGGTTCAAAGGGTTCAAAGAACTTTTGATACAAAAATATGGAATTCCCCCTATCAAAATGTAGCCATCATATTAAATTTTATGTCGGGTAAACATTATAGCAAAGTGATGGTAAGAATTTGAGGAGATGAATCTCCTTTCAATGGAGGCAACAGTAAGCCGTCATCCATTCTATTCACAGAATTGCATTCACCCTGTACTCTGGAACAACTCTTGTAGTTATGAGGATACCACAACCGATGTTTATTACTGATACATTCCAATTGTCTCTGGCATCAATTTACTTCATTAGTATCTACACATGGTAATCAGATTTCAATTCCACATGATTATGCTAAAAATATGTTGCCTAGAATAAAATATATATACACATGATAGATCCTGAAGCTTCTTAACCAGATTATTGTAATCTTCTTGATGGAGCATGACTGCTTTATTTTTCATGCTATCATAAACAATTCAAACAGCACCATTAGACTCCTGCAAACAAAAAATGGAAACAGTATAATATAAAAAGCATTTTTTCAAAACACAAAACATGGGGTTCGTTGTGATAAGGATTAAGTTAATTCAAGGGCACTTTCAAGCAATTATTAACCTTTTACCTAACAAATTGGCCGAATCCCTCCCCCCCCCCAACATGTAATATACAAATTAAGCAGTTTAAAGTAATGTATTTTTCAAAAAATTTCAACAAAACCAATCATGTGATCCCTCATTGGAATGAGCCCATCAAGCTCCAATGAGGGCTCACATGATATGGTGCTGGAAGTTTTTGAAAAAAAAAAAAATTTATTAGTGCTTAAAGCAACATCAGCAGCAAAGACTATATCGTGGCGATTACAAGTTACGTGGTGTAAACAGATCATTAATCTTTTAAGGTAAAATATTTGATTAAAATTAGGCTCAAAAAGTTAAAAATCTGTTTCTCAGGCAATCCCACAAGGTACTTTTGTTTGCCGCATGCTCTCTTTTTTGTAACCAATGCAACATAAAAAAAAATAAAAAATTAAATGGTTTATGGCCGATATTTTACCCAAGTTAATAAAATTGATGTGTCCCTTGAGTACAACAAGGATTTGCAATGCTTTAGCAAGGCAAAACCTTCTTGCACTCAAGGGACGAAATACACCACCACGCTATTCTGTAGATTATGAGGCCTAAAACATAAAATAAACCAAGAACATGAACTTTTGATGGCAAAGAAAAAATTACAAAAATAAAAAATAAAATAAAAAAACATGACATGAGAGTTATGTCACTTTTCATCTTAGAATATGACGGCTGGTGGGGGATCAACAGGCCCATCTAGGACAGTTAACTTGGGTAAGGCCACACAAAGTAGATGTTCTGTTTCTCAGGCCAAGTTTTGTAAAATTGCATGCGGGCGGGCGTTTTTTTATTTTATATTTTATTTTTTTAATTATTTCTTTGCCATCAGAAGTTCATATTCTTGGTTTATTTTATGTTTTAGACCTCATAATCTACAGAATAGCAAGGGTGGTGGTGTATTTCGTCCCTTGGGTGCAACAAGGCTTTGCAATGCTAAAGCATTGCAAAGCCTTGTTGCACTCAAGGGACAAATTTATCAATTGGATTAATTTATGTAAAATTTCAGACATAAACCATTTAATTTTTATTTTTTCAAGTTTGCATTGGTCATAAAAAGAGAGCATGCGGCAGCCAAAAGGACCATGTGTGTGTGTGGGGGGGGGGGGGGGGGGGGTGGCCTGAGAAACAGATTTTTATTTTTATTAAGCCTAAAATATCAGACATACACCAATCAATTTTTATTTTTTTACGTTTGCATTGGCTATAAAAAGAGAGCATGCGGCTGCCAAGATGACCATGCAGGAGGGCATGAAAAATAGATTCTTAACACTTTCTTAGGCCTAAAATAAATTTTGCTATCCTGTGCATTGGACAACTAAGGTTTAAGACCCTTTCAGATAAGTTTGAGACTATTCCCAGCAAAATGCATGGAACCTTGAGTAAGAGTTATCTTTAAGAATACTAGTTAACACCAAGAAGCCTCAAGGCAAATCTGCTCACCTGCAGTATTGTACAGGAGAGACTCTTACCGATGTTTGACTAATAGTGAACAAGAACAGTTGTACAACTGGAGCATGTGCTCGTGGGAAGGGGAGGTCACTTGTGCAGGCCTGTCGATTTGAGGCGAACGGCTGTTTGGGTCGCTTGGAGATGACCTAAAATCAAAACACTTGAACAAAAAATGGATCGCACCAAATTATCAATGGCTCATGCAAACTTTTTGCCAAGTTGAATGATACAGTACAAATGAATAGTGGAATGATGTTGAGCATCATCCAGTCATTAGCTACTCAGGTGTTTGTATCTATCTGAAGTATAGCTGCTCTGTTAACCAATTTTCAGACAGATGCAAACACCTATGCTGATGATTGGTTGATGCTCAACATCATTTTAAACTATTGATCATCTTAGGAGGTACAATCAGGAAATTGCAATAATTCATGTCTCTGCCACAAATAGTGAATATGGATTCCATACTCTTCTGCAGCATGCTAGCCTGTGCCAAGATTAGGCTTCAATTGCAGCTAATTTGTATCTGAATTGCTGCAACACAGCCTCATTATTGTTCCTAAGGATTCATCTTTATTCATCAGTATATTGCCCAAATGAGCAAGAACTTGACTATGATACAACAGTTCATATATCAGGATAGCTGCAATACAATATATATTTAGGTTTCCTAATGGGATACATGAATCAAATACAGGCGAACAAACTATAAGTTCCCAAAGTTCAGATTAGGTGAACGATAAATGGTCTACGCCAAAATTTTAAAACAGCAGGCCTGTTGTGTCAAAAAAAGAGGTCAGCTTCATTCCAGAAGTTTGTGCAGATATCTTCATTTTTTGTGTGAATGATACTCACAGCTTCACTAATGTTTTTTTATGTAAAATGTATTGCTACAAGTTTATAGCAAATGTCACTGACCCACTTTTGGGAAAGGTTTAAATCTGCAAACTTGAATATGTACCCAATCACATCTCAAAATAACATTTCATATGTCACAATTCTTTGCTGATCCACAGTTTAAATATATGTAGTTTGTGTCGTAGTTTGGAAAAAGACATAAGGTTCAGATAAATCTAGATGTGGCTGCAGAGGGTGGCTAATCTCCCTCAATAATGCCCCACTAAAACAATCTCGACGCTATGTGAAGATATGAAGCAAAAACTAAATTCAAGTTAAGGTCCCTGTGACCATGAACTTTGGCACAATGATCCCAAAATATATAGGGCTCTTCCTCACCTCATACCCAACCGACATGTCAAGTTTGATTTCAGTCGGCCAAGAGGAAGAAAATTGTGACACTGACCTCTAGCACAATGATTCCAAAATAAATAGAGTTCTTCCTCTCATCATACCCAACCCACATGTCAAGTTCGGTTTCCATATGTCCAGCGAAACTTTAACTATAGAGCAGAAACCAGGAAAAGTTAATGGTCACTGTGACCTGTTCCTGAGGCACAAGGACCCTGAAATAAGTAGGGCTATTCCTCTCATCATACCTAACCTGCAAGTCAAGTTTTGCTTCAATCAGTCTAGTAGAATGTTAAGTTGAGAGTGGAAACTAACTCCTGGAAAAATCTTAAGTTCATGAACACTATGACCTTGGCACAATGATCTGCAATGAATTGGTTTCTTCCACGTCATCATATCCAACCCACATGTCAAGTTTGGTTTTTGATCAGACATGTAGAACTTAGCAAGCAGAAACCAATTATATTTGTGGACAGTGCGGACAGGCCTTTATATTACCCCAAATTCAAGGCGGTAAAGGCTGTGCCCAAATTAGGAGTGGCTACCAACCGCTTGTTGTAACATTCTAAAATGAAGATATATGTTAAGAAATACTTTTGCACGATGTAAAATAGGTCTTAGAAAGCTCTGTATTATATTCCATTTGTATGTGTATTGATTAATCATATAGTTTCTCATATTTTTGGAACATTTTTCACTTGAATCTGATGTGCCCAAATTGGGTGAATATAAAAGCCTGAGTGCTGGGGAGGGAGGGACTTGCAGGGGTGTGAGCAGTCACATGCAAAAAAAGAGGAAATAGTAATTTTTTAAAGTGATCCTAAGGGTTGATGGACATTCAAATGAAAAATACTTCTGGAGCAAATACTCTTAGGGGATAAATTTCATTTGAATGTACAGGTATGCTATGTGTATGGTACCAAAAATATGCCTTAATAATGGCATGATTCTTGGAATTGAATAAATTTAAGAAATTTCCCAACAGAAAATATGAGTGTGCATCATTTAATTCTGGTACTTTTAAGATTATTCTACTCCAATAGCATTATCCGAGAAGAGATTAAAAATTTAGCTAATTGCATCTTGTTCAACAGAGCTCAATGAGCTCTGTTGAACAAGATGTAATTAACTAAATTCTCAATTTTAACGTGGAAAACTCTATGCTAATCATTAAAAAAAATGCTTTCAAGCCACACAAAGAGTAAATCCTTTTAAACGAGAAAACTCACAGGCCTGAGGGAGGGAGGGAGGTGTGGATAAAAATGTGGACATTTAATAATTCTGATAGTAATTTGATGTAAATGATAAATGAAAAAAATATGGATAATTTATGACTGGACAGTGTGGATAGTACAAGACTACAAGGTAATGATATTTCAATTTATTTATTTATTGGTGTTTAAGGTCACATATTTCTGCACAAAAGTCAAGTTTAGTCAATTGTTTATACACAAGTCTCCAATTTTAGAGGACTTCCACCACAGGCATTGGCGACTGGGTCCAATTTTACCAGTAAAACAGAGCTTTTAACCATAGTAAATAAGCACAGCTTCACTTGCTGGGGTTCCCTACGGGAGTAATCAAAATCATATATAGAGGATATGGAATGAGTGTTTTTCTCATATAATATTTATGAAACGAGTCTAAGAACTTTCCGTTTTGGCGAGCCTCTTGCGAGCTCAAACAGAAAATTCGGACAAGTTTCATAAATATTATATGAGAAAAACACTCATTTCATATTCTATTTATCATATGACACACACACGCACAAATTAGCCGCTTAGTATGACTTTTTAACCCATCACCTAACTTGAGTTGCAGACGGCACTTGGAAAAAACATCCTCGTATAACTAAAAATTTTTCATTTTTTGCTTCCAAAACATAGGTTATGACCCCTCATTGGAACGAGCTCATCGAGCTCGTTCCAATGAGGGGTCATAACCTATGTTTTGGAAGCAAAAAGTGAAAATATAAAAAAAGTGATGAATGACGTTTTTCTTGTAGGTAAAAGATTAATACAATATAACCCACCCTAAATAGGACAGATAACGTAAATTCTCCCTTCTGAAATTATGCAAATGTGACCCAGTTGTATTTTGTTTAGGCAATCAAATTGTCCAGTTTTGAAATTGACCAATGAAAGCTCCCAACTCTAATTATGCAAATTATGAAAATGTGGCCCAGTTGTTCAGCCAATCAAATTGTCTAGTTTTGAAATTGACCAATGAAATTGATGGAAGGCTTTATTTATCACTGATTAAAATGAAAACAAAATATCAAATGTTTTAAAGTGAACAAAACGGACGAGTCATATGATAAATCAGATTATTCCAAGATCTCAGACAGAAATGAGCATTTTCAATAACATTTCCAGACCTCGTAAAGCGATGTAGAAACCCATGCACTTCCAGGAATACAGACAATTGAAACCTATAAAAGAACAGATTTGTCCCAGTACAAAATCTGGATGTTGCCCTTATCAGGAGGCCCAACTTCAACAATAAAAATTATATGAAATAAATTAATCACAAATGTGAACAAAGCACTCACCTATTGAAGAGCCATTAAAATATAATTCTACAATTTGGATGAAGACAAGATATCTTCACACAACTTCTTGTAATGCCATGTATCACCCTTCACTCTCTTTCGACAAATGCCTATGTGTGGGATTTTTAATAAGGTGCATATCTCAAGGTCAAAAGCTAACCTCACCCGCTTCCAATCATCCATAACAGTGCACCGTAATGTGTAACTAAAAAATATAAAAGTATACTTGAAGATTTTAACCTTTTTCCCCCCATCACAAAATTCATCAAAATCTAGCCAATATTCTTCAGAAAGAAATCTTTTTTCTTCATTGTTTCTTTCACCCTTAGGTAAAAGGTAACCCTTAAATCTTCAGATTAATTTTATGATAATAACCATATATACATGCAGACAGAGATAAATGACTTAATAGTCCTTCTACATCATTGTTGGCTGCCACAATGATGTACAGACAGCCAACAATGATGTAAAAACATTGTCAAGATAAACTAGAACTATCACTGAAGGTGATTAATACCCCCACTTCCGGCTTACTAGAATGCACCTCTGAATGTTGAGCTTGAAAAACCAATAATAAATCCAAGTTAATGGGAGATAACCCAGTTAAAATTGTCGCAGATCAATTTTGGAATATGCATATGTCCACTTGTTAGTCATAATATTCAAGAAGTTTGATCAAAATTGGTTCATTAATGCAGGAGGTGTTCCACACACAAAAATATTATGTAAAAATGCTGATAGGATCACCGATCCAATGTCGAGTTGTGACAGCACAAAAGTGAGTTTAATCATTATCAATTTATCATCTGGAAACCAACTGGTTACTATTTACTATGTGAAGGGTCACTGTGACCTTGACCTTTGACCTAATAATTAAAAAAAAAGTTTCATGACTCTAGGTTGAACCACTATCAAGTTATCATCCGGAAACCAATTGTTGCGATATACTATATTCAAGGTCACTGTGACCTTGACCTTTGACCTGGTGAGTCCAATATCAATAGGGTTCTTCCTCGCACCAAGGCCAACACACCTATGAAGTTTCATGACTCTAGGTTGAACCACTATCAAGTTATCATCCGGAAACCAATTGTTGCGATATACTATGTTAAAGGTCACTGTGACCTTGACCTTTGATCTGGTGAGTCCAAGATCAATAGAGTTCTTCCTCGCACCAAGGCCAACCCACCTATGAAGTTTCATGAATGTAGGTTGAACTACTATCAAGTTATCATCCGGAAAGGAATTGTTGCGATTTACTATGTTCAAGGTCACGTTGACCTTGACCTTTGACGTAGCGAGTCCAAAATCAATAGGGTTCTTCCCCTCACCAAGGCCAATCTACCTATGAAGTTTCATGAATGTGAGCTGAACCATTATCAAGTTATCATCTGGAAACCATTTGGTTAAGATTTACTACGTTCAAGGTCACTGTGACCTTGACCTTCGACGTAGCATGTCCAAAATCAATAGGGTTCTTCCTCCCACCAAGACCAACCTACGTATGAAGTTTAATGAATGTGAGTTGAACCACTATCAAGTTATCATCCGGAAACCAATTGTTTACGCCCGCCCGCCCGCCATTCACCAAACTATAAGTCGAGTTTGACTTTGTCACAACTCAACTAAAAATCTATTTTAAATCTTCTAAGTTGAAGGGGAAATAACCTTTCTAAGTTGAAGGGGAAATAACCTTGTGAAAATCACAACAGATGCAAAATTTGGAAATATGTGCATGTTCACTCACTAGTGGCCATTTTTAAGAAGTTTCATCGAAATTATTTCAATAGTGTAGGTGTAGGAATTGTGTGTCAGGGTAAAGCCAATCTAAAAGGGAGGAGCTCCCCTCCCACTGCTTTCAAGTTCAGATATATGTATTTCTTTTTTCTGTGTTCTAAACACACATGTTTTAATGAGTTAATTAGCCGTAGACGAATCACAGTGGGATGCTCCATTGTCATCCTATCAGTCAGATGAGGTCTCTCCAGTTTATCGTCGGCCAATTAATCTAGCAGTGACTAGCAGTTATAAATTAATTCCAATCGAGACGGCTATGAAGTATATTTTTTCTCGATATATGCTTGATAGCCTATGCATTGGCGTGCAGTGATTTTATCTTCAGAAATGTTGCGCGCCATGTTTAGGCAGCATGAAATACTGTTATCTGACCATCCCAAGACAAGATATCAAGTGTGGAGAACAAGCTAGTTCAGTGAGACTTGGGTTCGGCGGCTTAGTTTAGATGTCATTAGTGAGGATCAACTTGTACCTGTCTCAAAGTGCAAGCTGTTGTATTGTGGTATTAACGCTTAGAAATGCAGAGGCTGATCACGTTGTAGCCTGTTTTAGTATCAGTGTGTTGTGAATATCGACTCAAAGTCGACCAGTGACAATTCGCGCAAGCTCGAATGCGCATTTTGAAGTTGAGAGTTCTGCCATGAACTGTATGAATTCCAAAAGGACAGGAACATTCAAGGAGAGTTCTATCAAAGGACACATAACAAGCTATTAATTGAAAATAGAATATGTTTTCATTTTTGGAGTTCACGAAAAAAATCAAACTTTCCCCAATCCGTTCTAATGAGGGGGTCACAAACTAAGTTCGAGAACAGTACTGGCTGTTTTTGGCCATTACGTTGGGTAAAGAGTTGATGATATAGATCAGATTTACACAAAGAATGTACCATGCACAGGGTTATTTACTTGGTTAATAATTAAATTTTTTTATAACCAGAAAGTGTGACTAACCCTGTGCTATGCACAGGGTAAGTCACACTTTCTGGTTATAAAAAAACTGCTAACTGCCATATCAAAAACTACATGAAAATTTATACTGACAAAAGCTGTAAAATACACAGAGTTAGTTGGTTACATGTTGGTACAAAGGGTGTAGGATTCAATGAACTAATGGAAATACTATACAGATTGAGGAAATGTTTTTAAAGTGAATTCCAAAAATGAAAACATATTCTATTTTCAATTAATAGCTTGTTACATGTATAAAGTATGCGACACAGACTTGCTAAAATAGCCGACCAAGTGGGTGAACCAAATCCAAATCAGAACTATGTTGCCACAAGGTAATTAACATTGCCAGTCGGGATTCCCCGGCAGTCAGAGCTACAGACACGCATAGACGCAAAAGTTAAGACTCATTGTATGAAGCCCCTGTTGCGAGCCCACGACAGTGACATTTTCAAGGTGTACTACAGCACCAGTACAGGGCTATAGATAAACTGAAATTGATGGAAAACTGAATACCCCATGTGATAAATCTTTTGCCATGTTGAACAAATTGTTAAATGAATTTAATATGGAAACCAGTTTATTTCAAATGTAAATAAAAGAATCGTTGTTACTTTATTCATTGTTTTCTGAAGTGATTAGGAATCACACCTTCTGAAGAATGAACCTATTTCGAGTCCACCTGGCAGGTAAGAAAATCATAGTACAGTCCCAACTCAGCTCTGTGAGCCAAGTTTGGCCTGTGTCTGGATTCGGACCCTCCTTGTTGGCTCGTTCCCCAATATTTTGAATGCCATCCCTCCCATGCGGATCAAGGTGTTTGACATTGCAGACACAAGGATCACATTTGAAAATCCATAATAAATCCATGTTCATGGGAGATAACTTGGTTAAAATTGTTGCAGAAATGAGAAAATGAGCATGTTCAGTTGCTAGTCATAATGTTTGAGACATTGATCAAAATCGGTTAAAAAATGTAAGAGTAGTTGTATGCACAAAAATCTCATATACAAATCTATATAAAATCTTCTAAGTTGAAGGGGAGATGACCTGGCAAAAATAATCACAGATAGAAAATTCAGAAATATGCACACATTCAGTCATAAGTCGCAGTCGAAGTTTCATCGAAATCAGTTCAATAATGTATGAGGAGATGGGCACACGAGAATCTCATTTGAAAATCCATGATATATCTGAGTTCAGGGGAGATAACCTGGTTAAAATTGGCGCATATGAAAAATTTTACAATATACGCATCTTCACTTGCTGGTCATAATGTTTGAGACGTTTGATCAAAATCAGTTAAAAAATGTAGGGGTAGCTGCATACACAAGAATTTCGGACGCATGAATGGATAGATGTACAGGGCGGAGACAATATAGCGGAGAACTGGGGGTATAATAAATTTTTGCGGTAGTTGGCAAGGAACAATATACTTGTTGGCATCTCTTTCAAAGCAATATGAGAGGGGTAGTTTGCAGCAGTATAGGAACATAAGGGTTAAAGAAGTTTGTCATGTTCATCTAAACTTGATGTTGGTCAAGTGAACTAGTTTTTATCTTACAATCAACATGTATTTTGTCTGTATTAACTCCGCAACTGTCGAGTATCCGAGCCCCTGATACAGATGTTTGTATCAGGGGGTTGGATACAAGCACATTCCTTTCGTATGAGTTCCATTTATTTTCTTTTTGTTTATCCGAACGAATAAACAGTTTGTTATATATTCGTCTACATTCTTGACTTATCCCCAATATATTGTAAGATAAAATGATTATTACCATTATGTGGATGTACAAAATATGTATCAGAGTCTCGCTCCGGGTTCTAAGGGGAGATCACGACTCGTCTTCGACTCATCGTGATCTGCCCATAGAACCCATAGCTCGACTCGGATACATACAGATTATCACCACATTGTGTGTCTCCGGGAATTCAGATCAAGTCGAGTTGTAGGAACAGAACAGTATTTCGACGAGCCCGTTAGGGCGAGTCGAAATGCGATTCTGTGCCTACAACGAGACTTGATCTGAATTCCCAGAGATACACACTGTGGTGATAAATTTATCTCACAATATTCACCACAAAATGTGTTATAAAACTATTTTAAGAGGAACTTTTTCATTTGCGATATCGACGGAAAGACACAAATTAAAAAATAGAATAGCGTTCTTGGAACTCCATATTGAGGTCAGTGATGACGTTACACTTCAGAGAAAATTACGTCACTGGGATTCACTTTACTGAATACTGCTTACGAAGTGGAGCAACTGTGTGTTTCGTCAACGTGAATTTGGTTGTAACTTTTGCAACAATTACTGGTGAATTAAATATCCCTCTTGGTGTAAAGGTTTATTATATTTTAAAGTATGCTGTTCATCGTTTAATGAGGTGGAGATTTCCACATTTTATAGCGAAAGCTAATCCTTTAACTTCAAGAGAGAAGCCTCGACACGAGTGTTCAGGAAAATCCCAATAATAGGCTACAAACCAGCCCAAGATGCCGAAAAGTGTGCATAATTTTTAACTATTCGTCGAGTTAACTTCCCCAGTGACATTTTAGCATGCTGTGCATAATAAATACATTACCGGGCATTTAGTTGGCTGACACACTGTCATATACGGCTCAGAGAAAACAATATTAGGTTCGGCTTCGCCTCACCTGATATTGTTTTCTCTGAAGGGAAAAACGTGAAGCGATTGAACAACGATATTATTATTAATGCCGTTGTTTTGGCAACAGCAGAATCACGCGCTTGTATCAGGGTCCCTTGATACGGATTCGGAACAAGGGCCCAGATACATTAAACTTTAGTTGCGTAACAGTGCAAAAACGCCAGATTGTGAGATAAATATTTTGTACATCCACATAATGGAAATAATCTCTATATAACACACCCGATACAAAAACAACAACAATATCAATTAGAACTTATTTATTTATTGGTGTTTAACAATACTTTCGACAGCCATGTTCACTTCGTGACGCACAGTTTTACAGGTGGAGGAAGCCGAAGTACCCAAAGAGAACCGCCAAACAACAGCAAGGAACTGTCCGACTCCCCAAAGTACTAACTCCATACAAGCAGAGTAAGCATTGGTTGAAGACAAGTGCACCATCGGTGGGCAGTACACATTAGTACAAGGCTCCATCAGTCCAATGCTGTAACCACTTACCCACCGCCTGCCCTAGGAAGGTCTTTAATATGTTTTCCTTTTACAGATGAATGATTATCAAGCATTATGTTTATTTATGGATGTTTAACTCTTAGAAGCCGTGGAATTAGAATGAATTTATTGAACATGACGTACCGCGAAAAACTTACAGTAAATATTGATAGTTATAGTCATTCCACGTTTAAAACCTAGTAAATCTGCCGCTTCTCATTTGTGATAGATTACACATCGAAGCCGCATTGTATATATTGAGAAGTAATTAACTTTGGCGTTCAAGACTTCGTTAATGATCGGCAGTTTCCATGAGTAATGGGGAATCGCAGAAACTATTCCGTAGTGTGTATACAAACGAACTTTGTCGAATACTTGACAACATTCATTTGTGTAAACACTACAGAATAGTTTGAGAATACTGCTTTCCAATTTTTATAGTTTTGATCCCATATTCAGTGAAATAATGGCCACGGATAACCGGATATTATCTGGTTATAGCTCTCCGTTAGTCGGTTACGAAAATGAGCCAACTGTTTCAGCCCTAATTTTAATCACTGTCAACAAAATAGCTCTGAAAAGTTAAAAAATTTATAGTAATTTATATATTTTTTATACTTACCAATGACCCAGACTTAGCTGGTGCTAACTCTAAAAAAATCCAGGGCCAAACACAAATTTTGCCCCCCAATCCCCAAAATTTGCATCTAAAACCAAAAGAAATCATGTCCTATAGGACCTCCATACTTTGCCCTTACTGTGCATGCGCTGTGTCAAGGACGTTCCGAAATTGGCGCCAATTATCATTCTTACTGTCAGTGCCTGGTCAGCGCTATGTACTCAGCGGGGAGGTAAGAGTTCCCAACTCCTGGGAGGGCCATCCCCGTCTGGGTCATTGGTAAGTATAAAAAATATATAAATTACTATAAATTTTTTAACATTTTTATACTGTACCAATGACCCAGACTTAGCTGAATAGTAAAAAGGCTGGAGGGCCTAGGACATAGAGGAAAATCCAATAAGCTCAACTATATAATATAGAGGCAACCCCTCAAGGAGAAAAGGAGTATTAGGCTTTACATGTATCTTTCTTATTTTATGTTAAATTAGAAAGATACAATACCCTTCATAATTGAGCACAATAACATTCATGTTCTCTATTAACATCCAGTATAACCCTTTATACTAATTATTTTTAAAGTAAGCCAATAAATAAAGTTAGTCCAGAGAATTGAGACTCTTTATATTCTTTAAAAGTGTCCGAGGATTGTATATTAACGCCCGTTTGACACTTGACATATACAAATGCTTCACACCGAGCTACACTTTAAAAATATGACATGAATGAATTTTAACATTAATATTACACTTTAAAACCATCCCGGAAACGACTCAGAAATACTGACTTCGGAGGAGGCATTCCCTTGCTTTTCACTATAAAGCAGGTGACCTAAGGGAACACCCTCCCCCCCCCCCCTTCCCCTTGCCCTGGGTCAAATAGCCCAGAGCGAAGAGGGCAGCCGGACGGAGTCACTGCCGGAACAGAAAGCCTGCATAACTATAGTTGCAACTGTTTAGTGGACGACATTCTGAGCAACAGATAACGGACCTAAACAATGCAGGTCTCCAGAAATGGACTCAATATTTCTGAGATAAAAATTTGTGAATGTGGATGGCTGAGACCAATAAGCAGCCTTCATTAAATCTGTAATAGCAATACTATTAGCGTAAGCCCAAGAAGTAGCAAGAGCTCTTACTTCATGAACCGAAATCTTAAGCACAGACTGCTGAGAAGAAGATAAACTCTCATAAGCAGTACGGATAGTTAACTGAATCCATCTAGCAATAGAATGGACCGAAATGTCCCTTCTATTAGGCATCAGAGACAGAAAGAAATGTTTTCGTCCCTTTCTGATAAACTGAGATCTCTGTTTATAGATACGTAACGCTCTAACAGGACAGAGTAAAGGCCTACGCCCATCTGAAGACGGAAGAGCCTTAATAACAATAGGTTCCGGATATTTATTAGGAGCCTGATTCTTAGCTAAAAAACCCACATTAGTATTGAAGGTGATAGTGTTCCCGACACTACGACAGTGAGAATCATCCACCGACAGTGCATGAAGCTCACTGACTCTTCTAGCAGAAGAAAAAGCTAAGAGAAAAGCTGTCTTATAAGATAAGAATTTGAAATCTACTGTCCCAAGAGGTTCAAATGGCTTTTCCTTCAGTTTAAGAAGAACCCAAGCTAAATTCCATTTAGGAATTAACCTAAGAGTTCTGGGTCTATTTATCGAGAAGTTTCTTACCAACTTAAATAAAGAGACATTAGATCCAATTTGTAAACGATCATGATGTGCATAGGTATCAGATAACATAGACCTATAACCCTTAATAGTAACAGGCTGCAGTTTGATTTCGTCAAACAAGTATACTAGAAAGTTTGCAATGTCTGGTATAGAGGGATCAAAAATATCCACAGAATGATCCCTACACCAACGACGAAAAACCTTCCACTTAGCCGCATAGTTTAGCGAAGAGGAGGTCCTCCTACAGTTAGAAATCGCGTCCACTGCTCGTCCTGTAAAGTGCTTGCCATGCAAGAAGGACCGCACAACGGAAAAACGTGAAGGTTGAGACCTTGCGGGTTGTGATGGAGCTGACGCGATTTCCCCTGCGAAAGAAGATCCTCCCGTGGAGGAAGCTTTCGCGGTAGGTCCCACAACAGACACCTGAGTAGATTTATCCACGGTCTCTGTGGAGACAGAGATGCTACCAACAGAATCTTGCATTGAGATTGTTTTATCTTTAGCAATACTTGCTGAATTAACGGCGCTGGAGGACACGCATATCCTATCATTCCGTCCCAAGGGATCGACAGAGCGTCTACTGCAAATGCTCTTGGATCCGGACACGGAGACACATACGTCTGCAACTGATTGTTGAGATGTGTCGCAAATAAGTCTATCATTGGCCGTTCCCATTGGTAGCAAATCTGATTGAATACTTGTTTGTTGAGAGTCCACTCCGACGGCAACAAGCGACCCTTTCGTGAAAGGGAGTCTGCTAGTACATTCAGACGACCCGGTATATGACGGACCGAAAGAAGAACCTGATGTTCTAGAGCAAACAGAAGGATTCTTTCCGTTAGATTGAACAACGGAACTGAATGAGTGCCTCCCTGATTCCGTATATACGCCACTACTGTCGTATTGTCAGACAGGATTTGGACATGAGCATTGTGAATAATGTCCATCCAATGACGTAACGCAAGCCAAATTGACATCATTTCCTTGATGTTTATGTGCTTGCCCAGGAATTGCGGATCCCAAAGACCCTGGCATCTCGAATCCGTTGGGATCAATGATGCACCCCAACCTTTTTGACTGGCATCCGTCATAATGGTAAAACTCGGATCCGGCAACTGCAGCGGAACTCCCTGAGTTAACCACTGAATGTTTGCCCAAGTCTGAATCTCTCGTTTCACTTGATCTGACAAGAGAACGTCTATGTCGAGCGAATGAATTTTCACACTCCAATTCTGAGTCAAGAAAATTTGGAGAGGACGCGTGCGTAACCGCCCCATCGGAATGAGATCCGCAGCGGCTCCGCACAGACCTATCAGTCTCATAAATTCTCTCGCTGTGACTTTGTCTGCGTGCAGACAATAGCGAGCGTAACAACTGACTAATTTCGCTCTGGTTAACGGCAGACGAACGAGATTGTTGTGCGTCTCGAAGCTCATTCCCAGATGTGTGAATGACTTGGACGGCACCAGATCCGACTTCTCCTCGTTTACTATAAAACCAAGACATCGGAGCAATAGAAGTAGATTCTGCACATCGTTCTGAAGCGTTAACTCGTTGCCGTACCTCTGAAGAATGTCGTCCAGGTAGGCCGACGTTACTGCAGACGAATGAGCTCGGAAGTATATCATTACCGAGTTCATTACCCGAGTGAAAGCCCAGGGTGCTAGATTCAATCCGAAGCACATCGCCCGGAATTGATACACCACTCCTAGGACTGCGAAGCGTAGATACTTTCTGAATGTCGGATGTACCATGACGTGAAAGTACGCATCTTTGAGATCTATGCTCATTGCATAATCGTTCACCCGAATACTCGCTCTGACCGACCGAATCGTCTCCATATAAAACTTCGGAGCGACAATCAGCTTGTTTATCCAGCTCAAATCTATGACTGGACGGAACGAGCCGTCTGGTTTCGGAACCAGAAACAGATGGCTGTAGAATCCCGGAGTCTCCTGGTTTTCCACGACCTCTACCGCATTCTTCATTAAAAGAGACTGCACCTCTGATAATAGAGCGTCTCTTTTCTGCGGATTTGACGGAAGTTGAGTCCATTTTGGACTTCGAGTTAATGGAGGCTTTCGTTTGAAGGATATCTTTAGACCTTCCGAAGTCACCCCTCTCACCCAAGGGTCGTCCGTAATCGACGCCCACTCTTGTGAAAAACTCGACAACCTTCCGCCAACCGGTAAGCGATAGAGGTTGAAGCCATCACCTCCTGGACCTGCGAGGCCTGCGGTAGGAGAAACCACGTCCTCCATGACCTGCACCTCGTTCCGTCGACCTCGGGGCGTCCGACCGGTTGTCCCGGCCTGAAGGACGTCCCGAACGTGAGTCGCTACCTTGACGGTCTCTTGAATAAGACCAAGAGGACGCACCGGAACCTCTATAGGAACCTCTCTTGGGCGCATTAGACCCAGAAGTGCCTGTCTTACTCTTATCTGCCATGTCTGACTTCTTAGAAGCAGATTTGAACAGCAGAGAATCCGAAGCTTTCTTTGTAATTTTATTGTAAATTGCAGAAAGCTTGCCGTCAAAGAGAATTTCTCCGGAGACAGAAGCGACTCTGAGAGAGTTCTTCACCTTAGTATCCACGAGTGTGGATGTAGCTAGGGCTGCGTCACGTCTAACCAACTCCAGGTTTGTCACTGAAAGGGCGGAGTTACACGTGGAATAAGCTACTGCCCTTGAAAGAAGTCTTAAAGAGGATTGTATATCCTGAAATTCTTTCCCTTGAAGGCGCAGTGATAACGCCTTAGTAAGGTGATCTGCATAAGATAAGGCATCTAAACTGGCTCTGTTAGACGAAATAGTTGTTTCCAACACTGCGGTTGGAATAGACGCCGACGACGGTAATGATAATTCCAAGTCTTCCGCCTCGTCGTCCATACGCAGAGGAACTCTCGGGATACCCTGTCCTGCCGTGTCGAATTTATTCCTTGTATTAATGAAAGGCAGGTTGAGAGTATTGGCGGACAAGAAACCTGCTTTTCCCGTTTTGGAAGCAAGTTTGAATATAGCGTCGTTCAATAATTCAAATGTTCTTGCAACATTATTGGACTGAGACGGAAACTCGGGAGCGATGTCCCTGAACCGCTCAAAGAAATCAGAGTCCAATGACGCTATAATTCTCTTGTCCGGAACCGCAGCAGTCTGGCCCGACGGAACAACTTGAGGGAGAAAGTGCCGGATGAAGTCCACGGCAGCTTTATGTTGTTCCGACAGGGATAGCTCCAAGTCATCCGTATCCCTTTCACCATCCGGTCGGACCTCATGATGCTCCCGGTCGTCCGCCCCCGATGCTTCGGCGGAGCGTACGGACCCAGCGCCGTCGGATAATTCCCGATCCGACACCGTTTCTGTCGGTTGCTGGGATGCTGCGATAAGTTGTGCTATCTGCACAAGTATGTCCGACATCGAGGCCTGCGGAGGCGCAGTCTTTCGCTGCTTCGCCGAGGGCAGCTCCGCATCTGATGACTCCCGCATACTCTTCCTATGCGAACGTCCGGAGTCCATCGGCCTCGTGTCCCTGGCTACCGGATGGTGTGACCTGGTCGTCGAAGAATCCCTGATCGGCGAAGCTGGTAAAATATCGGCGGTCACGTAGCCAAGGTGCGGTCATGTGCGCTGACGAGTGGAAGAAGCCTGAGCAGTCTCCGCAGACTGCCTATACAACGGAGCGTCCCGAGCAATAGACGTGCGCTCCGCTTGCGACACATTTTGTACCACAACATCTGGTCCCAGATGTTGTTGTACGAGAGAGGGGCCTCTCTCGCTCGCGGCCCGGCTGGACCTGGACGAGCTAGGAACCGGACTCAAAGGCTTCCTCCGATCTCGCCTACTATCCGCCGTCACTGGGTGTGCACGTTGAATGTTTATAGTGCTCGCATCACCCAACATTTCCTCCTGGACCGCATCGGACGAACCCGGCTGCCGAACCATTCGGTGAATGGACGCTACACCGGGCGAGCTAGCGGACGACATTTGTTTAATCTCCATGAGCACTTTTGCCGCTAGCTCTGTATTCATTTGTGACGACGGAAGCGCACTTGCGGAAGATAACATGGAAACATCACCCTGTTCTTGTTCCTCTGAAATAGAAACTGAGAGAGTAGAGTGACCCTGCGGAGAAAGAGCCGGCATTGCCCTTTCTCCACTAACAACATATCGTGACACACGTTTCCAATGTTTGTCATCCCAATATTGACATACAGAACAGGGATTAGTGCGAGAACACTGACTACAATTAATGCAATGATCATGAAAGTCAGAGGAAGATTTCTTCCTATTACAATTTGAACAATATCCTTTCATTGTGAAAAGTCAACAACAAGTCCTAGTTACTCGCACAAACCCCTGACACAAAGATACATAATAACATGATCCATTAATAATAAAAAAACAATTGCAAATCAAAATAATTTTTGAAAAATATTTTTTCAGCGAAGCCCAAGTTTCTGAAAAGTAACGTTGAGCCCCAATGGATCCGATGGCTAAGTGTGGTAAAAAATTTTAAATTTATATTAAATAATTAATGCAACACTTACGGATAATAAAAATGTATCTTATAGTGAGATAAACTACTCCAAAGGCAAACAGCCCCCCTCAAAAGAGAATGTTGCCAATGTAAACAAACAGTGTAAAAACACCAGAAAGTTAAAAAATTTATAGTAATTTATATATTTTTTATACTTACCAATGACCCAGACATAGCTGGTGCTAACTCTTAAAATATAGGGCCAAACACAAATTTTGCCCCCCAATCCCCAAAATTTGCATCTAAAACTAAAGAAAACATGTCCTGAAAGGCCCTCCACACTTCGCCCCTACTGCGCATGCGCAGTGTCAAGGACGTTCCGAAATTGGCGCCATTTATCATTCTAATAACCAGTGCCTGGTAAGCGCTATGTACTCAGCGGGGAGGCAAGAGTTCCCAACTCCTGGGAGGGCCATCCCCGTCTGGGTCATTGGTAAGTATAAAAAATATATAAATTACTATAAATTTTTTAACATTTTTATACTGTACCAATGACCCAGACATAGCTGAATAGTAAAAAGGCTGGAGGGCCAAGGACATAGAGCAAAATGGAATACGCTCAATAAAATAAAATAGAGTCATCCCCTGTGGGGAAAAGAAGTAATAGGCCTTACATGTATCTTTCTTATTTATGATAAATTAGAAAGATACAACACCTTCCAAAATTGAGCTTCATACATCCATGTACTCTATTAATATCCAATATAATCCTTATACTAATAATTTTTAAAGTAAGCCAATAATAAAGTAAGTCTAGAGAATAGAGACTCTTATACTCCTAAAAGTGTCTGAGAATTGCATAATCATGTCCGTTGACATATGCAATATTCAAAAGCTATACTTTAAAAACTAAGACTTGAATGAATTTTAAAAACTTAAACTTCTCACTAAACAACCATCCCAATAACAGCTCAGAATTACTAACTCCGGAGGAGGTATCCCCTTGTTTTCATAGTAAAACAGGTGACCCAAGGGAACACCCTCCCCCCCCCCCCTTTTTCTTGCCCTGGGTCAAATAGCCCAGAGCGAAGAGGGCAGCCGAACGGAGACACTGCCGAAACAGACAGCCTAACTAGCTATAGTAGCAACTGTTAAGTGAATGACATTCTGAGCAGTAGATAATAGACCTAACAAAAGAGGCCTCAAGAAATTGACTCGATATTTCTAAGATAAAATTCATGAATGTGGATGGCTGAGCGCAATGAGCGGCCTTCAAAAATCTATAATAGCGACACTATTAATGTAAGCCCAAGAAGTAGAAGAACTCTTACTTCATGAGCCGAAATCTTAAGCACAACTGCTAAGTCAATGATATACCATAAGCAGTACCGATAGTTAATAGAATCCATTAACAATAAAATAATAACGTCCTTCTACTAGACATCAAGGACAGAAGAAGCTTACGCCCTTGTAATAAACAGATATCTGTTTATAAATACATAAACTGTACCCGGAAAGAGTAAAGGCCTATGCCCATACGAAGACGGAAGGACCTTAAAATAATAGGTTCCGGATAATAGGAGCCTAACTCTTATGCAACAATCAACCTAAATAGTAACGGAAGTATTGATTCCGAAACTATGAAAGTGAAAATCATCCATCGATAGTGCATGAAACTCACTGACTCTACAGTAAAAGAGAAACCAACAGAATTACTGTCTAAAAGGTCAGAATTTGAAAACTACTGTTTCCAGAGGCTCAAATGATTACTTAGCTAAATAAGAACCGAAGTTAAAATCCGTATAGGAATTTAATCTAAAGATTCTAAGTCTATTTATCAAAAAGTTACTAACTGACTTAGATAAAGAGACAAAAGACTCAATTGTAAACTATCGTAGAGTGCATAGGTATGAGGTAACATAAACCTATAACCTAAATAATAACAGGCTGCAGTAGATCTTGTGAAACAAGTATACTAAAAAATAGCAATGAGTAGTATGGAGGGATCAACAATATGAACATAATGATCCCTACACCACGACGGAAGAGCCTCCACTTTAGTCGCATAGAATAGCGAAGAAGAGGATCTCCTATAGTAAGAAATCGCGTCCAAAGCTCGTCCAGTACAGTGCTTACAATGCAATACGGACCACACAACGGAATACATGAAGGTTGCGACCTTGCTGGTTGTGATAAAGATGACACGATTTACCCAGTGAAAAAAGATCCTCACATAGAGGAAGATTTCACGTTAAGACCCACAGTAGACAAGAGAGTAAATTACTCATGATCTCTGTGAAGATAGAGATGCTATCAACAGAAATGTATTGTGGTTGTTTATCTTAGCAATACCTGCTAAAACAACAGCGCCGGAGGATACGCGTATCCTATCATTCCGTCCTATAGATCAATAGAGCGTTAACACTATTAGCTCAGAGATCTGGACAAGCCAACACATACGTCTGCAATTGATTAGCAAGCTGTGTCATAAATAAATCATCATTGGGCGCTCCCATAGATAGCAAATCTGATTGAATACTTGTTTGTTGAGAGTCCATTCTGACAGCAACAAGCGACCCGTAAGAGAACGGGAGTCCGATAAAACAATCAGACGACCCGGAATATGACGGACCAAAACTGAACTTGGTGTACTATAACCAACAGACGGATTCTTTCCATTAAATTGAATAACGGAAACGAAAGAGTGCCTCCCTGGTTCCGGAGATACGCCACTACTGTCGAATTAAAGGACAGGAATTTGGGCATGCGTTTCTGAATAATGTTCATGCAATGACATAAAGCAAGCCTAAAAAACATTATTCCGCGGAAGTTAAACTGATAGCTAAAAGACTGCGGAACCCAAAGACCCTGGCACTTCGAATCCGTAGGGATCAGTATATATCCCAATCTGTTTGACTGGCAACCGTCATAACAGCCACACTCGGGTCCGGCAACTGCGGCGGCACTCTCTGAGTCAACCACCGAATGTTTGCCCCAGTCTGAATCTCTTGTAACACTAGATAGACAAGAGAACGTATAAATCGAGCAATTCATGGATTGCCGGAAAGTTGCCGTCGAAGAGAAGCTCCTCCGAGAACGAAGCGACTCTGAGAGAGTTCTTAACCTTACTATCCACGCGTGTGGATGTAGCTAGGGCTGCGTCACGTCTAACCAACTCCAATCAGCCACTGAAGGGCGGAGTTATACGTGAACAAACAACTGCCCTCAAAAGAAATTACATTGAGAATAATATCCCGTAAATCTTTTCTTGAAGACGTAATGATAACGCCTCAGTAAGGCGGATTACGTATAATAAAGCGTCTAAGTTAAGTCTACTATACATAATGTCGTTCCCAACATTGAAATTGGAAAAGACATAAACGGCGAAAAAGAATATATGCAGTCTTTAATCACACCGTCTAGACGCATATGAACTCTCGGTATGCCCTGCTCTGCCAAAATAAACTATTTGTAAAAATGATAAAATGGCAGAAATGAGCAACGCGGACAAGAAACTAAACTATCATGCTTAGTAGCAGGCTTGTATATATATAGATATATAGCGTCGAAAAATAAAACACATGTTGTAATGACAATATTGGACTGCGTCGGTAAGTCAGGGACAATGTCCCTGTACCGATCGAAAAATCTGAGTCCAATGACGCTATAAGTCTCTTATCCAAGATCGCAGCAATGAAGTCCGAAATAATAATCACTGGAAGAAATGCCAGAAGATATGAAAGGCATCTTCCGATACTACTAAAGGGAAAACTCGAAATCTTTCGAATCCCTTTCGCCATCCTGTCGGACCCTATAAAGCATTCGGTCGTCCGTAGCTGATGCAACCGCGGACCGCACCGACCCAGCGCCGTCGGATAATTCCTGATTCGACCGAGAAACTGTCAATTGCTGGGATGCTGCGAAACAACTGTGCTAACTCGGATAGCACGTCCGTCACTGAGGCCTGAGGAGAAGCGGTCTTACGATGCATTGCCGCTGGAAGCTCCGTGATCGTTACCCCGTGCATACTTCCAATATGCGAGCGAACGGAGTGTATAGGCCTCGTGTCCCTTGGCTACCGGATGGCGCGACCTATTCGCCGTGGAATCACTGAATGCCGAAACTGATCGGATACTCGAGGTCACGTAGCCAATGTGCGGTAGTGTGCCCTGCTGTGAGGATGAGGAAGCATTAAAGACAGTCTCTCGGACTGTCAATATAACGGAGCGTCCCGAGCAACGGACATATGCTCCGAATGTAAAATATCTGAACCACAACATGCGGTCCCCTATGTTGTTGGGCAAGAGAGGAACCTCTCTCGCTCACAGCCCGGACGGACCTGGACAAGCCAGGAACCGGACTAGCAGGCTTCCTCCGATCTGTCCTCAATCTGCCGTCACTGGGTGAGTACTAAAGTAATTAAAGTGCTCGCATCACCCAAATCTCCTTCCTAGACTGCAACGGACAAACCCGGCAGCCGAACCATTCGATGAATGTACGCTACACCGGGTGAGCTAGCAAATGTCACTCCGTAAGCGATAGACATATTCCATGAGCACTTATTGCTGCTAACTCTTCATTAACTATGACGACAGAGGCACACTTTTGAAAGACATCTCCATAACTCTTCGAACAAGAAACCAGAAATGCTTGGATGGCAAGCATAAAATAATAATATATATAGCGTCGTTCAATAATTCGAAAGTTGTGTGACATTATTGGACTATGTCGGAACTGAGGGACGATGTCCCTGAACCGAACCAAAAATTTCTAAGTCCACCGACGCTATCAGTTTCTTATCCGGCATCGCAGCATATGATGTTCCGAAAGGGAAAGCTTGAAATCATCCGAATCCCTTTCGGTATCCCGTCGGACCGGATGAAACTTTCGGACGTCCGTACCCGCTTCCGTGGAGCGTCCCGACCCAGCATCGTCGGATAAAATATATGCGACAGATTCAGTTGATGCTGCGATAAACTGTGCTATTAAGGAAAGCACGTCCGTTCCCGAGGCCTGTGCAGTAGCGGACTTACGATGCATTGCCGCCGGAAGCTCCGTGTACGTTGACTCCCGCACACTTCCTATGCGAACGTCCGGAGTCTGCAGGCCTCGAGTCCCCGGCTACCGACCCAGCGCCGTCGGATAATTCTCGATCCGACACCGTTTCTGTCGGCTGCTGGGATGCTGCGATAAGCTGTGCTATCTGCACAAGAATGTCCGGCGTCGAGACCTGCGGAGGTGCAGTCTATCGCTGCTTCGCCGAGGGCAGCTCCGCATCAGATGGCTCCCGCATACTTTTCCTATGCGAACGTCCGGAGTCCATCGGTCTCGAATCCCTGGCTGCCGGATGGTGTGACCTGGTCGCCGAAGAATCCTTGATTGGCGAAGCTGGTAATATATCGGCGGTCACGCAGCCAAGGTGCGGTCGTGTGCGCTGACGAGAAGAGGAAGCCTTAGCAGTCTCAGCGGACTGCCTATACAACGGAGCGTCCCGAGCGACGGACGTATGCTCCGCTAGCGACACATTTTGTACCACAACATCTGGGGCCAGATGTTGTTGAACGAGAGAGGGGCCTCTCTCGCTTGCCGTCCGGATGGACCGGAACGAGCTATGAACCGGACTAAAAGGCTTCCTCCGTTCTCCCTCCGATCCGCCGTCACTGGGTGTGCATTAAGTTAATTTTATAGTGCTCGCATCACCCCAAAATTCCTTCTAGACCGCAACGGACGAACCCGGCTGCCGAACCATTCGGTGAATGGACGCTACACCGGGCGAGCTAGCGGACGTCAAAGGCCGTCGAACCTACTAGGGTCCTCTTAGGCAATTGGCGTATTACATGAGCACTTTTCCGCTAGCCCTTCATTAATTGTGACGACGGAGGCACACTGTTGGAAGACATCACAGATACATCACCCTAATCTTGATCGTCTGAAATAGAAATTGATAAAGTAGAGTGACCCTGCGGGGAAAGGACCGGAGTGTCCAAATCCCCAACAACATACCGTGACATACGCTTCCCATATTGTCATCGAAATCATACGATACAGAACAGGAGTTAATGCGAGTACACTGACCACATATAAAATGATAATAAAGTCAGAGGAAGACTTCCTCTTAAAACAATTGATCAATATCCTTTCAATGTGAAAAGAAAACAAGTCCTGGTACTCGCACTAACCCCTGGCAATCAAAATACATAATAATAATATGATCCATTAATATAGAAAAAATAATTGAAATCAAAATATTTTGAAAAAATATTTTTTCAGAACAGCCCAAGTTTCTGAAAAGTAACGTTGAGCCCCAATGGATCCCAAGCCTAAGTGTGGACAAAAATTTTAAAAATATTTTAAACAATTTATTCAACACTTACGAACAATAATAATGTATCTAGTTATGATTAAAATAACATAAAGATATTATTTTTTAGAAATCCCCCCCTCACACAGAGGGCTGATGTAAATGTAAACAATGAGTGTAAAAACACTAAAATAAGACTCCAGGCACCCAGGCCCGAAATCAGTTACCAAAAATACACTATCTGATGCAAAACAGAGACTTCCAGGGAAGAAACTGCAGAACATCAGATGGTAGATGCAGAACACAACGCCTAACCACCCGTAGGTGAAGACGTAAACATGGGGAAAGAACAGAATTCATTCTGTTATTCAGCTAAAACTCCCAAGAAATTTTAGTAATAATAATTACAGAAACTATGCCAAAAGCATGGGAGAATAGCAAGGGGGAACTTAAAGGACAGGGAGAGAGGAAAACACTTGAAAAAACAGTGTAACTAAATAATCAGAATGACAACAAAATGGCTGCTGCCTTGAAAATAGGTAACTTAACATAATTTCATTAAAAAATTTTAAGTTACAGCCCTGATAATATTCTGTCACACATTCTTTTCCTCTCCTCCTTCTCTATCCTCCTTAGAATCACCATTTCACTAATATTTATGTGTCTGGCATCATTTAAACTGAGATTTAAAAGCACAAAGATCAGTCAGATGTTAACTGATGAAGGGCCAAACTTAGAATGATAAATGGCGCCAATTTCGGAACGTCCTTGACACTGCGCATGCGCAGTAGGGGCGAAGTGTGGAGGGCCTTTCAGGACATGTTTTCTTTAGTTTTAGATGCAAATTTTGGGGATTGGGGGGCAAAATTTGTGTTTGGCCCTATATTTTAAGAGTTAGCACCAGCTATGTCTGGGTCATTGGTACAGTATAAAAATATATGACTCCAGGCACTGACAAAACTGGCCCGAAATCAGTCATCAAAATTACACTCTATCTGATGCAAGACAGAGACTCCCAGGGGAGAATCTGCAGAACATCAGATGGAAGATGCAGAACACAACGTTTATACACCCATGGGTGAAAACGTAACTATGGGGAAAATAACAGAAAACATTCTGTAACCAAGCAACTCTCCCAAGAGAATTTTAGAAATGATCTTTCTCAAAAATATGCCAAAAGCATGGGAGAATTGCAAGGGGGGACTTAGAAGACCAGGGGAGAGGAAACACTGAATAAGCAGTGCAACTTTTTAGCAAGAATGACAACAAGAGGCCCATGCCTCGAAAATAGGCAACTTAACATAATTTCATAAAAAATTTTAAGGACAGCCCTGATTATTTTTTGTCACTCCTTTTTCCTCTCCTCCTTCTATATCCTCCTTAGAATCACCATTTCTCCAATAATTACGTGTCTGGCATCCTTTAAACTGAGATTTACAAGCACAAAGATCAGTGAGATGTTGACTGATGAAGGGCCAAACAGAGAATGATAATTGGCACCAATTTTGGAACGTCCTTGACACTGCGCATGTGCAGTAAGGGCAAAGTATGGACGTCCTATAGGACATGATTTCTTTTGGTTTTAGATGCAAATTTTGGGGATTGGGGGGCAAAATTTGTGTTTGGCCCTGGATTTTTTAGAGTTATTTATTTATTTATTTATTGGTGTTTAAGGTCACATACTTATGCACAATGGCTAATCGTGACCGTGACAGTTTTACGGGTGGAGGAAGCCGGAGTACCCGGAGAGAACCACCGAGCAACGACGAGCAGCTGTCAGCTCCCCAACATCGTAACTCTGAACTCTGCACCGCAGCACAGGCAGGGTTAGATTGGTTGAGGACATGCGCACCATCGACGTGCAGTACGCCCCAGTACACAGCGTCATCGTGCCCCCATGTAGGCAATCGGGGTGAAGTGTCTTGCCCAAGGACACAACGCGGTTGCCGCAGGTGGGATTCGAACCGAGGACCTCTCGGCTTGCAGCCTGCACCTCTACCAACTGAGCCACCGCGCCCCCTTTTTTTAGAGTTAGCACCAGCTAAGTCTGGGTCATTGGTACAGTATAAAAATATGATGTCTGTTTTTCAACACCCACTCTACTTGAGGCTTGAGATTATGTTGAAAATGATAAAAGGGCTTCCCGCTGAAAAGATCACCTAGGTTAGTTGAAATTTTGTTTTAAAATTGTGTGAAATATTCCTGGAAGCCGGCAGCTGTGTGAAGATATGGAGTGAAATAGCAGTCAACAAGGACATCACTGAAAAAGATTTTTTTGGGATAAATTAGGGTTTTCTGGTTGTGTGTCCTTACACATTCACAAACAGATGTAATCACTGATGAAAACAGAACACTCGATTGAAACAATATTTGTTTTCTGGACAAATATCAAAAGATTTTGTCTGGTGGATCTGAGGTGTTGGATAGTCTGACCACTGACTCGCACATCTGTCGCTTGGTGTAGATGTTGTCCAATTTCTGCAGCACTTTGATGGCGGTTACGGAATGCTGTGGTTTGGATGAAATGATCCTGGTTAGCTGTTGTCGCCCTTGAATGACCTGACCGACATCTGTCATCAACATTGCCTGTCTGACGGTAGTGTGACCACAACCTGCTAATCACGACTGAGTAACACTGAGAATTTGAGCCACTGCAGTATGTCTGTTGCCAGCTTCCAACATGTCAATGGCTTGTAAACGTTTGTTGCGTGTCAAGTCTTCGCATACCTCAAAAGTTATGCTTCGACGAGAAACTATTGACAAACGAGTTTATACCAAGAAAAGAACGATGAGACCTCCGAAATAGCCTGTCCAGTACAAATGAAAATTTCAAAACATACCTCCCAGACAATAAGGCAGCGCTCGTGCGAAAAACCTGCATGAAGTTTTTGTGGGCCGATGACATTCATGATCCACACTAAACTTGGTAACATACTGATATGTCCAATCACGCGTATCCAATACCATTTTCCAAATATATCAACATCAGTTTGGATATCCCCTACTTTTTTTGAATAGAAGATATTCAAATGCTTATATGGGATGTACTAATTTAAACAAGAAAAATGTTACTAAGGTAACACATACCCCTCCCCCCATGACCTTCACCTTGCAGATGCGGCAGAAACTATTATACGCAACACACCTTCTGACTGTCCTTAACATTTGTAAAAAGTTTAACAATTGTACTATGATTCGTTTCTGAGTTATGGCTGAGACACGAATATTGACCGATTTTTAGAGTGACCTTGAAATGTAACCTTGACCTTGAAGGTACGAACCCAGCTATGGTGTGTGACACATCCTCCCATGGTCCTTTATAATTGTGTGAAGTTTGATGACTGTGGCCCTAAGCATGTTCAGTGTGACCTTGAAATGTGACCTTGACCTTATGGACCTGGCTGTGGTGCGTGACACATCCACCCATTGTCCTTTATAATTGAGCGATGTTAGATGATTGTAACCCTAATAGTTTTGGAGTTATTCTTGAGACACGATTTGTGCCCCTGACTGTGGCCCTAACCGTTTTTGAGTTATTAGCTCGGACACACACACAGATGCACGGACACACAGACGGATGGACACACGCACACTTCAATCACTATATGCCACCCGACCTCAGTCGGGGGGCATAAAAAGGCTATAAACGCAAGACATTTTGTGGATGTCAAGAGAAATATTTGATAAAATTGTTCTATTTAACTCATTACCTGATAAATCAGCTATATCTGCCCAAGTAATAAACAAATTCAGCAGTTGAAAAAAAGTACTTTTTCACAAATTTCAACAAAATCATATCATGTGACTCCTCATTCAAACAATCTCATCGAGCTCGTTCCAATGATGTGTCACATGATATGATTTTGTTGACATTTTTCGAAAAAATATTTAAAATAATAAATTTTGATACCTTATGTATTGGTTAAAGGATTAACAAACATGTTTTATTTATAACATAAGTACAATTAACCCTTTACCGAACATAACGACCAAAACTGGCCAGTGCTATTCTCCAAAATCGCCAGTTAATTTTCATTATTTTTTTCATTTTTGGTCTCAAAACATAGGTTATGACCCCTCTTTGGAATGAGCTCGTCGAGCTCATTCCAATGAGGGGTCATGACCTATGTTTTTGAGACAAAAAATGAAAAAAGTTAAAAAATTTATAGTAATTTATATATTTTTTATACTTACCAATGACCCAGACTTAGCTGGTGCAAACTCATTAAATTCACGGCCAAACCAAATTTTGCCCCCCGCAATCCCCAAAATTTGCATCAAAAACCAAAAAATTAATGTCCTGGTAGGTCCTCCACACTTTTACTGTTCTGTGCATGCGCAGTGTCAAGGAAGTCTCGAAATTCCCGTCAAAATGTCATTCTTACGACCAGTGCCTGGTAAGTGTTATGTACGCAGCGGGGAGGCAAGAGTTCCCAACTCCTGGGAGGGCCATCCCCGTCTGGGTCATTGGTAAGTATAAAAAATATATAAATTAGGCCAAAAAAAAAAAAGGAATTGATTCTCAGGCACCGCCGCGTTGAAAAAAATGGCCCGCGTTGGGCCTTTTTATTTGGACCGTCATTGCAAGAAAATAGGAAACAGGGAAATTGAAAAGGGACTATTGGTTTTAAGGCCCAAAACCAACGAATAAACAGGTAAATATACACAGGCGTGTGTTAAGTGTGAGAGCCTCTGGCCTTGGCATACATTGGGGGCGAAATTCAAGTCGCCCTCCTAAACTTCCTTGGAAGACATGGCAGTTTACTGTATTTTCTTATGTTTTATTTTTTAAAAACACACGCTTCCGCAAAAAACAGTAAACACGGTTGCTGTTCAAGTCCATCACACGGCTATGAAAATAGCCTAAACTAGCCCAATTTTATATTTCTGAAAAGAATTGCAATGGCGTAGTCGTTCGAACAATTTGCCCCAACTGATAGCAACCAGCACAAAATGGCTATTTAAAAACAAAGTACCAGACAAAACAACGAATCACACAAGACACGCATCGAGTTAATTAGAATTTATTAAAAGTTAACCACCGTTTCAAAACAAAAAAAATGTATTGGAGACAGTTCGTCCATATCGAAATTGCTTGCGGTTACGCTCTGTTCCACTGAAAAATTGGCTGCATTGAAATTCGCCCCGCAATTTGCATTGAATGTTTTTCTTTGAAAACGTGTGAAGTTTGTTGGAAGGGGGTTAAATGTAATAAGGCTACAATAGAAATCACAGGTATTTGGATGGATAAGAATGGCAGACCTTCAAAGCACCAATCGCACGTGTCAGTGAAAGATGGTTGGCAGAAATTGTCAGTTTTCTGAACAGTGTATTATTACCCAGCGCAGCCGGGAAGGGAGACAACTGAAATGTTTTGTCATTTACCAAAGAAATTAATTAACTCAAATTGTTAATAACGCTTAATTTACGAAGGATATCGAAAACTTTTTTAACTACGCTTTTCAACTCAGTTAGGGTATTCAGAAACCATGAATGACCCAGCTTCTTATATGAACTTGAAATTTATTTTAAACACTTTAAATATTTTTTTAAAAAGAATATACCTTCTGTTACAGAGAAGAACACTCTCACCATGGGTCATACTAAAAATCAAAATAACTCACAATGATACCAAAATAATACGAGGGTGGTCAATAATATCTAGTATTCATAAAATAGTTCTGCTTTGTAAAAGTTTAAAAGTGAAGTCAGAGTTCTGTTTCTAAATACAAAAAGTGGTGATATCAGAAAATAAAGAAAAACAGTTTTAGTTTTCAATAAAATTAGTTTTATTTGTATATCATTTTACAATATGCACTTTCCATGCTTTTCAGGTAAAAACAGACATCAGAAAGTGACTTTTGCCTCTCAATCCTTTCTCACCATGTGGAAGAAATAAAAATAAAAAATAAAAATAAAATCCTCCCTCCCTCATTGATTTGAAAAAAAAATTGCCTGAGAATCAATTGATTTTTTTTTTTTGGCCTTACTATAAATTTTTTAACATTTTTATACTGTACCAATGACCCAGACTTAGCTGAATAGTAAACAGGCTGGAGGGACCAGGACATGAAGGAAAATCCAATAGGCTCAATTACATATAACAAAATTATCCCCTCAAGGAGAAAAGGAGAGATAGGATTTATATGTATCTTTCTTATTTTTATGAAAAAAGAAAGACACAAAACCATTCCGTAATTGAGCACAAACACATCAATGATCTCTATTAATATCCAACCCTTTATACTAATTATTTTTAAAGGTAAGCCAATAAATAAAGACAGTCCAGAGAAATGAGACTCTTTATACTCATTAAAAGTGTCCGAGGATTGTATATTAATGCTCATTTGACATGTGACATATACAAATGCTTCACACCGACCTACACTTTAAAAATATTACATGACATGAGTAAACATGAGCTTTACACTTTAAAACCATCCCGGTACCGACTCGGAATTACTGACTCTTGGGGAGGTATTCCCTTGCTTTTCACTATGAAGCAGGTGATCTAAGGGAACACCTGCCCCCCCCCTCCCCCCTTCCCCTTGCCCGGGGTCAAATACCCCAGAGCGAAGAGGGCAGAAGGACAGAGTCACTGCCAGAACAGAAAGCCTACATAACTATAGTTGCAACTGTTTAGTGGATGATATTCTGAGCAACAGATAATGGACCTAAACAATGTAGATCTCCAGAAATGGATTCAATATTTCTAAGATAAAAATTAGTGAAAGTGGAAGGCTGAGACCAATATGCAGCCTTCATTAAATCTGTAAAAGCAACACTATTAGCATAAGCCCAAGATGTTGATAGAGCTCTTACTTCATGAGCCGAAATCTTGGGAGCAGACTGCTGAGAAGAAAACTTTTCATAAGCAGTACGTACAGTTAATTGAATCCATCTAGCAATAGAATGAGCCATAATGTCCTTTCTATTAGGCATCAAAGACAAAAAGAAATGCTTACGTCCCTTTCTAATAAATTCAGACCTACGTTTATAAATATGTATAGCTCTAACAGTACAGAGTAAAGGCCTACGTCCGTCTGAAGACGGAAGGGCCCTAACAACAATAGGTTCCGGATACTTATTAGGAGCCTGATTCTTAGCCAAAAATCCAACATTAGTAGTAAAAGTAATAGTATTACCAACACTACGATAGTGAGAATCATCTCAAAGCATGAAGCTCACTAACTCTTCTAGCAGAACAGAAGACTAAGAGAAAAGCTGTCTTATATGTTAAGAATTTGAAATCCACTGTATCAAGAGGCTCAAAAGGTGCTTCTTTTAGCTTAAGAAGAACCCATGCTAAATTCCATTTCGGAATTAATCTAAGAGTTCTAGGTCTATTTATCAAAAAATTTCTAACTAATTTAGATAAAGAGACATCTGAACCAATCATTAATGTATCATGGTGAGCGTAGGTATCAGATAACATAGACCTTTCACCCCTTGATAGTAACAGGCTGCAGTTTGATCTCGTCAAACAAATAGACCAGGAAATTAGCAATGTCAGGAATGGAGGGATCATAAACATCCACCGAGTGATCCCTACACCACTGGCGAAAGACCTTCCACTTAGCAGCATAATTTAGTGAAGAGGAGGTCCTCCTACAGTTAGAAATTGTGTCCACTGCTCGTCCTGTAAAACGCTTACTGTACAAGGACCGCACAACGGAAATACGTGAAGGTTGAGACCTTGTGGATTGTGGTGAAGCGTGCGCAATTTCCTCTGCGACAGAAGATCCTCCCGTGGAGGAAGCTTCCACGGCATGTCCCACAACATACACATGAGTAGATTTATCCACGGTCCCTGTGGTGACAGAGATGCTACCAACAGAATCTTGCAGTGGGATTGCTTTATCTTGAGCAATATCTGCTGAATTAGCGGAGCCGGAGGATACGCGTATCCTATTTTCCCATTCCACGGGATCGACAGAGCGTCTACTGCAAACACTCGAGGATCCGGACATGGGGACACGTAAGTCTGCAACTGATTGTTGAGATACGTCGCAAACAAATCTATCATTGGTTGCTCCCTTTGATAGCAAATCTGATTGAAAACCTGTTTGTTGAGAGTCCATTCCGACGGCAACAGGCGACCCTTCCGTGAAAAGGAGTCTGCTAACACATTCAGACGACCTGGAATATGACAGACCGATAGTAGAATCTGATGTTCCAGTACAAACAGAAGGATTCTTTCTGTTAGATTGAACAACGGAATGGAATGAGTGCCTCCCTGATTCCGAATATACGCAAGCCAAATTGACATCATTTCTTTGATATTTATTTGCTTGCCTAAGAATTGAGGATCCCAAAGACCCTGGCACCTTGAATCCGACGGGCATAGTGTTACGCCCCAAACTGTTTGACTGGCATCCGTCATGATAGTAAAACTCGGATCCGGCAATTGCAGTGGAACTCCCTGAGTTAACCACTGAATGTCTGCCCAAGTCTGAATCTCTTGTTTCACTAGGCCTGACAAGAGGATGTCCGCATCGAGCAAATGAGTCTTCACTTTCCAATTCTGAGTCAAAAAGATTTGGAGAGGACGACTTTGTAGCCGCCCCATTGGAATGAGATTCGCAGCAGCTCCGCACAGACCTATCAGTCTCATGAATTCTCTCACTGTAACCTTCTCTGAGTTTAGAAAATAGCGAGCATAACAACTGACTAATTTTGCTCTGGTTAACGGCAGACAAACGAGATTGTTGTGCGTCTCAAAGCTCATCCCCAGGTGGGTGAATGACTTGGACGGCACCAGATCCGACTTCTGTTCGTTTACTATAAAACCGAGACGTCGGAGCAATAGCAGAAGATTCTGCACATCGTTCTGAAGCTTTAACTCGTTGCCGTACCTCTAAAGAATATCGTCCAGGTAGGTCGACGTTACCACAGACGAATGAGCTCGGAAGTAAGTCATGACCGAGTTCATTATCCGAGTGAAAGCCCAGGGTGCCAGATTCAGACCGAAGCACATCGCACGGAACTGATATACCACCCCTAGGACAGCGAACCGAAGATACTTTCTGAACGCCAGATGTACCGTGACGTGAAAGTATGCATCCTTGAGATCTATGCTCGCAACATAGTCGTTCACTCGAATGCTTGTTCTGACCGATCGAATGGTCTCCATATAAAATTTTGGAGCAACAATCAGCTTGTTTATCCAGCTTAACCCTTTACCCAACGCAGATGATATCAAACTTTCTTATTTTAAATATCATTTTTTCAAATTTTTCAAAAAATTTCAACAAAACCATATCATGTGACCCCTCGTTGGAACGAGCTCGATGAGCTCGTTCCAACGAGGGGTCACACGGATGCGGCGATTCATTGGGTAAAGGGTTAAATCTATTACTGGACGGAACGAGACGGCTGGTTTCGGAACCAGATGGCTGTAGAAACCTGGAGATTCCTGGTTTTCTACGACCTCTATCGCGTCTCTTTTTAGAATATTTGACGGAAGTTGAGTCCATCTTGGACTTCGAGTTAACGGAGGCTTTCCTTTGAAGGACCCAAGGGTCGTCCGTAATCAATTCCCAATTTTGTAAATAACTCGACAACCTTCCGCCCACAGGAACACGACAGAGGTCTACACCATCACTTCCTGGACCTGCGAGGATTGCGGAAGGAGAAACCACGTCCTCCCCGACCCGCACATCCGACCTAGGGGGCGTCTGACCTATTAAAGCCAGCGTTATGGCCCCTGCTCGAGTCGCTGCCTTGACGGTCTAAAGGAACTTCCCCTGGACATGCTCGTCCCAGAAGATCCAGGCCTACTTTTTTCTGCTGGTTCCGACTTACTAGAGCCGGACTTAAAAAGCAGAGAGTCTGAAGCTTTCTTAGTTAACTTATCATAAATAGCAGAAAGTATGCCGTCAAAGAGAAGCTCTCCGGAGACCGGAGCGACTCTAAGAGAGTTTTTCACCTTACTATCCACTCTTGTGGACGTAGCTAGGGTTCCGTCACATCTAACCAACTCCAGATTAGCCACTGAAAGGGCGGAGTTATATGTAGAATAGGCAATAGCCCTTGACAGAACTCTCAGAGACGTTTGTACGTCCTGAAATTCTTGCCCTTCAAGGCGTAACGATAATGCTCTGTAAGGTGATCTGCGTACGAGAGTGTGTCTAAATTTGCTCTATTCGAAGATATTGTAGTTTCCAAGATAGAGCTATGAATAGACATAGACGACGGCATGGATAATTCCAGGTCTTCAGCCTGGTCGTCTAGATGCAGAGGAACTCTCTGAACGCCCTGTCCCGCCGTTTCAAACCTATTCCTGGCATTAATGAAAGGCAGATTCAGAGCATTAGCCGATAGGAAAGCTGACTTGCCCGATTTACCGGCAAGTTTATTGATAGCGTCATTTAAAAGTTCAAATGTCCGTGAGACATTCCTGGACTGAGATGGAAACTCTGGGACGGTGTCCCTAAACCGATTAAAAAATTTGGTGTCAGTGGCGCTATAAGCCCCCTATCAGGCTGAGTAGCATCCTGGTCCACTGGAACAGCATCAGGAAGAAAATGCTGGATTAACTCGACAGCGATTTTGTGTTGTTCCGAAAGGGAGAACTCCAATTCATCCATATCCCTTTCGCCATCCTGATGGACCTCCTGGATATCTCGGTCATCCGCTCCCGATCCAGCTGTGGAACGTACCGACCCAGCATCATCAGATTCTTCCTGCTCTGATAGGGCTTCTGCCGGATGCTGCTATGGTTTGTGCCATCTGCGATAGCATGTCCGTAAACGAGGTCTGCGGAGCTGCGGTCTTGCGTGATTTAGCCGCAGGAAGCTCCATGGACGTTGTCTCCTGCATACCTCTCTTATGCAAACGTCCAGAAGAAGGTGGCCTCGAATCCCTGGCTACCGGATGGCGTGACCTGGCTGTCGAGGAATCTCTGGAAGGCGATGCGGGCTGGATATCGGCGGTCACGTAGCCAAGGTGCAGTCGAGTGCGCTGACGTGAGGAGGAAGAAGCCCTTGATACAGCCTCTCCGGACTGTTTATACACCGGAGCGTCCCGAGGGGTGGACGTAAGATCTGACTGAGGAACATTTTGTACGACAACATCCGGACCGCTATGTTGTTGTATGAGAGAGAGACCTCTCTCGCTCGCAGCCCGTGCGGAGCTGGACGAGCTAGGAACCGAACCCAAAGGCTTCTTCCATCCTAAACCAAGATCCGTCGTCACTGGGTGTGTCTGAGAAATGTTTATATTGCTCGCAACACCCTTAATTCTTTGCTGGACCGCAACGGACAAACCCGGGTGCTGTACCATTCGGTAAATGGACGCGACACCGGGCGAGCTAGTGGACGTAGATGCCAATGCCGTCGACCCTACGGGGGCCTCTTAGGCAACTGCCGTATATCCATGAGCACTTTAGCCGCTAGCTCTTCTCTGGATTGTGCCGACGGACGCGCACTGTAAGACGACATCACAGAAACATCACCCAATTTTTGTTCCTCTGAAAAAGAGAGTGAAAAACTTGAGTGACCTTGCGGAGAGAGGACTGGCATGTCCTACTCCCCGCTAACAATATACCGTGACAGACGTGTCCAACATTTATAATCCCATTTGGAACATATAGAACAAGGCTTAGTGCAGGAACACTGACTACAATTAATGCAGAAATCATGAGAATCAGAGGAAGATTTCCTTCCATTACAATTTGAACAATAATCTTTCATTGTAAAAATAATCAATCACAGAGCCCGCAATAAACCTTGCAAACAAAGATACATAGTATAAAAATCCATTATAATAACATGAAAAAACAATTCAAAAAGAAAAAATATTTGGAAAAAATTTTTTCAGAAGAGCCCATGTTCCCAAAGGGAACCCAGAGCCCAAAATAGCCTAAGTGTGGACAAAAATTTTAAATCATTCTGAAAAAATTAATGCAACACTTACGGACAATATTAATGTATCTTAATATGAATAATCAAAGCAGAAGGCCACGAATCACTTATCAGAAGTAACCTTGTCAACATAAACAGTGTAAACAAACCAGAAAACTGACTCCAGGCACTGGTAAACATGGCCCAGTAATCAGTGTCTAATTTAAACACTATCTGATGCTAAACAGAGCCTTCCCCAGAAGAGACTACAGAGCATCAGATAGTAGATGCAGACCTAAACGCCTAAACACCCCTAGGGTGAGGACGTAAACATGGGGACAGAACAGAAAAAAATTCTGTAACCAAGCCAAAACTCCCAAAAAGATTTTTGTAATAAAAATTACAAAAATAAGCCAAAAGCATGAGAGAATGGCAAGGGAGGAATGAAGGAAATGGAGAGAGGAAACACTGAACAAACAATGGAACATTATTCATGGCAAGAATGACAACAGCAGGACTATTCCTCAAAAATAGGCAACATGAATAAATTTTTATCAAAAAATTTTAAGTTACAGCCCTGAACATTGGAAACCACTGTTTTTCTCCTCTCCTCATCCTAAATGCACTTCCTATCCACCATTTCTCTCATAATTATGTGTCTGGCATCATTAAAACTGATATTTACAGCACAAATATCAGGGATGTGACACTGTTTACAGGACCAAACAAAAAATGACATTTTGGCGGGAATTTTGAGACCTCCTTGACACTGTGCATGCGCAGTACAGTAAAAGTGTGGAGGACCTACCAGGACATCAATTTTTTGGTTTTTGATGCAAATTTTGGGGATTGGGGGGGGGGGGGGCAAAATTTGGTTTGGCCCTGAATTTAATGAGTTTGCACCAGCTAAGTCTGGGTCATTGGTACAGTATAAAAATATTAGTTGTTCAAGAATTTTTTTTGCAAGTGTCGTCTGTTTTTCATGTTAGGTAAAGGGTCAAAACATTAAATTTATACAGAAGGTATGGTAAATGGTTGGGTATTTGGAAGTTGTATGCAATTAACAGTTATTCAATTAAGAAATAAAATACAAAAGTCACAGTATTCAATAATATTATTTTGGATCTGTAATGTTCGACTAAAAGCTCAGAAAGCAAAAAGGTTTGCTTTTTTTAAATATTATTCAGACACACTGATATTAGGAAGGAGCATACTTACTCGCTCTGTTTATATGGAATACATTTTGAGTCAACTGTCTTCTTGATAACATTCAGTACATAATCTGGATTCAACTCAATTGTTCTGTAAACATTATGAATGGCCTGCAATAGAAATAACATTTTTCAATTAATTTTCAATACAGGATTCAAGTTTAAACATGTAAACAGAATAGACTGACCAGTGATGAATTGGAGCAAAATGGAGGCGAGTGGAAAATCGCTCACCTCAAATAAAGTTTGCGAGAGTGAAAAATGTGAGGAAAGTGATTTTGATTCAATGTTGAACTTCATTTTTTTCATACTGTTGAATTGTACATTCAAAGTGTATTTTTTTCTAAATTAAGTTAAGTTAATGTTATTGTTTGCCTGTGGTTCAGAATAAAATTGCAAGCTTAAAATCTAGTGTTTGTTTATTAAATTTATTACCAGAATTCCTGAAATGAACTTTTAACTTGTAAGATCTAGATAATCTGAAGTGAACTACACATGGAATGAACAAAAATTTATTCGCAGTTTCCATTGACAAGCGTCCTTCGAAACGAATGTATGAATACAACTGAACACGGATGAAAATTTTGACGGTGAAAATATATGTGACCCACTAAAATTAGTTCTGGATTTTAAATGGCAGATTATTAAAATCGAGGAAAGTGGATGCGTAAATTCCAAATCAGGCACATTAATTCGTGTCACTGGTGAATTGGAGTGACAAGTGTCACGTGTATAAATGAAAATAAGGAACGGGCAACATTCCTCATGTCTTTGATAAAAAAAAATACGTTAGTCTTAAAACGTTTCTCAGATCACAGAATGACCACCGTTTTGTTTTATCTGAACATGTGAGTTCGTTTTGTGGCAGGAGTAAGCTCTGGGTGAGTTGTCAATGTACAACCCTCTTACTGTTGGCATGTCTTGTGTGGATGTATAAGAGAACTACTGTGTGTCATGTTCATAATGACAGAAAGGAAATTTTTTAGAATTGTACTTTAAACACTTCAAATTGTGAGTGATTCTTGAAAATTTCCCAACATCAAAACTTAATTTAATGTTTCTGTTGATGCTACTCAAAAGGATGAAAACACACCTAAGGACAGAGGCGAGTGATTATTTGCGCACCTTGGACAATTTTTGTATGAGCGATGGTGCGCAGGAGCAATCGCACACAGCTTTCTGCTGTGTGTGTGTGTTGTGTGTGTGTGTGTGTGTGTGTGTGTGTGTGTGTGTGTGTGTGTGTGTGTGTGAGAGAGAGAGAGAGAGAGAGAGAGAGAGATGGAGAGAGAGAGAGAGAGAGAGAGAGAGAGAGAGAGAGAGAGAGAGAGAGAGAGATGGTTTACGTGTCCTTGATAGAAAGAGAGAGATAGAGAGATAGGCAGGAGAGAGAGAGCTAAAAAAGTTACAGGTATATAGTATAATCAGATGTATGTATTTCAGAATACTATTTGCCACATATGTGTATGTATAATTTTGTGGACTTAATGCAGGTGCAAGTTTAAAAAAATGTAAAACAGATATTTAGGTGAATAGTGAAACACCTGTATTGGTTGTGTATTTGCAATTAAATGCACAGACTGTACGTAAGTGTATCAGAGTGTTTAAAGGTAGTGAAAGATTACAAACTGTGGGTGTCTGAATGTGAAAGATGCGAAGATTTGGCATTTTTTCCAACCGAAAAATAAAAATGTTCCCCCGTAAAAATGGGTGGAAACATGGTTGGCCTTGTGGAGTCGAACCATTCAGATTATCTCGTTATAGCAAATAACCGACTCACTTGCAAGGATTGGGCATCTATTCAGACGTTTGATCGTACTGACATAGAGCCCCTTTAATCAAACTTCCAGCCAGTCTGCTCCTGAAACTCTTGGCAAATCAGGTAAATGTTAACTGAAAACCACGTAAATTTGGGGGGACTTCCACTAGTGATGAACCAATTATCAAAACTTGCTATGAACCAATTATTTCTCGCTGATTCGGATGGCTGGAATAGGACACCAAAAAAGTTTTGTTGCTGCCTGTTATATAACTGAATTTCGTTGATAAATCACCAATTACAAAGCTTAGTACCACATAGGCTATAACTCGGACAACTCAGATAATGATGGGACCTCAAACTTGAGGTACACATTGTTCCCAAAGAGATATATACCCCCCAAAAATTGACATTTGGTTACTAATATTTAAGTTATTCCATAAACAAGCACTACATGCTATTTTTTAACAAAGGGCAATAACTTCCATAATTTTCAATGGATATTACCAGTCAGGGGAACTTGACGTAGACATTGTTGCTATAGAGATATATCCTGAAAAGAATTGAAATCCGTTTTTTGTTGTTAATGTTATGCCATAACCAAGTACTACACAATATTTTTTATTAAACAAAGGGCAAAAACTTCCATAATTTTTATCAGATATCGCTGGGAATCGAACGTTACATAAACATTGTTGCAATAGAGACATACACCAAAAAGAACTGAAATCTGTTAACTATTGTTGAAGTTATGCCATAAACAAGAATTACATGATATTTTATAACAATGGGCCATAACTCCCACAATTTTAATAGATATCAGTGGTCATCGAACTTGGCATAGACATTGTTGCTCTGAAGACAAAAAAAAAAAATAAAAAATTGAAATCCGTTAATTATTGTTCAATTTTCCCAAACCTTTTCAGCTGGATTTCACTCTTCTCTCACCACAAATGAATCACAGTTTGCATTCTCTGGAAGTGTGTTTGGTGTTTTGTCTGTTTTTTTTATCTTTTGAAGTCTTTACATATAAAATGCTGAATGCTTTGTTGCACAAGCAAGGATGTGCTTTACTCTCAATTAAATAAATTTCATGGCTTGATAGACACTTTAACAAAATGCAGTGCAGCTGCGGAAGACTGGCTTAAAACAAGGTCGCACAAATCCAGGGTGAAACAATGTGGAAATAGACATTCAAACAAAGGTAAAATACACACAACAGGGGATAATGCCACCAAACCAAATCTTCACGATGTTTTGTCACCAATGTTGGCTGTGTTTTTGGCAAGTTTGATATTGGGGTTACATTTCTTGGAAAATTTCCATGACTTTTCCAGACCACAAGCAAAAATACCCCCATTTTTCAATGACTTCCAGGCCTGGAAAAATATTCTTAAATTTCCATGACCTTTCCAGAACCTGTATGAACCCTGTATAATACACAAGGATTCTTGTGCCCTCTTTGGGAAAGGGGCTAGGACCCATGTCATTGGGAAAATTTGTGTCATGGCTCCAATTGGAAATTTCTTTTGGAGGGAAAGAAGTATACAAAGATTTAGAAATTTTACATTCCAAATGAACAGAGAACATCAAGATTGATACCAAAACAACTGCATTCACACTCCACGTAATAGTCACATGAAATCATCTTCACCCCAGTCTGTGTAGTCTCTATTAAACTGTTCATATGCTATTAACCCTCAAGGGACGAATATAATGACTTTGATAACTTTTTTATGCAAAGGAACATGCATTGTTTGGGTAAACTCAAAACTTGTTTTTTAAGTACCTTGTCAGTTGTTTCTAGGCAATTCTTGGCTGCCTCTGTAGTCAGCCAAGACTTGACTAGAAACAACTGCAAAGCTACAGGAGGTAGACTTTTAACGTACAGTACATGGAGAGTGTATTATCACTAAATCACCTGTGGAGTGGAGATTCCACCCAAGCAATAATTGCAAATTTGATGCAAAGCATAACAAGCACAAGCTAAGTTCCAGCCAATGGACCTCCGGGTTAAACCCGGAGGTCCATTGGTTGAAACATTGCTTGTGTTGGTTGCCCATATGTACAGAATTCGAAAGTGATAATTTGGGTGATAACCCCACTCCACGGGTGATTTTGTTACAATCCACTCTCCACGAACTGTATATCGAAAATCTATACAAATCTCTAGGCCCTGAAGGGTCAAAGAAGACCTTACCATTTGCCTTTGAACAGACACGTTTTAATCTTCATTACTTGAACAATTTAAATTTAATGCAAAATTGGTGTCCTGAATTGGGTGGTCATAAGGCCTTGTTTTCTGAGGCCTTTTGTCTACCCAGGTCAGAACACCAATTGTGCATTAAATTTTTGTTCGAGTGGGGATTGAGATAAGGAAATTTGGGGTTGAGAAATGGGAAAAATTATGCCCAAATGCCATTGGGAAAGTGTCAAATATTCAACCCTCTGTAGACATCCAAAAGAATCATTGAATACATGGACCTCATTTTATTAGGCAGACAATCTACTAGACAGAGAAATTTCAATTCCAGCTGAATACAGTAGAACCCTGTTAAATTAATTATTTATTTATTGGTGTTTAAGGCCACATACTTAAGCACAATGACTAATTGTGACCGTGACAGTTATACGGGTGGAGGAAGCCGGAGTAAAAGGAGAAAACCACAGAGCATCGACAAGCAACTGTCAGCTCCTCAACATTCTAACTCTGTTCAAGCTCTGCTCAAGCAGGGTTACAGCAGTTGAAGACACTATCGACGTACACTACACCTTAGTACACGGCTTCATCGTGCCCCCATGTAGGGAACCAGGATAAAGTGCCTTGCCCAAGAACACAATGCGGGTCATCCTGGACAGGGACCGAACTCGGGACCTCTAGCATAGAAGTCCAACAGTCTACCACTGAGCCTCCACACATCCCCCTGTTAATTGAGTGGCAAATTTGCAGATTAAAATTATTCCAATAACAAGAGTATTCTATGAACAGGGATTAGGACACTTTCCTGTATTCTGGTGATAACTGAGTATTTATTCTACTTGAATCTTGTTTGGCATTCTCCTATAAATTGTAATAAAACTAAACTAGACAAAATAAATGATACTTGCGTTTCACTGAATATGGAATATGAGCAAGGAAAATGGCTTTTGCTCTGGAACCCTAATTTTTTGAAAGCCTTAATAGTGGCTTCTTGAACTCAACCGGTTAAAAGACTTTCCATTCCTTGGCAGATTTCTAAATTCCAAAACTTTCAAGGAATGTAGGTAGTCATGGCAACCCTGTTGTTAAAGAAATTGTCAAAGCAAACCCTTTATATGCTATTTACCTTTACTTTTCTCGGACCATCTGACATATTCTTGCTTGCTTTCTTTGGCGTCAGCATGTTGAAAACCTTTTCTAAGCTGCCAAACACTGAACCTTTCCTCTTTGTTGGTGTGATAGATTCAAGATGAACTTTATACAACTCATCATCCACGGATGCAGCCCTGTGAGATTTATTGGTACGTCTAGAATATATGCATATACCATTAGCTGCTCAACATGTTTTGCAATTCAGTTTCTTAGTGCTAGCAAGGCAGGGCCGCATGCCAATGACTGAACCGAAGCAGAACAAGTAAAGCAGCATATAAGTCACATGCACAATATACATAATCCAGCATGAACACACATAATTCCTCAAGCAACTGCAGTAGTCATATCTGATATATGTTCGAGCATTTTCTACACAAAATCTGAATTAGTATACACCGTTAACAGTGTGGTGAGTCATAGTGTCATTTGCATGCTAATCCATCTCCCCAGTGTTAATCATGTATACCACCCTAGATTCAATACACAGAGCCTAACAACTGGTTATTATTGTATGTCAACAAACTGACAGATTACCTAGTCGATATATACAGGAATGATGAATACCATTTAACCCTTTACCTAACGAATCACCCGCATCCGCCTTCGTAATATGCAAATTGAGCAGTTGAAAAAATTAAATTTTTCAAAATATTTCAACAAAACCATATCATGTGACCCCTCATTGGAACGAGCTCATTAAGCTCCTTCCAATGAGGGGTCACATGATATGGTTTTGTTGAAATTTTTTGATAAAATTTAAAAAATGATATTTAAAATAATAAATTTTGATATTGTCTGCATTGAGTAAAGGGTTAAGTCGAATGAAGTTTCCAGGCATAAAAATGTAATAAAAAGAATATTAACCCTCTGTTCACTGCTGTCAAAATATTGAAATTTAAAGCTGCAATTTTTCCCATCATGCAACTAGAAATTTAACCAATTGAATCTTGTTTGACAGAGCTTATTGAGCTATGTCAAACAAGTTTGAATTGGTTGAATTCTTAGTTGCACTTTGGGGAGAAATCCTATTTTTGAAATTTCAGAATTGTGACGTCGGATTGCAGAGGGTTAAGCTTGTTTGATGCGGGTATGAGTTGTTATTTTTTCCAGGCTGCCCATGAACTGTGAATGCGTATGCACTTTGTGAACTTGAAGAAGGAAATCAGTGACTTGATGATTCCTTGGAAGCTTCAAATATTTTACAGGACATTTATCTAAATTTAGTAACTAATTTAACCCTTTACCCAACGTAACGACCAAAACCAGCCAGCGCTATTCTCAAAAATCTCCAATTAATTTTCATTATTTTTTCATTTTTTGTCTCAAAAACATAGGTTATGACCCCTCTTTGGAACGAGCTCGTCGAGCTCGTTCCAATGAGGGGTCATAACCTTTGTTTTTGTGACAACAAATGAAAAAAATTATTTATTCAACAATTTTATTTGCAAGTGTCGTCTGCTTTTCATGTTGGGTAAAGGGTTAAAGGGGGTGGATGGAAAGTGAATGCTGTAATTTTTTAGATGGAATGTGCAAAGAGGAAAAGAAATCTGACAAATCACATAAAGTTTCATATGCACTGCTTAAGAAGTTTATTTATTTATTGTTGTTTAAGGTCACATATTTCTGCTCAATGTCTAATCATGACCATCAGTATTTATTTATTGGTGTTCAAGATCACATACTTCTGCCCAATGGCTAATTGTGAGTGACTACAACATGGAGATAAAGTCAAATTTAGTCAATCGTTTATTACCCATGTTGCCCATTTTAGAGGACTACCAACCCACGCATTGGTGACTGGGTCCTATTTTACCAGTAAAACAGCTTGTTTACCACAGTAAATGAGCACTGCTTCACTTCCAAGGGTTCCCACAGGGAGCTGCTTAACTGGTAGAGTGCAAGAAGCCACTATCAGGGCTCCACTTAAAAGAACTGAAAGCCACTTTAGTGGCTTTACACTGTATGCATTAGCTTGTTGTTAGTGCAGGACTAGACAAAGAAAGGTTCATATAAAATTGTTTTGTTACAATTTATTGGAGAGTGCCAACAGGCAGCCAACAGGCACTCTCCAATAAATAGTAACAAAACAATTATTGATGAACAAAATCTTGCTAAACTGAGGATCCCCTTGCTGGAAGCATTGCATCTTGGAAAAAAATACCCACGTTACAAATCACCTTTGAAAAATAATTCAGCACTCTACCAGTTGAGAGGTAAATTACTATTTCTATATGATTCAGAATTTTAATATAACTAAGAAAAAAATGAAATTCCTAACCTATAGATTGTTTGTGAAGGATTTTTATGAACATCTGAGGAAAACTGTGCAATTTCAATTCACAGACAACTGAATGCTTTTTAAAAATAATTAACAAATTCAAAGAAACTAACATTTCAAAGGACCCAGGGTAACTGTGGAGAAGAATATCTTCAGTAAATTAGATTTGAGAACTAACAACATGCAAAATATATTAATCATCTGAAACATGAAGTTTTAAAAGATTTACAGAAAAGGTAATGTGTGACTATGCAAGGCAAAGGCTGTCTCAAAGCTGTTGGCTCACACAGGACAAAGGTTTCACTAAAAATTTCGGAACTTATGATTTTCATTTTCCAAAAAAAAGTTTGACACAGAAATCCACATCATGGCATGTTATTCATCACAAATACACAAGCCCAAAACATTTTTCATGGCAGTTTGAAAAAAAACCTGTAAATTCTACATCATCCGAAAAAACTGCAAAATTTAACTGTCTCATGCATATGAAGATGTTCAACGAAAATCATTCAAAATTTTATCTATGAGGGTGCGTGGTGGCTGAGTGGTTAAGGCTTGGACTTCAAACTGAAAGGTCCACAGTTCAATCCCCACCAGGAATAACTGCGTTGTGTCCTTGGGCAAGGCACTTAATCCTGATTGCCCACATGGGGGCATGTTGGCACAGCGTATTAAGGCTTACTGCACGTTGTTGGTGCACTTGTCTTCAATCAACAGGGTATTTGATTACTGGATTCGCATCGAAAAATGCTATACAAAAATGTCCAAATGCTAACCATTTCTCTTTCATACTGGCCTTATATTCACTCTTTATATCCTCACTTTTTGAAACCAAGATGGACACTGCTATTCAAATTTTTAAAAACAAAAAATATGCTGATCAATGCTAACCCTGCTTGTGTGGGGGTTAGTACATTGGGGAGTCTAACAGTTGCTTACCATTGCTCAGTGGTTCTCACTGCATACTCCAGCTTCCTCCACCCATAAAACTGTCCAACACGAGGTGACCCTTGCTGTCCAAAGTGTCATTAAACCCCAATAAATAAATAGGGGGCATGGTGGTGCTGTGTACTAAGGTGTATTGCATGTTGATGTTGCACTGTCTTCAAGCAATGCTAACCCTGCTTGTGTGGAGTTAGTATGTTGGAGAATCTGGCAGTTGCTCCATCATTCTCTCCAGGTACTTTGGCTTCCTCCACATGTAAAACTGTGCGACATGAGGTGACCCTGGTTGTCAAAAGTGTCGTTAAACCCCAATAAATTAGTAAATCTATCAATAAACATGCAGAAACGGTTGCAAATTCAGTGAAATCAGAAAATATTTTACATTCTCAATCCCCAGTGGTATTAAGATTAAGAAATGTGGTTAGTCAAGAAAATATGAGGAATCTTTTCTTGTGAAAATATGTACAAATCTTGGAAGGGTTCTTTAAAAACATTTTCTTGTGGTGAACATTTATTAACCCTCTGCACAATGAGGTTAAAATATCAAAAATTTCAAGCTGTGAATTTTACCCATAAGGCAACTAGGAATTTAACTAATTCAGTCTTGATAATTCAATAATGATAGATTTTAGCCACATAATACCACTGAATTTAAAGAATTTATCATATTATTTATGTGTTCATTTATTTGTTGGTGTTTAAGGTCACATATTTCTGCACAATGGGTAATAATGACTGCAACAAGTAAAAAAAAAAGTCTAGTCAATCATTTATACCCTGTTGCCCATTTTAGAAGACTTCCACCCCCAGGCATTGGTGACCGGATTCTATTTTACCAGTAAAACAGAGCTTGTTCACCACAGAAAATGAGCATTGCTTCACTTCCCAGGGTTCCCATGGGGATGTTTATCAAATGACAGAAAATTTCTTTTACAATGTCCAAAATGGCTTGGGTAATGGAAGAATTCCAGTTGCATATTAGGCTACATAAAATAAACTGATTCTTAGGCAAATTTATTTTTCAAATCAGTGAGGGAGGGAGGGAGAGTTTATTTTTCATATTTTGTTTCCTTGCGTATACAGAGCATTGATTGAGATGCTTTCAACTGACTTTTCAAACAGTCACAGAATATACAGAAAGTGAACAATTATACAAATTAACTCATTTAAATTAATCATCATGGGCAAGCCAGAAAATAAGCAGACTGTCATCTGCAAAATGAGTCCCCAGAGGGTGAATTTGGTGATGCTACCCTGCACAGCAGGGTAGCATCACTAAATTTACCTTATGTGAACCTCAATTTGAATCAGGGTTCTCAAAACTAAACAGAAAGAAGTACCCAGAAGATAAATTGGCCCACTGTATGGGATAGCATCATCAAATTCACCCTCTGGAGACCTCATTCAGCAAATTATATTCAGGCCTGATCAAGGGCCTAAATCCCACTACAATCTCTTTTTACTGTGAACTGAAGAGGTGCCCCAACATGCTGTCCCGGGGGTAACTTTCAAGTTACATTGTAACTGACTTGGCAGTTGGGCCTAGTCATGGCTTGCCTAGAAACGACTGCATAACCACAGGATATAGACTGTCTTTACTTATGCCCTTCAGATTTGTGTTACATACATCAATCAAAAAATGTAAAAAGTTTAGAGTCTCCCTATTTTTCAGTAATATTTGAAGACACTGTAAGGCAAAAGATGAGGGAGTTCAATTTCAGTGAGTGGATTGCCTGAGAATCAGAACTTTTTTGGGGCCTTATACACATTCAGTTCTGAAAATTTGAGTGATAATATGAGTGGACATAAATAACTTTACAATAGAAAAATTATGCAATCAGACATCATTGAAAACTGTTAAAGTCAATGTATGTTCATGCTGAATTGTATCATGCAACTAACGGTCAATGCACATAGATTAAATTTATATGAACCCTTTAACTAACAAATCAGCTGAATCTGCACAACAACTTGCAAGAACCAACATTAAAATTACTGTTAAGACCCCATTACAAGTTCAAGCTTGCACCAGTGAGGGATTCATAAGTTCCTTTTTAAGAAAAAAAAACATTAAATTTTGTTAATCAGGGAAAAATATAGTGTTGTGCAAGGTAAAGTCTTAACAAGCTTTACCTAATGTAATGGGCTTATCTGCCAAGGACTATTAAAAAAAAACTGCCATTCAAATTTTAGTTTTTCAACTGCTGTCTCCAAAACAAAGCTTATTAGGCCTCAAAAAGTTAAAAATATGTTTCTCAGGCCCTCCCACATGGTCTTTTTGGCTCCTGCATGCGAACTTTTTATAACCAATAGAAACATAAAAAAATAATGAAATGGTTTATATTTACCCAAGTTAATAAAATTGATAAATTTGTCCCTTGAGTGCAATAAGGCTTTGCAATGCTTTAGCATTGCAAAGCCTTCTGCTCTCAAGGGATGAAGTACACCACCACCCATGCTATTCTCTAGATTATGATGCCTGAAACATGAAACAAACCAAGAAGATGAACTTTTGAGGGCAAAGAAATAATTACCCCCAAAAAACCTACCATGAAATTTTACAAAAAATGGCCTGAGAAACAGATCAACTTTGTGGGGCTTTACCTGTCAAAGGAACAACTTCAATATGATCATCCAACAGCTATGGTTCGGAGGCTAAAAATGAACATTTTTAGTTATTCAAGAAAGCATTTTGCAAGTGTCATCTCCAAGTAGTGATAGGTAAAGGGTTAACAGGATTGAGAACAGCAATTAATCTTACAAACGTTGAAATCAACAAAAATTCTGTTTCTGTATCAGAAAGTGGATTCAAAGCAAGCCTCCTATTAAAAACAAGCTATTCTTTTCAATTAATTGTTTGGATGCCAAATTATTTTTCAAAGGTGACTTGAAACATGGGAATTTTTTTCAAAGATACTATTCCATTGGCAAGGGGCGCTTTTGTCTACTAAGATTTTGTTAAACAGATTGTTTGTTTCAATTTATTGGAGAGTTGGCAGGCCTGGCAATCTAGAAAATCAAGGAGTGCAAAACAACTGCCCTCTGCAGATTGCTTGGGAGTGCAATTGCACCTGAAACTTTCAATGCAAAAACTTGTATGTTATTTTGGTTATATTCACTTCAAGGTATTAATATTGTGACTAAAAAATTGTACTATATTCAGCTACATGGTGGAAAAATTGGCACACACATCTTCTCATTATTAAAAATGCTGCATTCATTTCTTATGTGAGTGTCTTCTCCACTCAATATCTATTGAATGCGACACAGAACGGGTCATGAATTATTGTGAATCAGTACAACATTGACAAATCGTCCCCTGAGTTCCAGGTAAACGCCAGTAGGCACAGAGAACACATTGGAACTCCCGGGACGAAATGATAATAGATTTTAAAGGCAGTCCCAGACAGATCTGGCATTCCAGAAAATCAAGGGGTGAAAAAAATTGCCCTCCTCAATTTCTTTCTAGGTATGCAGCACTCCTGTACTCCAAAAGAATGCCAGGCCTGAGTTGGCACAAAGTAGTTCAAGAAAATTCATTTAAAATCAGTTTGCAGACAAATCTCCTTCCTGTTTTAAGTAATAATGCACATGCAGAGAGTAAATATTCAACAATTATTAAATTTTCAATAAAATTTTATTTTCAAAGATTTTAACGAATAAATGTAAGGTGATTAAAATATTAAAATGTCCATCTCATCCAAAATGCTAGAAAAGTTTGGTTTGGTTGTTAAAACTGTAATTAATGCGAAAGGAAATATTTATATTTGTGTTTGAGGTCAAATTTCTGCACTATAGCTTATCGTGGCTGGAACATGGATATAAAGTACAGTCCTGCCAATCATTTTCAAACATGTTTCCCATTTTAGAGGACTTCTAAACCATGCATTGATGACAATGTGCTATTTTACCAATAAAATATAAAACAGAGCTCGCTTACCACAGTAATCAAGCACTGTTTCACTTCCTGGAGTTCAGTAACCTTTATTTTCTGTAAATGGCCATATCTGGTTTGCACTGTTTACAAAAACCTCAATTCAAATTGTATTATTTTTTACCTCCAAAGCATAACTAATGACCTCTCATTAGACCTCTCATTAGGAAGAGCTTGTTCTTGTGAGTTGTTTATTTATTTATTGATGTTTAAGGTCACATATTTCTGCACAATGGCTAATCATGACCATGACAGTTTTATGGGTGGAGGAAGCCGGAGTACCCAGAGAGAACCACCGAGCAATGGAGAGCAACTGTCAGCTCCCCAACATACCAACTCCACACAAGCAGGGTTAGCTTTGGTTGAAGACAGGTGTACCGTCGACGTGCAGTACGCCTTAGTACACAACGCCACTGTGCCCCCACGTGGGTAATGGGGGTGAAGTGTCTTGCCCAAGGACACAACGCAGTTGCCGCAGGTGGGATTCGAACCGAGGACCTCTTGGCTTGCAGCCTGCACCTCTACCTACTGAGCCACCGTGCCCCCTTTGTGAGTTGTTTTAAGCTTTGATTTTGAAGTGGAAAATGAAAATTTTCAGTTAGGAGTATTTAAAAAAAAATCTTGTTCTCAGGCAATTTTTTTCTGAATTTTTTTTGAGGGAGGTTGATTTTTTTCTCTACTTTAACCTTTGAAGACAAGGTGATATTTCAAAATTTTGCTACACTGACAGTATACATCTTGTATCTTTGCTGTTGTTTTTAGTTTTGTTTTGGCTGCCTATATAGGCACCAAACACTTGCCTAGAAACAACTGCCAAGTACTTTGATTGTACCCATTATCTTTATAACACATCAAAGTTTGAAAACAACTGGCTTTAACCCTTGACCTAACATGAAAAGCAGATAACACTTACAAAAAAAATTCTTGAATAACTATTTCTTTTAATTTTTTGGCTCAAAAACATAGGTTATGACCCCTTGTTGGAACAAGCATGTTCCAAAGAGGTGTCATAACTTATGTTTTTGAGACCAAAAATTAAACAATAAAAAAAATTAATTGGCAATTTTTGGGTATAGCGATGGCCGTTTTTGACCGTTACGTTGGTAAAGGGTTAAGGCCATAAAAAAGGCTTCATGAATGTCTCGAAATAAAAGTGTGTTGTTCAACAGTTTCTTTTGACTTCAACCTTCTTGGCAAAACAGAAACAGATCTAGATATTATTTAATTAATGGATAAGTTTTATGAAGAGCTTTCCATAAAATGATATTCAGACCTTTAATGTTCAGTATGCCGGCATGTTTATAATATGTGAACAGTATGGTTCAATGACTGTTTAGTAAAGCCACTTAGCACTGAAAGATGAAATTTTCATACACTGACTTGGTTTTGCTGAAAGGCACAGCAAATAAAGGCATCAGATTCATAAAGGTGTGGTATATTTTGGTGGGGAAATCAATAAATAAGACAAACAGAAGATATTTTAGAAAAAAACTAAAATAAAAAATAAAAACAAAAGTCTCCCCACCTCACTGATTTAAAAATTTTTTTTTTTCGAGAACCAAACCATTTTTTTTGTTGCCCTCATCAACAGATTTTGACCCATTAACGGTGAATTTTAATACCAACAGAGGTGCCTGAACAATAAGATTCTTTTTAACAGCCTATTCAAACAAAATTTTTTGGCAGTGTCATTCACTAGACATGTTGGGTAATAAGTTATCTTGATCCTTTATGTTATTATGATATGAACAAAGCAAAATTCTGTTTGTTGCATGTTTGTGCCATACTATTGTGGAGTTCAGTGCACTATTTGGTCACGGTTAATTAAAAATCCCTATTTTTATTATATAGACTTTTTCCAGCAAATAGGACTTGTATGTCATAATTGGGGATGTACACAGTGAAAATGCGAGTGTTTTACCAAGTTTCCACTCATTTGAGTTCATTATTTAACCCTTTACCCTACGCAGACAATATCAAAATTTATTTTAAATATCATTTTTTAATTTTTTTCAAAAAATTTCAACAAACCCATATCATGTGACCCTTCGGTGGAATGAGCTCGTTCCAGCGAGGGGTCACATATGGTTTTGCTGAAATTTTTTTGAAAAATACTATTTTTTCAACTGCTGAATTTGCATATTATGTGGGCGGAGGCAGCCGATTCGTTGGGTAAAGGGTTAAAAGTTCATGAATATAAAACAGCACACAAATCTTGTACAATTACCGGAAACGTGGGATGATTTGCTTGAAGAACCAGATCCTCGTAGTTTAATTTAAAAACCTGTCTGCATAAGTCATAAAATGGATCGTTGAAAAACAATTAATTTTCAAACAATTTCAACAAAACCATATCATGCCCTGCCCCCCCCCCACTCCCCCCATTGGAACAAGGCCATTAAGCCTGTTCCAATGAGTGGGTCACATGATATGGATGTGGGTGAAATCATTTGAAGACTTTGAAAAAAATAATATATTTAAAATAATAAATTTTGATATCCTGTGCATTGGGTAAAGGATTAACCTTGCACCTCATGTAACAGCCATAAGAGGTCAGCGCTATTGACAAACATCAGAATTCCAATTTTATTTTTTCAACTTTTAGTTCCAAACATAGCTAATCACCACTCATCGAGCTCATTTAATGAGGTCATCATAAGCTGTGTTTTGAATGCTAAAAATTATAATTTTTAGTTATTCAAGAAAGTTTTGGGCAAGTGTCGCCTCTTATTACTGTTAGGTAAAGGGTGAACTTTGGTCAAAGTGCCTGATTATAGTGTCCAACCGATAATTGGAACCGGCCACCACAATCAGTCGGTTGTGGGCAATCGGATGGCAACAGCAACTGAAACATCGGTTCAACTGATTGTTGCCAAGTATTTTGTGATGATTCATAAGCCGCAATTTATTAGCTTCTTCAATTGTTAATGAAAAATGAAAGTGTCAATGACACTGTAGCTCAACTTGTTTAAGTTTGTGACACAGCAATGACAAACATCTCGGTAATGATCTGATAACAAAGGTACATGCAAAGTATAAATGCTGACCGTAGCCTGTAACAAATATATAGGTAAAGTATTGTAAAGGTGGGGGACAGTTAGATGCTAAACTAGTCCCAGAGTGGGTCTGACTGAACCCAAAAATATTAGTTCTCATAGCACAGTGATAACAAAGGCACCCAAATACACTCATTCCTGTCACAAGGTGATAACAAAGGTACTCCAAGAAGTTTCGTGAAGATCGGTTCATAATCATAAATACAGACTCTAGCCTGAGCCGTATTGACATGTGCACTTACTGTGTATAAGTAGCATTGAACAAATCAAAGTTCATCTAATTTGCATAATTTTTGCATGAGAAAAAAAACCTGTATTATGTGTGATGTATTCCATGTTACTAAACATTCATACAAAAATTTATTCAAATCAGAACTTTCATACAGAAGTTCTGTACAAAAAACTGATTGCACTAACTGAAGTACAAAATGGCTGCTGGTGGCCATCTTGAATTTCGAACTGCACCCAAAACCACTCATTCTCGTCCCACAGTGATAACAAAGGTACCCAAGAAGTTTCGTAAAGATCGGTTTATCAATATAGCCGCTAGCTCGCATTTGCAGTTACAGTGCTGAAAGTAACATTAAATAGATCAAAGTTAGTCTAATTGGCATAATTTATGCACAAGAAAAAAACCTGTATTATATGTGATGTATCCCATGGTACTAAACATTCACACAAAAAATTATTCAAATCAGTGCTTTCATATGGAAGTTCTGTGTAAAAATCTGATTGCCCCTAATTTTGTACAAAATGGCTGCCAGTGGCCATCTTGAATTTCAGACCAGACCCCAAAACACCCGTTCTCGTCCCACAGTGATAACAAAGGTACCCAAGAAGTTTCGTAAAGATCGGTTCATAAATACGGCCTCTAGCCCGAGCCGTATTGGCATTTGCACTTACAGTGCTGAAAGTAACACTAAATAAATCAAAGTTAGTCTAATTTGCATAATTTACACACGAGAAAAAAAACGTATTATATGCGATGTATCCCATGGTACTAAACATTCACACAAAAAATTATGCAATAAAGCGCTTTCATATGGAAGTTCTCTGCAAATATCTGATTGCACCTAATTTTGTACAAAATGGCTGCCAGCGGCCATCTTGAATTTCAGACCAGACCCCAAAACATTTGTTCTCATCTCACAGTGACAACAAAGGTACCCAAGAAATTTCGTAAAGATCGGTTCATAAATACGGCTTCTAGCCTGAGCCGTGTGTACGGCACGACGGACGGACAGACAGACGGATCACGGGCCATGACAATACCTCAAATTTGGCTTTGCCAAAGTTGAGCTAATGATGTCAATGATACTATTCAATAAAGTTGAGAAACAACCAGAATTTGTATTCTTAATCTCTCTAGACGCCCCTTTACAGGATATACAAGTTAAACAACATGTAATGCTTACAACTGAGAGTACTTACGGCAATCGCCAGTTCATACTGGAAATGTGAAGGTTGCACTCCATTGACTCAGAATGCAGTAAAATTACCAGTCACTCTTACTTGGGGAGTACACATGGCTCTGAGTGAGAACCACGTGTACCACCCAAGTGCACGCAACTGGCAATCGCAACTGGTATGCGTTTGCCGAAAGAATGTTCAATTGTAAGTGTTAGTCTGTAAACTCTGTAAAATATGTTCAATTTAATGTAGTTCTTTCGAGCCTCAACTTGTGTAGTAGTATACAGTATTACAATCGAAATCGGCCGATTGTGAGCTCAAATATCTGGTAATCAGTCAGCACCCATTTCTGGTAATCGGTTGAACACTACTGATTAATCTAAGAGCTTTGCCATCCATATCACTTCTTTCCAGTAATTGTAGAAATTTGGTGAGCTGTGCAAAATGCATGAATTATTAAAAGGATGGACTTTGATAATGAAACTTAACCTGGCTCGGTAAAAATCTTCACAAACTGTGTACAAATCTTCAATCATGACCAATGTATCCCTCTTTGTCACATGAGTACAAATTTGATCATCTGCTCAAACCTGCTTAATAGTGTCGACACCATCATTAATTTTTAAGAAAAAATCCAACAAATTCCTATTATTTAGAAGTATGGAATAGAGGGAAAATGCCTTCACTATTATTATTTCGAATCAAATAACCTGACCATCACTATTACTCAGCCATCATTATTAGCAGGCAGATATGAGTAATTGCATATTGCAAACAAAGAAATATTTTTTAACCTAATATAGAAATTCTTATCCAAATAGAAATTCATGATTTTTAAAAAGTGTAAATTTTCCAACTGGGCACTGAGTTTATCTAAACTCATTCAAAGTTCTTAGAAATACCTGAATTTATAATTGTTAATTTTTCTGTAAGAAATAAATGACAATCGGGGAATATGAATTATTTTTGTGATGCCCACACTGTCACAAAATGTGTAGATTTACTTACTTTTTTGAAGCACTAATTGGTGATTGTAATGGTTGTAAGTTATTTAAATGTGAATCGTAAGATCTGGATGGTGACAACGTTGCATTCATCAGTGATGTATCTGTATGTTTTCCTGGGGTAAACACTGAAAATGAAAAATGAAGGACAGAATTAATCCTCTGCACACTGTCAAATTACCAAAATTTTAAGCAGCAAATTTTTTCCCCAGATGAAACTACACATTTAACCAATTCAATCTTGTTTGACTGAGCTCAATGAATTGAACTGGTTAAATTTTGAGTTACATTAGGCTCCACAAAGTAGATCTGTTTCTCGGGTCATATTTTGTAAAATTGCATGTAAGCGGCGTTTTTTATTTTTTATTTTAATAAGTATTTGTTTGCCATCAAAAGTTCATGTTCTCGGCTTGTTTTATGTTTTAGGCCTCATAATCTACAGAATAGCATGAGTGGTAGTGTATTTCATCCCTTGAGTGCAAGAAAGCTTTGCAATGCTAAAGCATCACAAAGCCTTGTTCCACTCAAGGGAAAAATTTTTTTTAATTTGGGTAAAATATCAGACATTAACCATTTAATTTTTATTTTTTGAAGTTTGCATGTGTGGCAGCTAAAGGGACATGTGGAAAGGCCAGAGAAACAGATTTTTAACTTTTTTAGGCCTTATTGGAAAAATTTGAGGATTGCAATTTTGTATTTTGACATCAGTGTGCAGAGGATTAACTTTGATAGTGTATCAACTGACTCAAATGTCAAACTAACCCTTCCCAAGTCCAATCATGCAATATATTTATTTATTGGTGTTTATGGTCACTTTCAGCAACTTTGGCCATATCATGACTGCAAGATAGGTATGAAATCCAGTTTAGTCTGTTGTTAATACATAAGCTGCCCAGTGTAGAGGACTTCCACCTCAGACATTGGCTTTGGATTGTATTTTCCAGTAAAGCAGGACCTGTTTATCACAGTAATGAAGCACTGCTTCATTTCCCAGGGTTCACACGGGAGGTTTTCATTTTTCAGATTTGGTTATCAGGAAAAGAACCTTGGTTTCTGTTAGGTTTTTCTATGTGTCGAGAACATATAATAAATACTTCAGGCTCACTAACTTGGAAAAAATATCCACAATAGTTTGTTTGACACCACTCACTACAAAAGCCTTGTCTGTAAGTATCTCCATTGGGTTCAGCCTAACTTTCCTTTGATCCTTCTTAGGGATTCTAGGGGATCAGTTGCTAAGCACATTCAGTGAAAAAAAACCCTCAGAAATCATATTAACAAACGAATAAAGTTCATCTAATCTATGTGGTGTTCTCATTGTCACATTTCTCCCTTATTTAACCGTCCAGGGGACGAGTCATTAAGGGAGAAGATGTTACAATGAGAACACGACGTATCTGCCTCTTTGCCAGATTTATTCATTTATTTATTGGTGTTTAAGGTCACAAACCTCTGCACAATGGCTGATCATGACCACAACATGGAGATAAAGTCAAGGTCAGTCAATCGTTTATACCCCATGTTGCCTACTTTAGAGAACTTACTCCCCAAGTATATTAGTGACTGGGTCCTATTTTACCAGTAAAACAGTGCTTGTTTACCACGGTAACCCCTTTGCCAGATAGAGTAAGTGGTGAGAGTTTTTAAACAATCTACTAATTGAAAATGGAATATGTTTTCATTCTTAGAATTCACTAAAACAAACCCAACGAGGGTTCTTAAGCTGAGGTTGAATAGTACTGGCTGGTTTTGACCATTACGTTGGGTAAAGAGTTGATATAGATGACATTTACACTGAGGCTGTACAGTGCACAGGGTTAGTTAGCCAGTTGGAAATGAAATTTTTTTTTTTATAACCAGAAAGTGTGACTACCCTGTGCAGTGCAAAGGGATAGTCACACTTTCCGGTTATAAAAAATTGGTAACTGCCATAACACATGTTACATGTATATGAAAATATATAATGACTGAGGCTGTAAAAATGCTGTGGGTAAGTTAGTTACATGTCGTTACATAGGGTGCTGGATTCAAGGAACTATTGGAAATACTTATACTGGATTGTGGAAATTTTTTAAAGTGAATTCCAAAAATGAAAACATATTCTCTTATCAATTAATAGTGTGTTTATAGTGGTGATTAGTCCAATTCTCTGCCAGTAACATAGTTTGATCAGTTTATGAAAAAACATAGTAAAACCGTTAGGCCGGTTTTTGCTGGTTCTTACAGTTCGGTTTTCCCTTTTTGCCGCAAAAAACAGAACTGAATAGGTAAACTGAAAAACCGCCCAGGTCTAGAAGTCTGCAATAAGCAGTCTGTATTGGAAATGATTTGTATGTTTGATTTGGACCAATTCACCTGTGCCTGATACAGTGAAGCCCACTTAATTGGATATCTCTTCACTGAATAACCTTGTTAATTGAATATAATTTCTCAACACAAAACCATTTACAATTCCTTCAGTACAAATTTGACCTGTTAATTGAATATAGGTTATAGAGTAAACTCCTGTTAATTGAATAAAAAACCTGTCGAGAAATTACCCAGAGTCTCCCCAGTTTTCCTTTGTTTATATACTATTTGACCTCAGTACATCCAATGCAAGCATTTAGTCTATTATATCTTGTTTGACAGAGCTCCTGGAGCTCTGTCAAACAAGATATAATAGAATAAATAATAAGTTTATCTCCAGAATACAGGAAAGTTACACAGTCCTTGTTAATTGAATACTTCAGTTAATTGAATAACTTTCATTGACAAGGTGGCTATTCAATTAACAGGGTTCCACTGTATAATGACTAGCATAAATTCTCAAAACTGATGTACATGTGTATGGACATACCTTTCAAAACAACACTATATTTAAATCTTTTGAATACTTCTAAATAAATGACAGTCTAATTTTAGTAGGCTTCGCCAAATTATTGGCTTATTTACAAGAATGCCCTCTTATGAAGGACCTTCCAATAAATGATAAGAAACGACTTTATTCATAATGAGATCTACATATACAGTTACCATTTGTACACATACCAATAATTTAACATGTCACAGAAATCACCTTTGGAATTTATTAAGAAAAAAGTGACAAGCACATTTTGATTGAGATTTACACTACATGCATTCTCTGACTCTCATGATGATAGGTAGACTTCTGGAGATATCTAAGCCTGAATCAATCAATCAAAACCTACATGTACCCTAAAAAGTGTTTGCAGCCCAATACTTTAATTTGTTTCACATATATTTATTTATTGGTGTTTAAGGTCACATACCTATGCACAAATGTTAATTGTGACCGTGGCAGTTTTACGGGTGGAGGAAGCCGGGGTACCCGGAGAGAACCGAGCATTGACGAGCAACTGTCAGCTCCTCAACATTCTCTGTTCAAGGTCTGCTTAAGCAGAGTTACAGTGTTTGAAGACATGTGCACCATTGAAGTGCAGCACGCCTTAGTACACAGCACTATCATGCCCCTCATGTGCCTAGGCAACCAGGATAAAGTGCCTTGCCCAAGGACACAACGTGGGTCGTCCCGGATGGGGATCAAACTCGGGACCTCTAGCATAGAAGTCCAAAAGTCTACCACTGAGCCACCTCACTCCCCATTTATTTCATATACCTATGCAAACTTAAACAATGTTTGTCAAAGAAATAATATACTCTATTATTGGGACATAATATCTGTGACAGGCACCAAGTTGGGGTGACAGGCAAAAAAACTGATGGTACAAAAAAAAATATATTTCATTTGAAGGTTCATCCAAGCCTTTCTGAAATTGGATTTAAATTACATACAAAAATGATTAGCAAAAATTTGCCCAGGTGAGCTAAAAATGATGGCTGTAGAAAAGAAACTGCAACCTGATTTGATGAAAAATGCAATAGAGTTTGGTATGAAAAGAACTTTTTCGAAAAGAGGATACTCCTGTTTGTAGGGATATGTTTTATTAATGAGATAAAATTATTGCCATGTAGACAAGCACTTTTGTACTGGGCATGAAAATCCACTTGCAGCAGGCAAAGAGTGGAAAGAACCTCAACCAGATGACAGTGGTTTTAGTCATACTATGAATGAGTAACTGTACTTGTTCCATTTTAACGCGTATTTTTTGTCATTTAAAAACATTTTCACTAAAAAAGTAGAAAGGTAAGGGATTTTTTTGGATGCTGAAACTTAAAGCATTAAAAAATATGGAAGAAAAAAATATGGTGGCCTTTTAGGGTCAGATATGAACTAAATTTGAAAATAATTTAAAAAAAAAGAAATGAGGTGTGAGAAAGGCACAAAAATTGTCTCTCACTGTCCATTGCCAATGAATACAAAACATCACATCCTGAAAAGCTCTCTCTCAACAAGGGCCACGCAAAGTGTGGGCCACTGCCCCTACCCATTGGCATGTTCGATGTAGCCTTAAAGGTATTGTGGTATAAAACAATTTTCTAAGTGGAACGGGTGAAAACAGAAAAATTTTCTAAGTCAAAAAAGGCCCATAACTCTGTGAAGAATTATTGGATGGAACCCGTTCCTTGTGCTTATCCATTCCCCCATGCAGGTCTATCTATCAGCATATGAAAGGAGATCCAAATCCCAGAGATGGCTTTGAAATTACAATGCAAAATGTTTGTACGGACAGACTGAGGGCTTCACTAGATACCCCTGAATCCTCCTTCGGAGGTTGGGGCCTAATAAGGCCTCCCAAGTAATAAAGTAATGACTTGAAATTAACAAAGATGGAAACTAATATAAACAATGTTTTGTGTGTGTCTTACACTTCCAGGTGATCCTTGTACATTAAAAACAAAATGGTTCTGGAAACAGACTTTTAGGTTCGTCAAGACATTTTTGTATGATACTTACATGTATCATCCATTGATGCAATGGGAAGTTGTTTTGCTAGCAGTGGAGATCTGGGTTTAGCAGGCTGTGATGTTGGTCTGTTATAATACTGTGACTTTGACTGCTTGGGTTTTGGTGTCCGATGAGGTATGTCAGGAATTAGAAAATTTTCCTTGTCTTCCTTTTCAGAAAATGCCAATCTTTCTCTTGCTCGACTTTTTCTCTCTGGTTCATTGGATGAAATTTTTCGATCAGGAAGAATTTCATTATTTATTGTTTGAAATCTTGGAGAAGAGCCAATGTCTGAATCAACACTTAAAGATTTCTGAAATCAAAAGAAATAAAAACCTCTATATTCAATAGGGATATTCAACAATATTTCACAAAAATTCAAAGGTTACCTTGAGGCAACCCTGTCAAACGTCAACTGTCGGCAGTGCCAAGGCAAAAGTTGAACAATATATTTTCCTAGCCAATAAAACTGCCGATGGAAAAAATAAAAAATATCACCCTAGCTGTCATGTGCACATTCAGGTTTGATTTTGGTATTAAACTATTATCTCGGTCAAAGGCTTAGAATCGTTAAGGTGTTACAGGGTTCCTGCAGCTAATTAGTGAGTGGATTCCAGGCTTTTCAAAGCCATTTCCATGCCATATTTAAGGTTTTTCAAGGCTTCATAAAAGTAAAATTCAAGGTTTTTCAAGGTTATCGACTAAAAATCAAGAGTACAGAACCAGCGGAAATAAATTGGAGGATAATGACAGGAAAATTTTGATGAGTTTTTATATTTTGAAAGATTGTTTTCAAGGGTTTTCTAGGCCACTTTTGGAATTTGGGAGAAATTCAATGACTTTCCAAGCGTTGAAAATTGATTTTCAAATTAAAGGCTTTTCAAGGCCTGCAGGAATCCTGCGTTATGGTGACGGTGTCAGACATAGAACAATGGCCCTTCAGTGATTTTATAAACTTCACTTGTGTTGTCAGGGTCCTGCCAATAATATTTTTGCTTGCTGAACAATAACAGACTGGGGGGAGGGGGGGATAGCTCCTCTGTGATTGGCACTGTGAAGAATTTGTGGTGGTGAAAACAGCATTTTTCCAACGAAGTTGAGGTCAGAAATGAAAAAGTGTCAGAGTCACCCAACCAGAGAAATGACAGACTACTGTTGGCATACCCCTGGTTCATCTCCATTTGGTGATCTCCAGGTATTTCTTTTGTGATTGTGTTGCAGATGCTTCATTAGAAGCATCTACAACTCAATCAAAAAGTGAATACATACCTGAATCTAAAATGCCGATTCAAATTAGACAAAGCAAAGGGTGTTTTTGCCTCGGCAATTATTTTACCACAACAATTGTTTTACCAATGCAAATTTGATCAGTTGCGAGGCCTGTTGAGCCTATGTTTTAATAATTTAATCAGAAGTTGAATAAAGCAAAGCCATTGGTTGAAGTGCGTAGAAAAACTAAATTTAATTCTCCATCTGGGCCTTTAATTAGCCCTAAGCAATATACATTGCCAAGGTATTTGCTGACCTAAAATCCATTTTCCGAGGCAATAAATTTGCCTATGCATTTTCTGGAATTTTACTATTTTTAAGCACATTTAATTTTTTTCTTTACGTAACACCGAACTCGAAGAATTATTACATTAACAAGAGGCCCCACGTGGCCTTAATCGCTCATCTGCCAAAGTGGTTCAAAGAAGTATTTGGGGTCACATTCAGTTACACATGGTTCATCAACACTACAAAGGAATGAAAGGCAAATTTTATGGCAAAAAACTAAGGAATGGATTAGAACAAACCTGAACCTAACATGCACTCCCCTGCCACCCCCTCACCCCACCCATCCCATAGAAAGCCCCAATGTTAAGCCGGGGACTCAAATTGAACAAACTTGAATCTCACCCCCTAATGGATGCTGCAGACCAAATATCAAAAGCTTCTGATTGGTGGATTGGAAGAAGATTTTTAAAGAATATTCCTCATATTGCACTAATCTGAATATTTGGGCTCCCATAGAGAGCCCAAATATGGACCCAGGGATTTGATTTCAACAAACCTGTGAATGAATCTTCCAAAGATGTTATATGTGAAATATAAAAGCCTTTGGAGCAGTGGTATGGGAGAAGACAATTCTTTAATGTTTTTCCCATTAATCACAGTGTTAAAATATGATGACTCAGCATTTTTTCAAAGTTCTGGAAAAGTACCCTATGAAAAAAAATGATGGCAATTTATTTTTTTACCATTCCTTTCTGCTGTTCCTAAGGAAGCTTCACACAAAACAAAAATTATCTGTGCCATGTAGTTTTGGAGATATGGGCGTTTTAATTTTTTTCTATTTTTAGCTCCTGCAGTTCCAATGGGGCGACAGGAAAAATGTTTTTGGTTAAATTAGGTACTTATGACCCAAAAAGCCCTCTATCAAATTTGGTTCAAATTGGCCTCTCAGTTTGGAAAATAGAAATTTTGGTACAATTTGCGCTCCCCACAGGAAGCTCAAATATGAACCCAGGGACTTGGCTTTAACAAACTTATATCTCACCTACTAAGAATACTGTATACCAAATATCAAAAGATTCTGACTGGTGGATGTGAAGAAGATTTTTGAAGAATATTCATCATATTAAACTAAGTTATAATTCGGGCTCCCATAGTGAGCCCAAATATGAACCCAGGGACTTGGATTGAACAATCTTGAATCTCACCGCCCTAAGGATGCTGCATACCAAATGTAAAAAAATTCTGACTGCTGAATCTGAAGAAGATTTTTAAAGAAAATTCCTCATATTGAACTAAGTTATAATTCGAGCTCCCACAGTGAGCCCAAATATGAACCCAGGGACTTGGCTTGAACAAACTTGAAACTCACCCCCTAAGGATGCTGCATACCAAATATCAAAAGATACTGATTGGTGGATCTGAGGGAGAAGATTTTTAAAGAATATTCCTCATATTGCACAAATTTGAACATTTGGGCTCCCACAGAGAGCCCAAATATGGACCCAGGGAATTGATTTCAACAAACCTGTGAATCAATCTTCCAATGATGTAAAATGTGAAATATGAAAGGCTTTGAAAAAGTGGTTTGGGAGAAGAAGATTCTTTAATGTTTTCCCCATTACCCACAGTGTTAAACAATGCTGACTCAGCACTTTCTCAAAGTCCCGAAAAAGCATCCTATGATAAAACCGATAGCAATTTTTTTTACCATTCAATTCTGTTGGTCCTAAGGAAGCTTCACAACAAATAAAATTCTCAGTGCAGTGCAGTTTTGGAGATATGGGCATTTTAATTTTTTTCTATTTTTAGCTCCTGCTGTTCCCATGGGTCGACGGGATTTTTTTGGGGGGCACAAATTAACTACTTATGTCCCAATAAAACCTCATATCAAATTTGGTTCAAATCAGCCTCTTGGTTTGGAAAATAGAAGTTTTGGGCAGGGCAAAAATTCTTGCCCCTCCCATAACGATGGCAAGTATAGCCCCTAAAACTTATTTTGAACAAATCTGAGTGTACACCTCAATTGGAAGCTGCACACCTAATATCAAGTCTCTGTTACTGTTGGTTCAATAGAAGAATATTTTTTTAAGATTTTGGCTCACTTTTTGGGCGTGGCCCTACCAAGGGGCAGGTCAACATGATTTGAACAAACTTGAATTGACATATGATAGGAAACATGCACACCAGATTTAGGTCAATTTGGTTGAGTAGTTTGTGAGAAGAAGTCGATAATGTAAAGTTAACGCAGGATGATGGACGACGGATGGAAAGTGATTAGTAAAGCTCCCCTTGAGGATGGAAAGTGATTAGTAAAGCTCCCCAGAGGGTGAATTTGGTGATGCTACCCTGCACAGCAGGGTGGCATCACAAAATTTACCCTCTGTGAACCTCATTCTGAATCAAAGTCTCAAGCCAAAACAGAAAGATGTACCTAGAGGATAAATTGGCCAGCTGTATGGGATAGCATCAGCAAATTCACTTTCTGGGGACCCCATTTTGCAAATGACAGGTTGCTTGTATTCAGACTTGCTTGCATTACAATATCCATAACCAATGTGTTCATTCGATCTCTCACCTACATGTGTATTTCATAACGACCTTAACAAATGACAGGAACCTGTCAGAGAGCCAATAATAGGCATAATATTCATTTACATAAAATCAAACTGTAATCAAAAAAAGGGGTGCACAGTGGCTAAGTGGTTGGGGCACTCAACTTAAAAACCAAAAGGTCCATGGCTCAGTAACTGCATTGTGTCCTCACCAGGGAAATGGCCCTTAATCCCAACTGACCATGTAGGGCATGGTGGGGCTGTGCACTGGGGCCTACTGCACATCGATGATGCATTTTCCTTCAACCAATACTAACCCTGCTTGTGGGGAGTTAGTACACTGGGGAGTCTGACAGTTGCGCAATGCTGCTTGTTGGTTCTCTGGTCATTGAAACTGTCATTACACCCCAATAAATATATAAATCAACAAAATGGTTGAAGTAAATGCTAATTTTTAAAAGTTAATATTGACCAGGTTCTGAGAGAAAAACTGGCACCAGCAACAGTGAAAAATTTAAATGCCATCAGCCACAGTGAAAAGTTGAAATAAGAAGAGTGTTGGTATTTGAGGTCACTTTTAGCATCACTGGCTATCTCATGACTGTAACATGGGTATGAAGTCAAGCTTCAGCCAATCATCATACCTATGCTGCCAACTTTAGAGGACTCCCATCCCAGGCCTGGATCCAGGTCCAGGTCCTATTTTATTAGTAAAGCAGAACTTGATTACCATAGTGAACAAACACTGCTCCACTTCCCAGGCTGCCCACAGGGATATGAAAGCTGATAACTTTTTTGGAATAATTCTACACAAAATCGATCCAAAAATTGTATCGATTTTCATTTTTGACTTCTTGGCTTGGCCACGTCTAGGACAGCTGATTAAAAAATTCACAAGATGAAGCATCGTACTGAATTAGTGCTTACCAATTAAAAAATCTAAACTGTCACAAGCATTCTGTTTGAACACTCCATGTTATTAACACGCAATATTTTTCAATACCACTTGCTGTGATGCCAAAAGTATGTGTTTCTTAAAATGATGTTCCAATGTTTGTTGGACTTATATGTTTTGTTTCTACATGTAAGGTATTTATTTATTGGTGTTTAACCCTTTACCTAACGAATCGACCGCATCCGCACACATATGTAAATTTAGCAGTTGAAAAAAAGTGTGCAAAATTTCAAAAATGACTCTAACCGACTGACCATTCATGTGGTTTGGAGGTGGCTAACCAAATGCTCAGCTACGTAAAAAAATCTTGAGAAACTGCCTTTTTATCATTAACAAGTATTCAAAGAGCGCGAGGAATTAAAATATATATAGCCTCTCAGGGCGAAAGTCTAAAAAACTGTCAAGACACAAGAAAGGCTGGTTAACTGGTGGAGTGCTAGAAGCCCATATTTGGGCTTTATTCTGAACTGCAGGTACCTAAAGTTAAAGGCTTCATATTCTGTGGATGTCCTTCAAATTATCTTGGAAGTAAAATTACTTCATCGCCATTGATTTGCATTGTTACAATTTATGGGAGAGTGACAAAAGGCACTCTCCCATTAATTGTAACAAGGCAAAAATGTGAGAAGAAATCTTGAGGCTGAGAAGATATTAAGCACTCTACCAGTTAAGTTACTTAGACTTTACCATTCAAGATGCAACTTTTGGCTAAACGGTCATCCATTCCCATAGATTTAAATTTGCATAGCCACCACCTGAACAAAACAAGCGTTCTTGTAAAATTTTGCACATAAATATTTTTCAAACAATTTTAACAAAACCATATCATGTGACCCCTCACTGGAAGGAGTCCATGGTGCTTGTTCCACTGAGGGGTCGCATGATATGATTTTGTTGGAATTTTTGGCAAAATTTGAAAACATAATATTTAAAATAATAAATTTTGATATCATCTGTGCTAGGTGAAGGGTTAAGGTTACTTTTAGCATCTTTGGCTATCTCATGACTATAGCATAGGTATGAAGTCAAGTTTAGCAGTCATTTATACCTTTGCTGCCTACCTTGGAGGACATCCACCCCAGGTGTTGGTTCCGTGTTCTATTTTACCAGTAAAGCAGAACTTGTTTACCACAGTAAACAAGCACTACTCAACTTCTCAGGGTTCCTGCAGGGAAATGAGAGATGATAACTTTCTGGATCAATTCAAAATCGATCAAAAAAATTCTGTCAAGTATCATATTGAACTTGGCTTGTCTACCTCTGGGGCAGCATATCAAAAATTCACTTGGTGAGGCATTGTAATGAATTAATGTTTACCAATTTAACAGTCTAAGCTGTCACAAGCATTTTGTTTATAGACTCTATGTTACTAAGAAATAATATTTTCAATACCACTGGTAGTGATGACAAAAGTGAGTGCTTCTGAAACCAATGTTCCAATATTCAGGTCTGTCATTCTGAGGAGGGCGATTGCTCCAGATCCTTATAGCCTGCCTGAAATTTTGCTTAGGAGAGCAAGTAACTGCCCTCCTTAATAGCCTGATTCTGATGATTTTGGTATGTACCAGCTAGCCTTGGTGGGCTTGTGCCCACCTGAATATAGATCAAGGAGAGCGAGCAACTGCTCTCCTGCGATTTTCAAAAGGACAGGCCTGAATATTTGTTGGCCTTAAATGTTTTGTTTGTAAATTGAAAGTATAAAATAATCAGTCACAGAGAAAGTCATTTCAGATTCGCAGTAATTCAATTTCCGGCATTTTCAATCACTTGTAACTGCCTGCAAAACTGTTCCAACAGAACAATTCTGAATGCCCATTTCCAAATTAAAAACAAATGTAAACAAAATAAGGTGCAATTTTCCAAAATACAAATATAGGGTTATTTTAAAACCAAAACGGTGCAAAAAATATATCAACAGCCCAGGAAACAAACTCGGGATTGAGATTATAATTTCTAACCCAATTTCCTTAGCCTTGGCATATAAACAGTTACTAAATCCAAAAAAAGAAAAACTAAAGATAAATTTAAACTCTAGCCTTTAGATTTAAAATATGCCCAAATTGGCAATGGTGAATCTGCATTGCAATTCTGAGATATACTGTCACATTTCTGCTCCTAAGATGCACCTTATTTGCGAATGAGGCACACTTTTTCTCATGTTCATAAAATATTAACAATAAGATATATCTAGTAATTTCTATCCACATCACAGACCTACCTGGGCTGAAAGATCTGAGGTGTGGCATAGAAATTCTTAGAAATATCCTACTGCTGAAATTTCGGGAGTGCAAGAGCAGGTTGGCCTAAAGGTGTAGTATTACAGAGAGTACTTGTAAAATAGACACAACAATGTTGTCTTGAACTGGATGCAATATTTTGTTCCCATTCATTAATTTCAACTTCCTCATTATGCCCACCTGGTCTCAGAATGCACATACACCTGGGATTTGCCATCATTTATGTGGTGTTAATTCTAGCTCCTCTTGATGAATCTAGGTGCACTTTTTTTACTTGCCTTGTTTTGACAGAAATGAACCTCTGGTGAATGCTGTGCCTAAATATTTTAATTGTGATGAAATTAACATATGGTGTTTAAAAGCACTTTTCAGTTTTTGCAGTATTTTACACACAGAAGGGTGAAGTGTCAAGGCATGCAATACAGCCTAGGCCTTAAATGCACTGTCAAAAAAAAAAATGCAACAAACTGCTTTTGAATGAAAAAATCTTATGAGGATGCAGCCAAAGCTTGAGATATAATCTATTTAAGGCCTAAAAAATAAAAAAATCTGTTTCTCAGGCCCTTCCGCATGGTCCTTTTGGCTGCCGCATGCTCTCTTTTTATAACCAATTTAAACTTTAAAAAAATAAGAATTAAATGATTATGCACTCAAAGGATGAAATACACCACCACCCATGCTATTCTGTAGATTATGAGGCCTAAAACTTGAACCAAGAACATGAACTTTTGATGGCAAAGAAGAAATTACCGAAATAAAAAATAAAAATAAAAAAACGCTCGCCCGCATGCAATTTCTCAAATAATGGCCTGAGAAACAGAAAATCTACTTTGTGTGGCCTAAGGCATATCTTTGGTAGTTCCAATTAAACTTCATGCATAATTAACATTTGAATGAGATCTTGCTGCGAAACAGAACCACTTAAGTAAACATTAGCTCAATGGAAAAGATCAAGAACAGCATGGAAGACCTATAACAAAGAGGCAGTATTGTAATCTATGTTTCTCTGAAAAAAAAATGAAAGGATTAGGCCAAAAAAAAAAAAGGAATTGATTCTCAGGCACCGCCGCGTTGAAAAAAATGGCCCGCGTTGGGCCTTTTTATTTGGACCGTCATTGCAAGAAAATAGGAAACAGGGAAATTGAAAAGGGACTATTGGTTTTAAGGCCCAAAACCAACGAATAAACAGGTAAATATACACAGGCGTGTGTTAAGTGTGAGAGCCTCTGGCCTTGGCTTACATTGGGGGCGAAATTCAAGTCGCCCTTCTAAACTTCCTTGGGAGACATGGCAGTTTACTGTATTTTCTTATGTTTTATTTTTTAAAAACACACGCTTCTGCAAAAAACAGTAAACCCGGTTGCTGTTAAAGTCCGTCACACGGCTATGAAAATAGCCTAAACTAGCCCAATTTTATATTTCTGAAAAGAATTGCAATGGCGTAGTCGTTCGAACAATTCGCCCCAACTGATAGCAACCAGCACAAAATGGCTATTTAAAAACAAAGTACCAGACAAAACAACGAATCACACAAGACACGCATCGAGTTAATTAGAATTTATTAAAAGTTAACCACCGTTTCAAAACAAAAAAAATGTATTGGAGACAGTTCGTCCATATCGAAATTGCTTGCGGTTACGCTCTGTTCCACTGAAAAATTGGCTGCATTGAAATTCGCCCCGCAATTTGCATTGAATGTTTTTCTTTGAAAACTTGTGAAGTTTGTTGGAAGGGGGTTAAATGTAATAAGGCTACAATAGAAATCACAGGTATTTGGATGGATAAGAATGGCAGACCTTCAAAGCACCAATCGCACGTGTCAGTGAAAGATGGTTGGCAGAAATTGTCAGTTTTCTGAACAGTGTATTAATACTATTATTACCCAGCGCAGCCGGGAAGGGAGACAACTGAAATGTTTTGTCATTTACCAAAGAAATTAATTAACTCAAATTGTTAATAACGCTTAATTTACGAAGAATATCGAAAACTTTTTTAACTACGCTTTTCAACTCAGTTAGGGTATTCAGAAACCATGAATGACCCAGCTTCTTATATGAACTTGAAATTTATTTTAAACACTTTAAATATTTTTTTAAAAAGAATATACCTTCTGTTACAGAGAAGAACACTCTCACCATGGGTCATACTAAAAATCAAAATAACTCACAATGATACCAAAATAATACGAGGGTGGTCAATAATATCTAGTATTCATAAAATAGTCCTGCTTTGTAAAAGTTTAAAAGTGAAGTCAGAGTTCTGTTTCTAAATACAAAAAGTGGTGATATCAGAAAATAAAGAAAAACAGTTTTAGTTTTCAATAAAATTAGTTTTATTTGTATATCATTTTACAATATGCACTTTCCATGCTTTTCAGGTAAAAACAGACATCAGAAAGTGACTTTTGCCTCTCAATCCTTTCTCACCATCTGGAAGAAATAAAAATAAAAAATAAAAATAAAATCCTCCCTCCCTCATTGATTTGAAAAAAAAATTGCCTGAGAATCAATTGATTTTTTTTTTTTGGCCTTAGAGACTGATGTCAAAAAGGCAAAATACTGGTGTTTTCCTCTCCATCCAGGCTGCATTACAGCAGGTCAATGTCTGCAGTTATGGCCAAATTACACTTATCTAAAAGCATGGAGGGAGCACTGTGGCTCTGTTGTTATGGGAATGGACTTCAAACCAAGAGGTTCACCGTCCGATCCCTGTTAGAGGTAACTGCATGGTGTCCTTCAGCAAGGCACTTAATACCGACTGCATATGTGGGGGCATGTGGCACTGTGCACTAAGGTGTAGTACTGCACATAGATGGTGCACTTGTCTTCAATCATTGCTAACCTTTCATGTGCAGAGTTGGTAAATTGAGGAGTCTGACAGTTGCTTGCTGCTGCATGGTGGTTTTCTCCAGGTACTCTGGCTTCCTCCACTCGTAAAACTGTCCTTGACCATGGCTGTTGAAAGTGTCATTAAACCTCAGTAAAAAAGAAAAAAAAAATGCCACGGAATCTGCACCTTTGTTTTCCCATTAATCATTTTTGTATATAAATATTTCTGGAACTAATTTTCTTTAAAATTAACCCATACAATATAAACACATACGTATAAACCTTTAAAGGCACAACTCCGACTTTCATAATTTTTTTACTACAACAGAACAGGTCTCTCAACATGCAGTCTTAGGGTAACTTTTCGATTCTAAATACCTTGGCAGTTGTTTTAGGGCAAGTATTGGCAGCCTATATAAGAAAAGCCACATGATGTCGATTATTCAAATGTAACAAAAATGTATAAAATGTTCAGGCCTTCAAGGGTTAAGCTGGAATGGTTTATAAAATCTAGTTCACACACCTGTGGGGTTAGCTGATTATGAGTGTTAGCTTGAGATTTCTGTAATAACCTGACAGGCCTTCCCTTCATCTTCTTCTCCAATAGTAAAAAATATGTTGCAGTAAGGTAATCATATTTCCACTGAAAAATGCATAACAAAACAAGTAATAACTCATAATTGTAAAAAACAAATACCTTGTCCTTCCTCCAATATCAGGCTGTTAGATCACTCTAATTAGCAGACATTGTAGACTTTCAAAGTCAGTTGCTGGTCAGCTCCACTTAAGGAATTTGTTAAAAACATTTATTTAGTTATTTAAATTTTTTTTTTTTTTTTTTGGGGGGGGGGGGGGAGGGGAGGGGTTTCTTGGGGCTGTTTTGGTGCCTCAGAATATTTATTAAGTCCATGAGGCCCAAGTTCAATTTTGGTCATTTTACTTCAACAGAACAAGCATCCTATCAAAAAGTCCCTGGATGAACATGAAAGTTACATTATAAATACTGTGGCAATTGTTTCTAGGCAAGTCTTGGCTGCCTGTAGAGGCAGCCAAGACTTGCCTAAAACAACAACAAAGCAACAGGATATAGAGCATAATTTTGTAGCAAGAAAAGGCCTTTAAAATTTAAAAATTTGCTTAATGGAAAATTCGGGTCAGCAAAGAAAATTTGTTTAACACATTTTTTTTTGCTAAATCCATTTCACTTTTTCAGTTGGTGTTTCGCATTACAGAAAAGAACTTGCATGAACGGAATAAAGGTTATGCCACAGGACGTTTGCTCGAAACGCTAGTTTCTGCAATTTTTAAAGGCCTGAAGAATGAATACAATTCTCCAGGCCTTTCAGACTTAAATTACCATTTAGGAAACTGGACAAAATGCATAAAACACAATCTATGCATAAAACACAAAGTATGCATATTACCATGTCTAATTTGTGAACATTCCCGTAATTAGGGGACACCAGTTAGGTTTGTGTTTGGTGGAAGTTTAAAGGTCTCCAACTATAAAGCTGGATAGGATGTCATTTCCCTTGAGGTTCTCAAGAAAATAAAAAGCCAACTTAATACACAGATGCAAAAGATTGCTGGGACAGGTTCTGAAAATTAACCTCAGCAGTCTATTTTTGAACCTGATAAGAGTATCTTAGTTTCAAGATGGTGGAAAAGTCACTTGAATGGGAGCCATTATAATGTTGATAGAAAATTATGTAAATGCAAATGATGGTATAGAGAAATACAAGTAAATTGAAAGCATATCTGCAGTGTAACAACAACACAGATACAACTAGGGGGATACTAATGCATCATCGCTCATCTTCATTCCACTTTGATTCAGTTATTAGGAAACACTCCATGATAACTGTATCAAGCAAGTTCTGTATCACTTGCAAAATACAAAAATGAAAGAAATATAAAACTTGTACATAAGGCATAAAAAGTTAAAAATCTGTTTCACAGGCCCTCCTGCATGATCCTTTTGGTTGTCGCATGCTCGTTTTTTTATAACCAATGCAAACTTAAAATAAAAATTATATCGTTTATGTCTATTCTACCCAAGTTAATAGAATTGATAAATTTGTCCCTTGAGTACAGCAAGGCTTTGCAATGCTTTATCATTGCAAAGGCTTCTTGCACTCAAAGTAAGAAATGGCATAAAGAAAGTTCGGACAGACGGATGGATGGACTGACAGATAGACGGACAGAGCGAGCTCTGTGCTAAATCCCTCCCTTGTGGGAAGGGATAAAAAGTAACAAAGTATGTGGTAGAAGGCTAATTTAAATTTAGAGAAACTAAGTTCGAAAAGCATTGTGAAAAGTCTTAAATTAATGCCAATATTATTTGAAACCACTGTGTACAGCTTCAGTAGACCTTGCCCGAAACGAAAAAAAGAAATGGCGTTGTAACAGCTTGGTGAGCTTTGTCAAACAAGAGATAGCTGGTTAAATATTTGTGCCAAAAGTGCAAAATAGTGAAGAGATTTCCAGGTAATAAAATGAAAGTGTCAATGACACTGTAGCTCAACTTGACAAACTTGAACTTGGCAAGTTATAAATGAAATGGCAAAATTGAAGATCATTGGTACCAATGTTATTTGATGAAATTTCAACATAACAGCATTGTGTGTGCACAATGTCAGAGTAATCCATGCATTTTTAAATGTAAACTGTAAGATTGGCTAAAGGAAGAATGCTGATACACAAATGCAGTATGTTTTCAGAGGTTATTGTAAATGGCAACTTTTTTCACAGAAATGAATGCAAATCAATAGCTCTTATCTAAAGGTCTTGCCTTATGAGCACACCAAGTTCAAAAACAATCCTATCCTGTAGGCCATGTCAAAGAATGTTGATACACAAATGCAATAAATTCAAAGATTGTTACTAACAGCAACAGTTTTTGATGGAAATGACAAGAAAATCAATAGCACCTATCTTTGTCACCCTGCATAAGCATACAAGTTTCAAAACAACCTGATAATGAATGTGCCCTCTGAGGCATGCTAAAGGAAGATGCTAATGCACAAATGCACTAAGCAGAAGGTCATCTTGGGGCAATGATTTTTTTTTTTTTTTTTTGGGGGGGGGGGGGGGGTATGGAAATTCATAAATATACCCTGCAGAGAGTGCAAAAGGGATAAATTTATGCACAAATGCAGTAAGTTCAAAGGTTGGTGATAAAGACAATAATTTTTTAAGGAAATGAAAATAGCTCACATCTAGAGGTCATCCCGAACACACATACCAAGTTTCAAAGTGATCCGATCATAAATGTGCCCTGAAAGGTGTGTCAAAGGGAAATTTTGAGGTCTAACTAAACTAACTTCAAAGGTCAGTGGCAACATTTTTTGACAAAAATGGAAGAAAATTGACAGCTCCCATATAGATGTCAGCCCACACAAGCACACCAAGTTTGCAAGTGATCCAATCATAAATGTGCTCTGCAGGGTGTGTCAGAGGGAAATATTGATGCTTAACTGCATTAAGTTTTTACTAAGTTCATCGAAAGTCATTGCCAGTGGCAACATTTTTTTACAGAAATGGAAGAAAATTGATAGCTCCCATCTAGAGGTCACTCCAAACAAGCATGCCAGGTTTCAAAGCAATCCAATCACAAATGTGCCTTGTAGTGTGTGCCAAAGGGAAATATTGAGGTCTGACTAAACTAAGTTCTAAGAATGTTGGCCGCTGCAACATTTTTTGACGGAAATGGAAGAAAATCGATAGCTTCCATCTAGAGGTCACCCCAAACATGCATGCCAGGTTTCAAAGCAATCCAATTATAAATGTGCCATGTAGGGTGTGCCAAAGGGAAATATTGAAGTCTGACTAAACTATGTTCTAAGAATGTTGGCCGCGGCAACATTTTTTGACGGAAATGGAAGAAAATCGACAGCTCCCATCTAGAGGTCACCCCAAACAAGCATGCCAAGTTTCAAAGCGATCTGATCATAAATATGACCTGTGAGGTGTGCCAAAAGAAATTGTGGACGTACGTACATAAGTATGCCGACGGATGAGAAGTGATGGCAATAGCTCAGCTTGACTTTGTCAATTTGAGCTAAAAAGGAGTGAGAGGCTGTTTTTCAGTGATGAGGGAGGTCTCTCAGAACTAAGAATTTTTTTTATTAGCTACATTTGTAAGAAATTGAAAATATGAAGGAAAATAATTTGAAGGATAATATTTGTGAAGAGCACTAGCCAGATATTGGTATTATGCAAGGTAGAGAGTTAACAGGGGCTACACACATAATGCATAACCCTTATACCAAATACGAAAGGCAGATGATACTTGCAAACAAAATTCTTGAATAATTAATTTTTTTCATGCTTTGGGGTCAAAAACATAGCTTATGACCCGTTGAGATTGTTCCAATGATGGGACATAAGCTGTTTTTGAGACGAAAAATGAAAAAAATTACTGAATATTGAACAGTGATTTTTGCGAATAGTATTAGCTGATTTAGGACGCTACATTGGGTAAAGGGTTAAGATATCAATATAATCAAATGCTTACCTGCAATACTCTCTGTTCCATTTGATTTCTGGATTTCCCATAATGTACAGCCAATTCTGTTAGGCAATCTTCATCTACAGATTTCTAAAATTTTAAATTATATGGATGAGAACTATACCAGTGAATCTCACAATATCTCATTCATGACTATGCTGAGGAATTTTATTGGGTACGGGTTAGAAAGACTGATTAGAAATGGTTCCACCCAGGTCTGTACAGAGGCCGAAATTCAGCCTCATACCCAATCCAAAAGAGGCAAGTTTTTCACAATTCAAAGCTGAAAATTCCTTATTCTTTCTATCCAAATTTCAACTCCAAAACATTATTTTGTGCAATGCAGACAAGATCTAATCAGTCACAAGCCCAAAATAAAGATATAATTCCACCAATAATTGCATAAAAATATATTTTATTAATCATTCTATATGGTTGTTTTTCAGTTTTTAATTCACATGGAAAGTTCTTTTCTGCACTTAGAGTTAACTCCTTTGATGTGCCACACAAATTTCTCAAGTCATCATCTTTTCTGCACTTCCATGCAGTGAGCTCCCTTTCATATGCTTTTTAACATCTTTCTTTGTGTTCTCTCTGAAGCAGATTAAGACTGTTAACTTTGTTGATAGAATTAACGTGGTGATTGGAAAATAATTGTCCATATGATACTCCATTGTGGACAGTTCCAAATAAAAAACTTAGGTATTGGTGTTTAGGTTCACTTTCAATATCTATGGTTACCTCATGACAACATAGGTAATCAGGTTTATGCTATCATTTATAAAGATACTGCACACTTCAGAGGATTTTCACTCCAGGCACTGATTACCAGACACTACCCTACCAGTAAAGCAGAACTTGTTTGCCACAGTAAACAAGCACTGCTCCCTTCACTGGGTTTCTTCGGGGAAAACTGCTACTGGGAGGGTAGTTTTGTTTGTAAAAAACCTTTGAAGAATTTCCCAATTGGCATGGCCACAGTAAGCAATGGTGAACAACTCTTGTCTTGAACAATCTTTTTTCAAAGTATCTATTCATTACGTACCTTGTATTTACTTTGCCATTCTACAGGAACATTAAGACCTTTCACTAACCATGGGTGACATAGAAGTTTATTGATTGTAATTCTCTTCTTAGGATTAACCTGCAGCATACTACTAATCAAGTCCTGTGTTTCTTTTGATAGCCAATCAGGATTATCATACTTCCCACTCTGTAAAGTAAACAATAGCAAACCTTTTGATATTGTGTTTAAAATTGTAATTTTTTGTGACTTTACCCCAAGAAGTTAAAAAGCAACGACTTTCCAGACACACACTGAGAAATAAAATTAAAATTTAATGATTTCCACCACCAAAGAGATTGCTAATTTAGGAGAGTTGCCACTTTTCATTAAAAAATTGCAGCTAGGAATGAGGCTCCTTATAATGAAGAATTTTTATGAGGACTATTCTGATTTATCTTAACAAACAGTCCGATGTCCCAGGATGGAAAGCCCTGCCCACGTGACAGTAATTTCTTGAAATAAATTTCAAGGGAGATAATCAAAGCTTCAATTCCTAGCTGGGCAGAACCTCAGAATCACACACTCCCCATTTATACAATAGCAAAGGGACAAGTACATTAGAACAAGAATACCATTTTCAAGGAAATAATTAATTTATGTATCTGCAATAAAAGATTGATGGAGTTTATTTATTTAGTTATTTATTGGTGTTAAGGTCACATACTTCTGCACAATGGCTAATCGTGACCACAACATGGAGATAAGGTCAAGGTCAGTCAATCATTTATACCCTCTGTTGCCTATTTTAGAGGACTCGTACACCAAGAATTAGTGACTGGGTCCTATTTTACTAGTGAAACAGAGCTTGTTTACCACAGTAAACAAGCACTGCTTCACTTCCCAGGGTTTCCGAGGGGGATTTTTGATGGGAGTTTGAGGAAGCTATAAGCAGTATACAAAACAATATATTAAAGGGACAATAAGTTCTAATATTGAAAAAACACAATTTCCATTATGCAAAGTATATATATCATTTGCATGAAAGTGTCCAATTCGATTAGATAATTAAATTGGAGGTGAAAATTGACCGGATATTTGAAAACTGGCATGCAGTAGTTTTTCAATCTGAATTGGTTAGCCGATCACTCAAGGAATATTCCAAGCAATGTCAGGTTGTTTTGAAACTTGTATGCTTATGAAATTAGCTTTCTTTGATGCATAAAGGTGAAGTGGTGTAGTGTGCATACAGATGGGTCTATTCATAGTATACGTATCAATAAAATCTATTTCTGATTGCTGTTGTCGATAAACGTGGTGTGAGTCTTATTGGATACATTATTGTAATTTATTTGAAAGAATACAAAGTTATTTATCTAATAAAATAATCTAAAATAATACACAGTTGTTCATAACAGTCATTTATTCAAACAGCAGCAAAGTTAAAATTAGATGCCACGCATAGTCAGAAATGATGTCACAGTGATTTGTTTCCTTCTGATAACTTTTGGGTAAGTTTGTATATATGTTTTTTTGTTTTTTTTTAAAGTTTGTATATATCTTCACAATGTCACTTTTTCTTAAATTTCATCTGCATTAAAGTTTTTTAATTACAGATTTAAGTAATTTTGTGTTGCTTTTGATGTCTTACACTTTGCATACAGTGGGTTGTTTTTTGTTTTTTTTTACCTGCTCTCTCACATGCAAGTAAAATCTGAGAGTTGATATTTTTTCAAATTAGCAGCCTTGGCTAAAAAAAAAAAAGTGTTTTGATTCTCAGGCAATCCCTCATTGAATTTGAACCCCCTCATTGGACATTTTTATTGCCTTTCAATGTCTTATAATATTATTACAAACTCAGGGAGACCCAAAACCTTTTTGCATTTTTTGATTGATGCATATTTATCTCATTCCGTCTCCAATATGTTTGCCTTGTTACAATTTATGGGAGAGTGCCTATGGGCACTCTCCCTTAAATTATCACAAGGCAAGTCCCCACAGACTAAATACTTTTACTTCAAAGATAAAATGAAGAGCACCGAAAGAATATGAAGCCTTTGAATTGCTGTACCTACAGTTTGTTTTTAGAGGCATGTTTTATTTTTCAAATTAAAAATAAATTTATTTGTGTAAATATGCACTTTTCATATTTTTGTGTGTAAAAAGACAGGCGAAATCCTGGAGTTTCCAGGAGGTTCAGATCAATTTTTCAAGGAGTTTCCAGGAGTCAGCTGGGTGAAATTCAAGGGTTTTCAAGGAGTATAAAGTGACCATGTGTTGGGAAGAAGGAAAAATATTAGGAGTTGAATTAATCCAGTGAGCAACCGACTCGATTTTTCCATTATTCCAGGAGTTTCCAGGAGGTGCTTCAAAATTCAAGGAGTTTCCAGGTCCTTTTTTTGAAATTCAAGGACTTTCAAGGAGGCGCAGGAACCCTGATCTTGCCCAAAGACACAACCCAGTTACCACTGGCAAGGATTTTTTTTTTATTTTTAAAACTGGAGCAAAGAGGAGGATTTTATTTATTTATTCTCAGGGAATCAAATGGTGACCAAGAAAAGAGCCTCCGTGTATGTAAATATGTAAGCATTTACAGCTGGAGTGCTAAATTATTCTTGGTTGTCAAAATTTGATCACATGTCTGTGCCCTGTTACAATTTATGGGAGAGTGCCAAGAGGCAGAAATTATAACAAGGCAAATCCATACAAACTAAATAAATACACATAACAAGAGCACCGCCTAGCGGGGCAACATACACCCGCCAAAATTGGAACATGCACAAATTTCTCAAGGGTAAAGTTTGAAATTTCTGTTGACTCGACTATGTCCGCCTCCCTCCAATTATTGCCCATTCCCCTGCCCTGTCTGGGGTAAATGGTTTCAAATTATATGCACACATTTCATATTGTTTTTGTGAAATTTTAGTATGCAGAATGGAAATGCAAACAATTTTTAGGTGTATACACATGGATTTTTAGAAAATGAATAGTGTGTACAGTAGAAAATGATGGATAACATGCAAATATATCAATCAGAAATACCTGGTTACTAGCTGATCCATGTCATTTTGTGATACGATTGACGATAGGTGGTACCAAGGAAAAGGACATTTTGGGGATCATAACAGCTATAAACGGCGAGGATTGTTGTTTAAAAATAAAATGGAGTTATCTGCTCCTGTCACATGGACAACGACAATTGATGATCAACATGGGTGCAAAGTTTGAACAATAAAGCAAGTAAAATGTTGGAGTAGGCGACACAATAGTGTAATGTTTCAAGTACTAAAAGGGGGCATAACTCTGGAAATACAAAACAGAGTTACCTGCTCTTGTCACATGCACAACGGCAATAGGTGATCAACATGTGTGCAAAGTTTGAACAATATAGCATGTAAAATGTTGAAGGAGTAGGCGACACCAGGCCTTTGCGGGAATATTTTGTAGAGGAGCGAAAAATCGCGCTTGTTATTTTGCACCCAGAGGCGCAATCGCGCTTCCAAAAAAACTTGCTATGAGCCATGAAGCATGAATTGATAATTGTGATTTAGTTTGCTTAATACTCCCAAACTGGACGGAATAAAAAATTAGGCGTTATTGCTCCAACCAGTCTGCTTGGGGTGGACACACAAGTGCAACACTAGTGTCACGAAAATTGGGTGATTCTGGTAACTTGGCATCGTATTTTGATAAATAAACGTTGGTATACCTTGTACCAGCAGGCAGAACAGTAATGGATCGGGGGGTTGTTTGTCTGTGTGAAATAATCCGTCCTCATATTTCACATTTCATTCGTGAATTTGAAATATAAAATATATCGAGTCATTTTTGTGGAAGAATTCAACAACGTGGTTTAGAAAGTTGACATTTCGATTTTCCAACACAACCATGAGACAGGGAATTGTTTCAGTTTCTATTGACTGTCCAATCAGATAACCCAAAGCTCAGTGTGCTATGACGCAAACACATTCAGCGTCCTGATTAGCTGAGATATTATAATTTTAGGAGAATTGGATGTAATTTATGCGATGTTGAATGAAATAGTTCTCAAAGGAAAATTTCAACAAGAATATCAATACGCAAATCGGATTTATCTCTTTACCTAGCGCAACGGAGAAAACAGCTGCCGCTACACACGAAAATCGCTATTCCTTATTTTTAAGATTTTTAATTTTTGCTTCCAAAACATAGGTTGTGGCCCTCTCATCCAAACGAGCGTGTCACGGTTGTTCGAATGACGGGTCACGACCTATGGTTGAAAGCAAAAAATCATAATGTAATTGTATAAGTTTTCAGTTACACGAAAATTTTTCTCACGAGTGCCGTCTGCTCCAAGCGTTGAGAATAGGTTTTTTTTAAAAAAAAAACAGATTTATGGAATACAACACATGCTTTTTTATTTTAGTACATAGAAAATTAGTATTGGTGAATGGTTATGCTGTTTAAAACATGCACTCAATAAAACAGTACAGTATAGTCTAGATATCAACAAGAACAGGCTTGTCAAGATGGCAGTTACTCATGTATCACTACCTATGGGAAAATGGTTGCTTTGCGTTTAGTTTGCACTGTCTGACTCGGCCCCAGATTCAGATGAAGAAGAGTCAACTATGAATGGACTATCTGAATCCGATTCACTCTCAGACGCGGATGACTCCAAATTACTGTCACTGTCCCTGTGTTTCCTCTTACACACGCTTGAATGTGAGAGTAAATGGAAGGTTGAATTTTCTATTACGGTGACACGTCGTTTTGATGTGTACCGATCACAGGCAGATTCAATTAATTCTTCTAATTCAGTTTGGGACCACACAAAGTGGTTACCCTTTATAATTAAAAGATTTTCCATGGTTTTATGGCTCATGCTCAACCTCCTATCGGACAGCATAGCCATCAAGTGACTAAACCCTGATTCAACAATACCATTACTGGCGCTCACTACCAATACAATTTCTGCTAGAAGGCAGATGTTGGAAAATTCAGCTCTCTTATATTGAAATATTCATTTCCACATCTTACTGGCTGCTATGCCACAATAAAAAATTTTAACAGTATGCTTCAAGCCCCTCCATTCCAACTTTACTTTATTGAAGTCAAAATTATGAGCCTCTAACAGTATTTTAAAATGGTTGGCCCAAAATTTAATGGACTCCAACTCCTTTTCAGTGTTAACCCAGGTAGCTGGATCTAACCACATCATGTGCTTGTATATATCAAAGTTGAGAATAATTGATTCAAATCTTGTTTGAATACACGATATCAGAGCCAGTACTAGCTTATTCTTAATACCTTCTATGTCACTGGCAACAGTGTCATAGTTTGTATTAACCATACGCTCGTACTTCACATCTGTATACTCCCTATTTACAATTTTTCGGCATTTGTGACCCTCCTTAAGAAGTGTAGTTGTGATTGTTGAACCATCAACAGCTACAGACACTGCTTTAAAAAAATTGCCTCGGAAGGTGGCACGGGCGTATTACAGTCACCACTGATCATTTCATTGAGCTCAGAGATAAGTTTATCTATAGCCGGAGTAACATGGAAAAGGAGAAGGTTATCTTTCTCAAATCCAACGATAAAAATGTTAGCTGTGTCAATATCTGCTGATAGAACAAACATCGGCAAAAAAATCTAAAATCCATTAATTTTTTTAAAATCCCTGACAATTTACTTTGCATGTTCTTCACCGTGGGGTCTGCAAGCATATTTTCTAAAACTTGACAGAGAACTGCCCAGTTATTAATCAAGTGATCCAGTCCCCGCTTTTGGTGTGCTACAAATCTTGTGACATGAACTTTGGGAAAATTCAATATCCTAACCCCCAACAATTTGCCGTGGTCTTTTAAGTGCCTCTTAAATTTGGGTGATTGTTTAAAAGTATAGTACATGTAAAGCATTTTAAGGAAGTCTTTAATGCCGCCTAAAGATTTTTCCTTCACGATGACATCTCGGATGGCCAACTCCACTCTGTGCATCACACAGTGAACTGGCATCAACCAATCTCGACCATCCTCTCGAAGTCGCGTCAGAACACCACGGTATTCCCCTGTATTGACGGAAGCGCCATCTGTAGTGGCGGACACCATTGACTGTATAAACCTACAGGGAGGCGAAATTTCAATTTTTTTGGTCAGGGCATCATCAATGCTACGCTTTATATTTTCAGCGTTAGCATCACCATAACTGTCTATGTCCTGTAGAGCGGCATTAAAATACTGGGGCTTGCCATCTCTGAGGACACGTAGCAGAATTAGTTCTTTCTCTGAACCCGTTTTGCGGGCCTGGGACCCATCACTTAGAACAGCATAGTAACATATGTCAGAGTTCATTATATCAGTCACTTTACTTCTCACAGTTTCCGCGAGGACATTTATAAGGTCTTGTGCTTTTCTTGAGCTCTCGTTCCCACACAACAATTTAACTCCGTTTGCTTTCTGACACTGAATTATGGTTTTAAACGAATACAGAGGTAGGCCATTGATTGCAAGCATGTAAGCTGACTTCAACAGCTTTTTATAAGCATCTCGGGTTTGTCCTTGTAACATATTGTCTATCTTGGCTTGCTTAGGACCCGACGCTGTTTCAGAACTATTACCGTGAGCATAAGAGTTATTTGCATTTCTATTAGCGGAGCTTGTCTCACGCCCTGGCTGTTTAGCAAAGTCAAACAATGTTTCAGTCTGCGCGGTTGGCGACTCCCTTTCACACTCCGTAGCTAATGCATGGGTTTTGGAATTTAAATGCCTTATGACTGTATGCTTGGTTACAAATTCTGTTCCCGTGGCATATCAATCGAACTCACTGACTGCAGATCCCCTCAATCTTGGATCCTTTTGGATTGAGTTTGCATGTCGTGCACATAGTTTACACCATATTTTAGCAATCATAGTCTTTCCATTTTCAAGTCTAGTCTCATGTCCAATCTGATTCCCCAGATTCCATTTCAAATATGTTTGCAACTGCACAGTCACACATTTATTTGCGTCTGACATGTTTCTGAATTTTGCATTAAAACTTCCCGCATGGATAACTTAGTTGGGTTAATACAATGTCACACTTGACACACTCGATTGACACCGCAATCCCCTCCTTTCAATTCAAATGGTACCGGTGTCGTGAATTTGATTTATTTTGCCCCGGGGAAACACGGCCCATAAAGGAGATTGAAATATCATATGGAATACACCCCACCCTGTTCTTGTCTGTTTTGTCAAGAGGACGAAACGTCTCACAAAGTAAGGGACGAATCGTCCCGGGGACAATACTACCTGGACCCGTTAAGAACGTAATTTTCAGTGATTGTGTGTACGTGGGTTTTTTTGTTTCTTGTCCAATCTTTAATTCTTAGCATATGATTTCTTTGTTTCATGATATCAAATAAAGGTATTTCAATGAAATATACCACCATTAGTTATTTGTAACACCCACTCTTTACAAGATTTTGATTTGCGGACGAATCATCCCAGGGACAAAACGTACCACGCATAGGGGACGAATCGTCCCGGGGACGAAACGCCTTATGGATAGATTGTCCCGGGGAGGAATTGACCCTATCCCTTCTTATTGAAACCGGACAAAACCTTTTTCACATGGCGTTATGGAAATCGTAAGCACAATTGACTCGATTATAATTATTATCAACATGTAAAATACCAGGTTTGGGGGTTTATTTCATGTATTTAAGCATCAGATTACATATCCTTATGACAAACAAGATTTATGACAGTGAATTTCTTTTATACACAAAGCGAGTTGAGCAATCTGAAAATACTGGTCGGGTCTCGACCATTACGTTCAGATTGCTCAAGATTGCTCAACTAACACAAAGCGCGCGCACAGTGGCATGATTTTTAAGGCTCCTGGTGTACAATTTAGAGGCGCGATGATGCGCGAGTGCAATCACGCTTCTTTCCCGCAAAGGTCTGCGACACAATACTGTAATGTTTTAAGTACTAAAATGGAGCATAAATCTGGAAATACTGAACAGAGTTACCTGCTCTTGTCACATGCACAACGGCAATTACTGATCACCATGTTTGTAAAGTTTGAACAATATAGCATGTAAACCTTTGGAGGAGTAGGGGAGTAGGTGACACAAAAATTGTTTACAAACGGATGGATAGACGGACAGACAGACAGAACAGACAACGCCATAACATAATACGTCCGTTAAAAAATGACGGGCGTATAAAAAACTAGAGGTAGCTGCCAAGGGTGGCAAATCCCCCGAAAAATCGCCATGATACAGTAACCTTGGTAATATATTAAATTAAATTAACACAGCCACTGTTGGTATTATGTACTCAAATAAAACAGATAAGATTAGTTATATTTGATGACATGTCAAGTTTGGTTTCGATCAGGACCGATAAAATTTCAAGTTCAAGGTCATTGTGACCTCGATCTTTGGCACAGTGAACCAAAATATGGAGAGTTCTTCTTCTCACCATGCTCAACCCACATGCCAAGTTGGATTTCGATTAGGAATGCATAATTTTAATAATTAAGAGAACTGAACTCAGCTCTGATCGATACAATTTCAATTTCAAGGTCATTGTGACCTTGACCTTTGGCATATTAACCTAGAAAATAAATAGGATTCTTATTTTCATCATGCTCAACCCATAGACCAAGTTTAGTATCGATCGGGTAAGCAAAATTTCAATTGTAGAAGCTAAGCCTAAATGTTCAAGGTCAAGGTCACTGTGACCTTGACCTTAGACACAATGACCTCAAAATATATAGGGTTCTTCCTATCATCATGCCTAATCTACATACCAAGTTGGGTTTCAGTTGACCAAGCGGAACTTGAATTACAGAGCAGAAACCAACACTGATAAAAATTGGAAGTTCAAGGTCAATGTTACCTTGACCTTTGACACAATGATCCCAAAATGAATAGGATTTTTCCTCTCATCATACCTAACCTACAGGCCAAGTTTGGTTTCAGTCGGCAAAGCAGAATTTTAGTGAGAGAACAGAAACCAACTCCGTTGACAGACGGATGGATGGAGATCGCCATTGCTAGATTCCCCGAAATTTAAATTTCAGGGGGGATAAAAATATGAAGCCTTTAAGTTGTCAGGCCTCGAAATAAGAAACGAATGCTCGTGCCGTTCGCCTATTGGTTACGCAGATTTGTTTTGAGGCGAACGCTCGATCGGTTAACCAAAAATTGCGCCGATGGCCGCCAAAGTTAGTTGTTATGGGATGAGAAAAGTTTTCACTGTTTTTCCTCCCACTGATTTAAAAGAAGCACTGCAGACTGCAGTGAACAAAATGAGAACAAAATGCTCATATGGTTATCATACAGTGTGTTTCAATCATTACTGCACTTGTCCCCACAAGTATAAATCTATAGTATTAGCGGTACTGAAGATCTGCAGTACCAACTAGCGGTGCCCTCTGGCTCTTGAAACAATTTGTTTCGATTCTAAGAAAGGCAATTGTCTGTTACAGCAAAAGGGAGCTAACTGCTTTGTTAATACATTTACCGCACGTGAAGTATTAACACTTGCACTGCGCAAAGCTGGAAATAAGTCTTTGATACAATAAAAAGGAGACATATTGAAAATCAAATGAGCTGTTGTTAATTATTTGCATTCTGCCCCTTTTCACCCTGCCAATCCATGAGAAAAATTCTCGAACACATTATGGAAACGTCTTTTATTCACTAATGCTGACTTCTTATTTATGTGCTTATTCCATTTGAATAAACAGCCAGAATGGTTGTGAACATGGGTTTTTCCAAATGATTTCGAACATTGTGGCACAAATAAAGTTTTAGTTTGGAACTTTGGATTACATTCTCCGGATTCCGAAATGTAAGGAAAGGTAGATACGATTTACAATTGTTACTTTTCCAATGTTAATCAGAGACTGCCAATGCAACTCCCATCCCCTAAAGTTCAATGTATTCGTAATACAGACGTCCATTGATGGTATTCGACCCCATCCCCACACAACTGCCCAATTCCCACTCCCAGTTCAAGACAAATGTGTTTGGGTTTCTGAAATAATAAGCCACACAGCAAAATAAACAATTAAAATTCTTTAATTTTTCTTTGACACAAAAATCATATAAAGCAAAGAATAACAAATGTTAATGCGTGTATACGTGAATTTGCATGTGTATGTGTGTGTGTGTAGGGGGGGGGGGGGGGGGGGGCCTTGTGTATGTACCTGTTCTGTACTGCGCCTCCCGTGGGTCCCTCGTGTCTAAATGCCAAACTAATTTGGGAGGAACTGTAGTTGGGTATGTCAGAAGCTTTGTCAGTATTAATACTTTTAATGCAATGGTTAACCAATAGGTTTATGAAAAAAATCTAGGTAACCGATCAACAGGTTAACCATTGTCAAATGAAGCAACCTGCTGGAAGGTTTATCAAAATCTTGTTATTTCGAGGCCTGAGTTGTGCTACCTTCACTCCTGAATAAAGCCAAAATATGGGACTCCTGCACTCAACAAAACTAACGTTGTGTGATAATGAAGTAATTGGAATGATAAATAATAATTAATGATAGTATCATTGCCTATATAGCAGCCTTATATGTGAAGTGACACACAGGTGATGGTAAACACATACCCAAATTGATGCAATTACTAGGATTATTTAAGGCATTATGCAATAAAAAATATCTGGTGTGGGACCCGAATATAGGTGCAGGTGCCAATGATAATCTAGGTATTTATTTTTTAGGGCCTAATGACATTGATTTCTTGTAAATGTGTAATATTCAAAACTGCTGACAAAGAAAAAGTTAATGTTGTAAAAGTTAATGAAAAACAATCAACTTATAAATTTTTTAGACTCTCTCTCTCTCTCTGAAGAGAAATTTTTAAAAAGAAAACTTCTGAACAAACCTGTATTTTTTTGTACAACTCCAATACTTTTTCATCATCAAATGGCAAATAACCACAAAGCAATGCATAAAGTAGAACACCCATACTCCACAAATCAGCCTGCAATAGACAAAATAGTAAAGAATTGTTTGTACCATTATTCTCAAAAATGTTGAACAGCCCAGCAATAAATTCTTTATGAAACAATTATACCTTTTTCATATATAATCCAATGATAACCTTCAGATACAAAAAAAACCCAAACACCAAATCTGATATTTTTCATTAATTTAAATAAAGGGGAGGGCAGAGGATTCATAGCAGGTGGTAAGGCCCCACAAAATAGATCTTCTGTTTCTCAGGCCATTTTATGTAAAATTGCATGTGGGCAGGCGTTTTTTTATTTTATGTTTCTTTTTTGTAATTATTTCTTTCATCATCACAAGTTCAGGTTCTTCGTTTGTTTTATGTTTGAGGCCTCATAATCTACAGAATAGCATGGGTGGTTGTGTATTTTGTCTCTTGTGCAAGAAAGCTATGCAATGCTAAAGCATTGCAAAGCCTTGTTGCACTCGAGGGAGAAATTTTCAAATTTTATTAACTTGGGTAAACGATCAGACATAAATCATTTAATTTTTTATTTTTTTTAATTTTGCATTGGTTATAAGAAGAGAGCATGCGGCAGCCAACAGGACCATGCAGAAGGACTTGAGAAACAGATTTTTTACTTTTTAGGCCTAACTGGAATACTGTATTTAAAGCCACAAACTCAGCAAAATCTTTCCAATCATTACAATAAATTTTTTTAAAAAGAAATTGAGCAAATGTACATTTCTTTAACAAACTCACCCAAACCCACCCAATACTGCACTAAAAACTGGAGATGGTCTGTTGACCGGTATACCCCCACAGTGGCATACCACCTAGTGTGGGTGACTGAAAAGGGGCATTCAATTTTAATAAGTAAAAAAAAATGCCACCATTTGGCCATCTTGAGCCCAAATGGGAAAAAGATTATGTCACGCACTGCTCCTCATCATGTCGATCAATTTATACTGAGTTTCACGAAAATGCAGCAAAAATCATAGAAGTAGTTCGCTCCACAAGTAATTTGCAAAATTCAATATGGCCACCAGTCGGCCATCTTGAATCCGATCTGGAAAAAAATTATGTCAGGCACTTCCCCTCATCATGTTGATCATTTTTGTGACGTTTCATGAAAATGCAACTAAACTGTGGAAGTAGTTCGCTCCACAAGTATTTTGCAAAATCCAATAGGGTCTCCAGCCGGCCATCTTGAATCCGATCGGGAAAAAGATTATGTCACACACTGTTCCTCATCATGTTGGTGAAGTTTCATGAAGATGCGACTAAAACTGTGGAAGTAGTTCGCTCCACAAGTATTTTGCAAAATCCAATATGGCCACCAGCCAGCCATCTTGAACCTGATTGGGAAAAATTATGTCATGCACTGCTCCTCATCATGTTGATCATTTTGGTGAAGTTTCATGAAAATGCGACTAAAACTGTGGAAGTAGTTCGCTCCACAACTATTTTGCAAAATCCAATGTGGCCTGCAGTCGGCCATCTTGAATCCGATCGGGAAAAAAATTATGTCACACACTGCACTTCATCATGTCAATCAATTTATATTGAGTTTCATGAAAATGCAGCAAAAACTGTAGAAGCAGTTCGATCCACAAGTATTTTACAAAATCCAATATGGCCACCAGGTGGCCATCTTGAAACCGAGCGGGACAAAAATTATGTCACACACTTCCCCTCATCATGTTGATCATTTTTGTGAAGTTTCCTGAAAATGCAGCTAAAACTGTGGAAGTAGTTCGCTCCACAAGTTTCCATGTGTAAAATGACCGACGAAAACAGACCGACGTACAAGTTGACTCCTATATACCCCTTCGTTTTGTAGGGGAATAAAAAGTAACATTCACATTTTACTCTTTTCATTAGGAAGTCACAAATAGCTTATACAGTGGAGCCCACCAAATTGGACACCTCTTAATTGTATATTCCTGTTAATTGTATATAACTTCCAAACACAAACCCATTTCCCATAACTTCAGAACAAGTTTGACCTGTTAACTGTATATGGGTTATAGAGTATATTCCTGTTAACTGAAGAAAAAATCTTGCAACATGTCAAGAAATAACCTTGCCAATCACCAAAGTCCCCTTGTTTATATGGCTTATTCCCTTTCACACTGCAAACCGATGTTAATTAATCTGTCACAGTAAGTTATAGTCTGTATCAAAACAATGCTCATGAGATAGGGCTGCACAATATTGAAAAATGAATACCGGTATCGGTATTCAAAAAAATACCGCAGTATATCGGTATATGGAAAACTGTTCAGATATATGAAAACAAGTACCACAATCAAGACTTGAGGTATCACAGTCGGTACGAATTAGCATGCCTTGATGATCCGGTTTGAAAGACCTTTATCCAACGCAGACGATATCAAAATTTATTATTTTCAAAATTAGTTTATCAGATCAGTTTTTCCCAAAGATTTCAACAAAACTCTGTCATGTGACCCCTCATTAGAACAAGCTCAACGAGCTCGTTCCAATGAGGGGTCACATGATATAGTTTTGTTGAAATGTTTGAAAATTATCTTTTCAACTGCTGAATTTGTATATTACGAGGGCACAAACAGACGATTCATTGGATAAAGGGATAATATTATTCATTCGAGCTACAGTTAAAAAACTCAAGACATCTTGAAAAATAAATTGTGGGTAAATAAATAATGATGATAAATCGATATTTTTGTAATTACACCGGTATTCAATCGATATTGGTTTGAATATCGGTATATATCAGTTTATCGATATACTGTGCAGCCCTATAGTGAGAAGGACTAATCTTGGTGGTGTTTGTCACCTCGAGTATTCAGAGAACAAATTTCAGCGCTGATGTGGTTATCTCAGAGAGAGGGTTGATAAGTTTTTTCTCTTTTATCTTTGCTTTCAGTGTTGTGCAAAATGATAAATGATCAATCAAACTTTAGTTACGAAAGTTTTATGTAAATTCAGGTCCAGGGATGGCAACAAACATTATTAAGAGCATTAGCCCTGCCAATGGTTCCAATGATGATGGTGAGCGGGTTGAAACAATGCACAAAATACCCCCGTGGACAAAATGCCCATCCAGAAAATATAAAATAGACAAAACACCCATCACATTTTTTGTGAAACTAATAGAAAAATGGGATGAAAATATGAGGGATAAGTGAATGAGAAATGACATGTGGAAAGGGTCAATTGTATAGTTGGGGAGATCGAGAAAGTGCCAGTGCGTGGAATTAGGAACCGGTTTGGACTGAATGCTGGGAGATAAGGAGAGAGAGTGGGGAGGAATAGCCCAACAGGAGAATGAGACGATGTAGGCCTCCTCGCAAGAGGATCGTAACAAATCAGCAGAAGTCCAAAGAATTATTATTATTAATTATTATTATTATGGTTTAAAAAAAATTGTAAAACACTAATGTATATTTGCCTGTGAACTTCTGTTATAATATATATTTGTCTGTGAACTTTTGTTAGAAATTTGTTTAAAAACAAGAAGAATGTTACTAAGGTAACACATGCCACCCCCCCCCCCCAACCCATCCCTGTGACCTTCACCTTGCAGATGCGGCAGAAACTATTATATGCGACATACCTTCTGACTGTCCTTAACATTTGTAAAAAGTTTAACAATTGTACTATGATTCGTTTCTGAGTTATGGCTGAGACACGAATATTGACCTATTTTTAGTGTGACCTTGAAATGTGACCTTGACCTTGAAGGTACGAACCCAGCTATGGTGTGTGACACATCCTCCCATGGTTCTTTATAATTGTGTGAAGTTTGATGACTGTGGCCCTAACCGTTTTCGAGTTATTGGCTCGGACACACACACACATGGACAGACACACGCACACTTCAGTCACTATATGCCACCCGACCTAAGTCGGGGGGCATAAAAATCATAAAACACTAATGTATATCTGTAACTTTGGTTATAATGTATAGTTGTTTACCATCTTTGTCTGAATAAATTCTAAGTCTGAAAGTGAACTGAATTCACTCTACTTTAAACTGCCCAACTAATTAGAACAAAACTATAGTTGGCCAGTCTTTGATGTTGAGGATTATCACACCACCTCACACCTGAACTGGAAACAACAGATGCAGGGCGAATGGGAATGGCCTGTTTATATACCGTTTTTGGCCTCAGTACATTCAATACAGGCATTTAATCTATTATATCTTGTTTGACAGAGCTAAATGAGCTCTGTCAAACAGGACATAATAGAATAAATGCTCAGTTTATCCCCAGAACACAAGAAAATAACCAAATTCCTGTTGAATGAATACTCACTGTTAATTGAATAATTTTCACAGGCCAAGCGGCTATTCAATTAACAGGGTTCCACTGTACTCCCACACTAGCACAAGCTGATTGAGATTGTTCCAGTGAAAGACCTTAAGCTGTGGTTGTCTTTCATCTCGAATAGCACAACAGGGACTACAAGTTTTAACTAAGCAAGCAAAAAACACTGACCTGTTAACTGGTAAAGTGCAAAATTATTTTTTTAGGTCAAAATTTGTTCATATGTCGCTGTCGTGTTACAATTTATTTTAGAGCACCTGCAAAATCCCATAAATTTGTAACAAGAAAAATCCATAGACTGAATAAATTTGCTTCAAAGATAACATGAAGCACATCCACACAATATGAAGTCTCAAGTTACAGAACCCCTACATTAGAGTGCATCCACAAAATGACATTCCACCACTCAAAACAGTTCAAAAACTGAACAGTATCATTAATCCATTATTTAAGAAAGGCAGACAACACTTGCAAACAAAATTCTTGAATAATTAAATTTTTCATTTTCTGCATCAAAAACATAGCTTATGGACCTCACTGGAATGAGCTCCTTCTAGTGAAGGATCAAAAGCCATGCATCTGAGGTAAAAAAGAAAATAATAAACATTGAATGGCAATTTTTGTTAATAGCGAAGGCTGATTTTAACCATCATGTTAGGTAAAGGGTTAAATGATCTCTATTCATATATTCAGTGTCCAAATGTAAGAAGCATTTTATTGTGTAAGAAATGCATTTTGGCAATTTTGAAATTCGAGTTAGAAAATGTTGGACCTGCCAATGTGTAGCTGGAAACATGATTATGCTGGTCTTTTATTTTAGGGACAGGGAGATACACAATTTTTAAATGATGATTATATTCTTAACTTCCATGAAGTGAAGTTACATAAAACAGAAACAGAAACTCAGCTGAGCAAGCTCTCTCTATGAAAAAGCTTATTTTACATTTTTTACAATTTCTTCCAAAACTTTTGAGACTTGAGGTCATGCTTTCTAATTACAGCAGCACTCCTCTACCACAGAAAAAAAGGCATGATCCTACATCTGACAGATCTTGGAAACAGATGGTTTTCAGGCATTTAGATTGACTGCATTTGGGCACATGAAATTGGCTGAATTTGGACTGACCCAGTGGAGCAATGTTTAGATGTGCAAAATGCCTTCAAATACTGCAATTTTCAGGGCACCAAAAGTGCTTCAATTACACAAAGGTCTGTGAAATTTCTTCTGTGTACATGAAAATCATATTTTGGGTCGGTGTGAATTAACTTGGGCCTTTTTAGGGCTAAAACGGTTAACTGACTGATCAACCTGGACCTGATTTTCGGGAAAGTTGGCTCTCAAATCCACCAGTCGACTAGTCGGGACATTTTTTAAGGCAGTGGTTGTCAACATATAATGTTGTAAAATTAGTCTAACATAACAAAAACTCGATATAATTGAATATCTTGGGATTGCATGGGAAATACCTCATAGAAGCTCTTTGAAAACATGCACCAATCAAGCCCACCATGATGTTCACATCCTTTGATGTTGCTGATAATTGACAGTCCGACTGAGTTGTATTCAATGTGGCATGGCACCAAATCAAGCAGTAACGGCACTTTTCATCCTGATAGTTCAAAGACCATGTATATTTCAGTGAGCCTAATAATCCCCCATCAATTATTTGGCAATTATTTTTTGGAAAGCACAAATAGGCGCTTTGCAAGAAATAACTGTAACATAATATATATAGACAATAAACATATAGTGTGTTTTTATATCTGTGTTATACAACGAGTTGAAATATGGTTTATTTTTTCGAGGCTTCGCCGAGAAAAAATAAACCATATTTCAACGAGTTGTATAACACAGATATAAAAACACACTATATGTTTATTGTTTTTATCTGATAACAAACAGACACCCGTCTCGTGCGTCTACCCGACTTATATATGCTTCCCACGGGCCTCCAAAGAAAACCAGTCTACGAGACAAAAGAAATAGGACAAGACGCATAGAGTTGTGTCCCTTACATTACAAAATCGATGACGGCGATTGTAAAGTGCGATTGCACTTCTTGCATCATGTAACTGCGCTGGAACAAAATAAATTTCAACTATTTTATTAACAGTAACAAAACGGTGTTTCAGTAGAGTTATTCTTTTTTTGACATAGTTCCAGTTTTCTTCCGTGTTTTATGCTGTAGTCCCAATATAACAAATAATTTTGCGTTTGTTTACAATTTTTACGAAGTGTTTTTTTTTCAGGTAGAGCAGACGAACTTTTAATTAGCGCAGTTCCACGAGTACTTTTGATCGAGGCTGTGACTATAAATAGTTCGCAGTCGCCGCATACTAATTACTATTAACATTCAAGTAATTTCTACAATGTTTTGAAGCAAAATTTTAGGTTGCCTTTATTGAAGCAAAATAAATAAGAAATGACACCATCAGAGGATTTTGACAAAGTGAAATATGCGTACAATTAAAACCTGCCCTGTGATATAACGATGTTTTATGAATGAATGAATGAAAATGGAATTGAAAGAGGTCAGAGGTCGTTGGCATAAAGTATAATTATATACAACACCCGTTGTATATACTTCAAGTATATACAACGGTTGTTATACTCTATGGTTATCAGATAAATAAAATATAAATAATAGATTTGAACTCTTTGGTCCGCCATCAGAATGTAACAGAAATCTTCTTGGAGTTATGTCCTGCCCCGTACAGTGTGAAGTAATCTTTTTTGCCATCGATGGTTTCTCTTCATTCTACTCAACTCCTGTGGGTATTGATCCCCATTATTGTGGTCACAGAATATCTTTCAAAGTCATTGACGGGCTCGTCAATAAGATCACTACTAAGACCTTGCCAATGCCAGATGCAACCAAATGGGGGTTTGGGGATCCCGGAATTTAAAATTTTCATAATCCCAGGCTGAATCATGGTTGCCCCATTAAGGCCTCATTTATTTTCATCTAGTGGAAACACTGCTTCCAATTCGTTAAGTCAAGTAACTTGGAGCTCTGCATATTTATAACTATCATTAATGAGAAACAATTCATGGTTCTCATTATAATTTTATTTACTGATTGGAACGTCCCCTCTAGCTGACTTTGAGTCAATTACTGCCGGCGACCAGTCGACTTCCAAAAAACAGTTAACCGTTTCAAAACTAGGCCAAATTCACATTTTTTACCAAAATTCACCAAATCAAGCCAGTCACTTTAATATGATGTTGCAGACATTGAATGTTACCAGATCCGAATGATATAAATATTATCTTTCTTCTCTGGACAGAATTCCAGTGAGATTCCTATTTGCAATTGCCAACAATAAATTTATGTTTTCAAGATGCTGTTTAGCTCACAAATTTTCTTGAGTTTTGTTGAATATTTCCTCCATCCAACACAATTTCACTCTATAATGGACCAGTCATGAGAGACCACCTGTCATGAGAGACTGCAAAACTGTGGCCAGAACTCTGTTTTGAGAGACCAGAAAATCAATTTTTTGCAATTTCAGAGTATTAAAATCAATTAAGATCAATGCATTGTGTACAGAAATCAATAGTTCAAAAATGTAACCAGGACGTCTGCCCAACAGTAAAATCATCAGGACAACTGTCTCCTGAAACCTTAATATCTGAAATCAAACACATGTATGTCAAATATCTTTCAGTGTAGATTGTTTGAAAACTATATTAATTAGCTTTCAATTACATTGTTATTCATTTGTATAACTCTTCAAGTCTGAACATTTTTTATCAAGATCTCTTTGAAAATATAAAGATTATTGTGAAAAACAAAAAAAACTTGGTTTGGCCTAAAAAAATAAAAAATCTGTTTCTCAGGCCCTCCTGCATGGTCCTTTTGGTTGCTGCATGCTCTCTTTTTATAACCAATTTAAACTTTAAAAAAATCAAAATTAAATAGCTTATGCCTGATATTTTACACAAGTTAAAAAAATTGATGAATTTGTCCCTTGAGTGCAAGAAGGCTTTGCAATGCTTTAGCATTGCAAAGCTTTATTGCACTCAAGGGATGAAATACACCACCACCCTTGCTATTCTGTAGATTATGAGGCCTAAAACTTGAACCAAGAACATGAACTTTTGATGACAAAGAAGTAATTACTGAAATAAAAAATAGAATAAAAAAACGCTCGCCCACATGCAATTTTACAAATAATGGCCTGAGAAACAGAAGATCTACTTTGTGTAGCCTTTCTGTTCATTATTTTCCTCAAGTGTGACAAAATCAAAGAGGATTAAGAAAACTAAAACATCCCGGTAAGCTTATTTTTACTTAAAGTGTAACTGAAATTTTAAACAAAACTTGACAGACACAAAAACAGACTTTTTAAGGTATAACTCTAAATTATAATAAAAATAACTCATTTGAAAATATTGATAGAAAAAGAAGAACACTTTATTTGTATAAAGTAAGAAATGACTATTTTGGATGGACCAGCTCCTTCACACCATAATCTCAAAGTTTTTCAATTTATGTCCTTTTAACTGTAATTTCTCAAACAATGCCTCTGTACTTGTATTAAAACTGAATTAAAATAAAACAATAAGGCCTAAAAAAATCAAAAATCTGTTTCTCAGGCCCTCCCGCTTGGTCCTTTTGGCTGCCGCATGCTCTCTTTTTATAACCAATTTAAACTTAAAAAAATAAAAATTAAATGGTTTATGTCTGATATTTTACCCACGTTAAAAAAAATGATGAATTTGTCCCTTGAGTGCAAGAAGGCTTTGCAATGCTTTAGCATTGCAAAGCCTTCTTGCACTCAAGGGATGAAATACCCCACCACCCATGCTATTCTGTAGATTATGAGGCCTAACACTTGAACCAGGAGCATGAACTTTTGATGGCAAAGAAGTAATTACTGGAATAAAAAATAAAATAAAAAAACGCTCGCCCGCATGTAATTTTACAAATAATGGCCTGAGAAACAGGTCTACTTTGTGTGGCCTAATAAAAAATAAGTTGAAAAATCATTTCTCCTCCATTTGTGCAACAAATTGTCTCTGGTTGGTCATTCACTGACCAGCAAAAACCTCAAACCTCCAATGAGAGACCACCTGTCTTGAGAGACCACTTTTGCTTGTCAAAAGGGGTGGTCTCTCAAGACAGGTTCTACCTGCTTTAAAGTTTAAAAAACTACAAAATACTAAAAATAAGAAGAAAAACAAAAGAAAACAAAAGGATAAATCCCCCCCCCCCCCCCAGCCCACTCATCCAGTTCTTCACTTCTGGATCTAATCAATGTTACTTATAATAACACTTCAACTGTTTTTTTAAATATCTAGTTACCTCTGCTCCAAGATACTCCTTTCCTGAAACTAGTTCTGGTGCTGCATATGCTGGACTACCACAACATGTATACAGATGATTTGCCATGCCACCCTGAAAAAAAATGCATTTTCTGAAACTGCTGAATATTTACGATGAAAAAACTGATTTCTTCCCCAAAGGAAAATACAGACATCGGCACGCAGGTACAGCCATGTCAATTTGGAAAATGGGCGAGGCAAAATGATATTGCATTGGCAAAAATGCATTTTGCTTTGGCAGTTTATAGAGCCCATTTAAATCAGCATTTTAGCCTTCCCAGTTAAGGTTTGCGAAGACAAATGCAAGTCCATTGGTTATGAATGCTGACTAGAGCCAGAATTTCAGCAATAGTGTCTTTTTTATGCAAATATATTCTGAATCTCGAAATCAGTATTTTAATCATTAACAATCTTATTCATTCTAAAAATAGGTCAGATTTTGGTAAAACTTAAGATAATGGCTTTCTTTAAATAAACATTTAGTTCTTCTTACCTACTTTGTGGTTCATCCCATGGATATGGTTCTCTTACAATACTGAACATTTAACAGTGACAACAAATCTCCAAATATTAACAGTTGATATCAGGTCAGCCTGTATATTACCAAGTACTGAGGTAGGCATTCCTGCAAATTATCATCAGATATGCAGCCTTCATCACAGAAGACTGGCTGGGCAATGTACATTCCCAAATAGCACAGGGGTAGTTCAACATTCACTATGTTTTGGAACAGTTAAAACTGGTCAGTGCCAGAATAGCACTGTTCCCAGTGAGCATGTCCACAATGGGTTCACGTGCGATTGTTAGATATTGTGATTGAGGAGGTGTGATCTGTCTGTGGAAAACTTGTTCAAGTGGTTATCAACAATTTTAATTGAGAAACTTTCATAATACATACTTCTCGAAGTTTCAGCAACAGGTACCTTCCATACTGGCTGGCATACAAGCCGCCACCTTTTCCCAAAAATATGACTCCAAATTACTTTATTTTGATTTAAAATCATAAGATATGGAAAGATTATACGAGCAGGAAAACAATTGAGTGCCATTACCTTTTCTTCGAAAAAAATATCCAACAATTTGTCACTGATGTCTAGTTTCATTTGATTAAGAATATTAATTATTACAGCTGTTACAGAGTGTGGGCACTGGGTGTCCTGTGTTTTGTTCTGTATTGTATAGTTCTTCTTATGAGCTATAGTATTTTGAGTGTTAACCCTTTACCTAACATGAAAAGAAAACAACACTTGTAAATAAAATTCTTGAATAACTCATTTTTTTGACTTTTTAAATCAAAACCATAGCTCATGACATCTCATTGGAACGTGCTCAACAAGCTCGTTCCAATGAGGGTTCATAAGCTATGGTTTTGAGACAAAAAATGAAAAAAATAATGAAAACTGAATGGTGATTTTTGTGAATAGCGCTGGCCGGTTTTTGCCGTTACGTTGGGTAAAGGGTTAATAGATAAGCCCGGTGCCCAAGTGGTGGGTTTGTGTTAGTGGTTAATTTTTGCTTAAGCGGTCATTATTAATGGCAGAATGGATTCTTGTTGCAGGCATTTCTTTCTCTTTGTTTCTGTTTATCCAACATGTGTATGTACATACCACAACAGGCCTGTGCTGGGAATGTGATGAAACAGACCAGAAACTTCAGTTCTTAGAGGGTTAAGAGCATATATTATTTTTATTTGAATTCATTGTTAATTTCTAGGATAATATCTGTTAAAAAAATTATTCAAAGAAAGTGATGAAAAAAAAGTTCTGTTTGAGACAGCTAGTTGTCATTTTTTTTTTAATCTGGTACTAAAAGTGACGGAGATGTTCTTACCCACATATTCATTGCCATTGAACAACTCATTAATATTCAGAAGTTCAAAGTTATAATAACCATTTTGATGGAAAAACTCAAGCTGGTGCCAGGTTTAATCTGTTTCTCGGATGGAGAGAAAAATAAAACAAACACTCCCTATAATGATACTGTGAGATATTTTTACCTATATAAGGCAACATGAGGTAATATACACAAACTCTCAAAGTATTCATTCCACGAATTGGGCGCCACCGATAATTTCAAATTGCTAGTACGAGTGTACTTCAGCAACTGAGAGAATTCGAAGTGATCACCAACTGAATGTCACTGCGACTTACACAACAGTTACATGTAAAAGGGGCAATTTAGTTCAGACTTTGGGGGTGTGATGTATACACCACCCAGTATGGTATCAAATTACCAAATTTAGAATAATAAATATCGGGATGAGAAAAAACTATCTGTGCGCGAAACCAAACCAGGGATATAACTTTAGAAGAATTTGGATTGACCCAAGTGACAGTGCACTGTAAAGATGAGCTTTATGCCACAATCAACTGTATGTGATCAGTTAAAAAAGTGACATAATTATATTTACAATTGAATGAAATTGTAACCTTTGTCCCAAATCACATTATTATGGACACCACTGACCAAACAGAATGCACTTCTTGCTCTCATGGATCCTTTAATATTAATGAGGCCACCATTTCAAACGTTTTTGGGGTTTTTCATTGGTTGTTTACTTAATTAGATATGCAATGGTTTTCAGCTGATAGAATATCCAATTTTTCCACATGCATACGCTAAACTTCGGAAGAAAATAACAGGCACTTTCCCAAATTTTTTACAGTTTATCGAAGTGTTTTTTTTAATGTGCCTTCATTAAAATGACTGCATTATTGAAGGAATACTTTTTTTTAAATTAGCTGCACGCAGAACAGCCAACACAATCATCAAAAAAGGAGGGAGAATGAAAATCACGCTAGAAACTGAAAGTTGCATTTTTATAAGAAAGCCTGACTTTCCAGTTTGGTTCCCGTATTTTCAAGTTAACAGTGCTGAGAGTGCGTCCAGCTGTGCAGTTGTCGTCTTCTGAACATTAAGTTTGTATTACTTTAGAAACACAAGTGGGAAAGATTTCAAATCATAAACATGGGGAAAACAGTACAACTGTGATAAATAGAACTAATGTTTGTGATTCAAAATATGAAAGTGAACACTATTTTTAACAACAGTGACTGTGGCATTTTGACAAATCTAAAATGAATAGGTACTTCTACAATGCATTAACCAGTACTGCCTACCCTTTGAGCTTGGCGAGTACTTATCAAACAGAATAAAAATCAGAAATCAATTGTTTACATATGCCAGGCTGCTCAAATTCAACACTCACTTTCAAACACCTGTGCGTAGATTTTGACTTCATTAAAACTCTTCCAAATGTGTGTTACAAATTTGGACCAGACTACAGTAGAGGCGTTTCTCCCCTACATATGTACTACAAGCATGTATCTGTTCACTTGCCATTTCACAGAATGATAGACATTAAAGTTGAAGCATATGGAGTAGGAAGTTCATCAATTAGTGTTCAGGGTCACTTTCGGCTGAGTAAAGGTTGATTTCAGTACAGAACAGAATAGAATTTTATTCGAAGAATGCAGTTATATACAAGTATAATGAATACAATAGGATACAGATAGTTATTAGCATCTTCAGTAAATTATCTGTTTGGGATCTTTTTGGACCCTCTGACTTGAATGCCCAGAAATGTCACACAAAGAGCCTAGCCTATGCAACATGACACCTAAAACGGATATCAAATTTTTGCAATTTTTCATTGTAATATGCATGGGTGAAATTTAGTATTACCTATTGTGAGAGTGTTCTCCATAATAGAAGGTATATTCTTTTTAAAAAACATATTTAAAGAATTTAAAGTAAAAAAAAGTTTTCGATATCCTTCATTAATTAAGCTTTATTAACAATTTGAGTTAATTTATTTCTAAGGTAAATGACAAAATATTTCAGTTGTCTCCCTTTCCTTCAGCACTGGGTTATCATACCAATACACTGCGCAGAAAAATGACAATTTCTGCCGACCTTCTTACACTGACATGTGCGATTGGCGTTATGAAGGCCTGTGTGATTTCTATAGTAACCTTATCACATTTAACAACCTTCCAACAAAGTTTTCAATTTCAAAGTCAAACTTTCAATGCAAATTGCAGTGTGAATTTCAATGGAACCAATATTTCAATGGAAAAGAGTGTAACTGAAACCAATTTCGACTTTTTATAGATGAACTGTCTCCAACACACCATTTTTTTGTTTTGAAACAGTGGTTAATTTTAATAAATTCTAAATGACACGGTGCGGGTCTTGTGATTCATTATTTTTGTTGGCACTTTGTTTTTAAATAGCCATTTCGTGCTGATTACTCCAACACACCTTTTTTTTGTTTTGAAACAGTGGTTAATTTTAATAAATTATAAATGACACGGTGCGGGTCTTGTGATTCATTATTTTTGTTGGCACTTTGTTTTTAGATAGCCATTTCGTGCTGATTACTATCAGTTGGGGCAAAATATAAAATTTGGCTAGTTTAGGCTATTTTCAGAGCTGTGTAATGAATTTTAACAGCAGCCGTGTTTACTTTGTTAATAATGCGGAAGCATTTTTTTTGTTGAAATAAAACATAAGAAAATGCATAAAACGGCCATGTCTCACAAGGAAGTTTTGGAGGGCGACTTGAATTTCGCCCCCAATGGAAGCCAAGGCAACTTGAGGAATGACAAGGTGATTTCTTTGCCCTAGTCGCCCACTTAGCTGACCCATGCACACTCTTGACAACCTGTTGCCATCACAATTCTGACTATTAAGTCAATAACCAGCCACAAATTCTCAGTTCAACAGCTGTTCCTACCAAATCATAGCAATCAATGGTTATCTCCCAAAACTTCTACAGCCAAAACTTCTACAACCCAGAACTTCTACTCTGTGATTGGTCAGTTAATTGTTCACACCTATTTTTGCAATGGAACAAACCAAACAGTGATTAGGAGATCACCTAAAATAACTGCTTATCTTAATAATAAAATTTGATGAGTTGTATGTGTATTTAGTAACAACAAATCACAAAATAATATTAAATAAAGTTAATTTTAGTCAGTGAATATAATTGTGATGAGTTTAAAAAATGGTATATAATGAAGTATCTCTTCATTTCATGTCATCAAAAATATCAGAATGGCTGGTTTGAGAAAAGTAGAGTTTGTTATGTCACAGAAAGGAACTTCCCAAGTACTCCAAGATGGATATTTGTATAACAAGAATGTTGCTAGAAAGACATGCATCCATTGGAAGTGTGTATTGTCTACATGTAAAGGACGTTGCACAACTGTGGGAGATATTTTAAAAAAATGTAACTGAACATTCACATGGCCCAGAAGACAGCAACCAAGTCAGATTCATGAGTTCTATGAGAAAGAGAGCCAGAGACGAAACTACACAGATGCACACTATGTACAATGAGGAGGTAGCAAGACAAAACCCGAATGAAGTTCACCAGGTTCCTTCATTTCTATCAATAATTCGTGCCTTATACAGGCACAGGCAGAAGACTATACCCACTTTACCACAAACCAGGTCAGAGGTCAATCTTGATGGACACTGGACAAATACATTAGATGGATGACCATTTCTTCTTTTCACAGATGGTGAGGATGACAAAATTCTGGATTTTTCCACCACTGAACAGCTCGAGTCACTTCAGTCAGATGAAACCATATATATGGATGGAACATTCACTTTTTCTCCTGATCTTTGGAATCAAGTTTACATTATACATGCACGTACTGGTTCAACCACATATCCAGAGGACATTGAGGTACAAAAATGGGTCCGTAGGGCTGCTGGTCTAGCACTCCTTCCTGAAAATACTATACAAGACACTTGGGTTGATGTCATGAGCTCTACACCAGAGGTCTCAAGAGCTACAGACTTCAATGACTACATAGTGACTACCTGGGTTGACGATGATGCAAGGTACCCAATCTACATGTGGAATCATAACATCACAACTGGACCATGAACTAACAACAATCTAGAAGGGTTTCATAACCGACTGAACAGGACATTACCTCACTGTCATCCCAACATTTACCATTTTATTGAAGTCATAAAAAATGTAGAAAATGCAGACAGAGCAAAAATTGGCCAATTAGATTTTGGTGCAGCCCCACCAAGCAGAAAATGTGTCTACACAGAAACGGAAAATCGTCATTTGAAGGAGCAGTTAAATAGAGGACAAAAGACAAACTTAGGATTTTTAGATGTTGTAGGTCATCTTCTGAGATTAGGTTGAGGTTGACCCTTTACCTAAACCTAAAAAAAAATATTTTTTTTGGTACTAAATCAACTGTTATATCTTTTGTTATAACTCCATTGTTATATTTATTAGGAACTAAATGTATTTAATTTTATGTCAAAAATCAAAACTACTTATATCCTGTATTTAATTTTGTGTCAAAAATCAAAACCACTTCTATTTATTATGAACTACCTGTATTTAATTATACGCGCCTAATCATGACATATGTCAAAAATCAAAACCACTTCTATTTATTATGAACTACTTGTATTTAATTTAATTTTGTATCAAAAATCAAAACAACTTTTAATTTATATGTGCCTTATCATAAAATTAGTAATAAACAACCCATTTTTCACATACTGTGTTTTTATTTAATTGGACAATCCCATTCACAAGTTAAGGTAACATGCACAATATTAATCATGCTTTGGACCCTGAAATATGTTGTTTTAGACTGTAGAAGTTTTGGCCGTAGAAGTTTTGGGAGGTTACCCAATCAATTACTCTGATACAAGTTTGTTCCTATTTCATCCTGTAACATTAACAATATCCACCCAACGCTGTTCACAAAATATGCCATTCAAATTTTGATTTTTCAATATTTGCCTCTAAACCATAGCTTAGGATCCTGCATTGGATGAGCTGGTCATGAGCACATCATTGGTAAAGAGCTTTTTTCAATGGAAATGTTCTAGTTACTCAAGAATTGTTTTGCCAGTCCTTATAGGTGAAGGTTTAAAAATTAAAATGTGATACAGAAGAAACCCTGTTAACTGAATAGCCACTTCTTTGCCAAAGAAAAATATTCAATTAACAGGAGTATACAATCAACCAGAATTGGGTCATTTTCCTAACATCTAGTTCTAAACTGTGTTTGAAAGAGCTCAGACCTCTGTCAAACAAGATATAAAAGACTGAATGTATCTACTTGATGTATTGAGGACAAAAATTTCTATAAATGAGGGAAATTCAGTGGATGTTGTATCAATTCTTCGTCAGATTACCTGACTTTTTATTCAATTAACAAGAATTTATTCTATAACCCATGTCATTAACAGGTCAAATTTGTACTCAAGGTGTGTAAATGGTTTGGTGCTTCTAAGTTATAGACAATTAACAGGGTTAATCAATTAAAAGATATACAATTAAGTGGGCACCACTCTAGTTCTATTTCAAAATCATTTTCTTTGAAAACAAAGAATTTAAATCAAAGAATGAAAGAAATCATAAAAACGGATGGAAATCTCTTTGAATTACAGTCAAGGACTTCTTGAATTTCCTGTGCCCATTTAAATCTGTGCATCCTGCTGATTATCTTCAGGTCTGTCATTTTCTAAATGGGAGGAGAGCAATGGAGGGCCACTTTAAATGAAGTTAGGAGATTTGGTGCAAATCAACACATTGGTTCAGAAAATAGAAATTTTGGGAGGGACAAAAAATTTGCCAAGCCTGGAACTGAAAATAGAGTTCATCAAATATTCCCTGAACAAAATTTAGTGTACACCCCATGAGGAAGCTAAAAATCTAGGGCTGCACGATATTTCGATATACCGGTAATACCGGTATTGGAATCTTCACCGGTTGAATAATGTCCATTCTATGTGAATACCGGTATATATCGTCTATAACGATATTCATTTTTAGCACGCGATATAAGTACATGGAATGTTCTCAACATATTGGCCAATATTCTCCCAAGCTTTTGTCCCATTGTCCGTTGAACTGCTGTAAAAACACGGTCAGTGAAGCAAGAAATTTTTGCAGACAAACGTGGCTAACACTGGGGTAATTAAACAAACAACATCGGTCAATGGTGATCAACCTCCATCAAAGAAAAAAAGGAAAATAGGTAGTTTATTTAAAAGTAAATTATCCCAGCAATGTGAGAAATCTGAATTTGTTGAAATTAGCCAGTGTATTTATCTCCCACAGCAATTTTCTCCCTTAGGCATACTTGAAAACAATTGTCAGCCATTTGCCCATTGCATGAAATGTTACGAATGGGATTCCCGTTACGCAAATTTCTCATTTTAATTTAACAACCACTTAGGCTACCCGTTTCCAGAAATATATATTGCGCAATCATATAACCCTCCATTATAACAATAAAGAAAAAAAGACAATTGTCTTTCGTATCATAATATTGGTGATATCTGACTGTCTTCTCAACTTTTAACAATTTTTCGATGATATACCGGTATATCGCGATATTTTATTTGATATCATCACTGGTATTCAAATCTGAATATCGTGCAGCCCTGTAAAAATCAAATATCAACCAATTCCATCCATTGTATCATGCGAAGATTTTTGTAACATTTGGGAGAATTTTCTTTCCCCCATTCATTGGCTTTATGGGAACATAATCAAAATGTGATGCTTTAACAAACTGCCGCCGGAAATTTCACTGACATCAGTCACAAGGTTTGGGGGAGAAAAGAAGTCATGAATACCATGTTCACATGTTGCTGGACGAAAAGTGATCACAAATGTTCACCCTGATTGTCACTTAGGTGAGCTAAAAAAACATATCAACAATTTTTTTCTACCAATGGATTGAATCTTTGTCATCCCAGTGAGAAGCAAGAAGATAGCACATCATGGATTTAAGTTTTCAATTTTCTACCAATGGAATGACTGCACTGGCCTGGCATTCTTAAAAATGCATGAGGGCTAAAAATCGCTCTCCTTGCATGGCCTAGGGGAGCGATTATTTATTTATTTATTTATTGGTGTTTAAGGTCACCTATTTCTGCACAATGGCTAACCATGACCGTGACAGTTTTATGGGTGGAGGAAGCCTTAGTACCTGGAGAGAACCACCAAGCAACAGCAAGCAACTGTCAGCTCCCCAACATACTAACTCCACACAAGCAGGGTTAGCATTGGTTGAAGACAGTGCACCATCGACGTGCAGTACGCCTTAGTACACAATGTCACCGTGCCCCCATGTGGGCAATGGGGGTAAACTAAAAGTGTCTTGCCCAAGGACACAACGTGGTTGACGCAGGTGGAATTCAAACCGAGGACTTCACAGCTTGCACCTCTACCTCCTGAGCCACCGCGGCCCAGGGGAGCGATTAGCTCTCCTTGAGCTTACAAAAGCTAAAAGGGGCAAAATGAAGTTTAACTATTAATGAATTCTGCCTTGTGGGCTTTGTACATTTTATTTAGTGTTGCTAACAAGGTAGTCTCTGTGAGACGGCTACACTGCCCCTTCCACACCTCCAGGCCTCAGCAAGGCCCGGAGGTGTGGAAGGGGCAGTGTGGACATCTTACAGAGAGCACTAACATAGCAGAGATCTGAAAAGACGTGGGTTTTTATTTTCTAAAGACATGCAGGCTAGTTTTTGCCCTCCTTAACTTTTTTAAGGCAAGCAGTAGGCGAGCGAATAAATCACTCTCCTGAAAATGCCAGGTCTGAATGCAGGTCATTAAAACTGGCCATTTTGGTGTTTTCCGGTTTGGTTCACTTTTTCTTTTTTTTGGGAGGGGGGGGGGAACCAGAAAACTGAACCTCAAGAAAGAGCAAAAAATGGACGAATGTGCTTAAACTGATCAAACTATCTTACTGGGAGGAAACTGCACTAGTGGCCCCTATGGACTCTTGTCAGTTAGTCCATCTGGAAAAGGGATGAATACATCATGTTCTCATTGTCACATTTTCTCCCTTACTGACTCGTACACCTGACAAGTCAGTAAGGTACAAAATGTGACAATGAGTACATCAAACAGATTAGTTGAACTCTATTCATTTGAGTTTCATCCTTCGTCGATGGCACAAGTGCCATACCGATTAACCCATACAAGTGGGTGTGTAGTTTTGTGTATTTACTACATGTTCTTAACACAAAGAAAAACTGGACCAAAACCAAAGTTTTTTTCATGAAACAAAACCAAATTTGAAAAATCAAAACCTCGAACATGGAACCTTTTCTTTCATCTGTATTTAGGTTTAGGAATATACTAACCTTTGGTTTGGCACAAAGACCAAAATCTATTAGCTTCAAGTTCTGATCTTCATCCAGCAGCAAGTTTTCCTATAAAAAAAATAAGAATAGGTGGACTGATTGTTTATTTTTGTTTAGACAATGGTGCCCAGTCAGCCCACTTAATTGGATACTTCTTAACTGGTTGACTGCAAAATTATTTTTCAAAGGTGATTTTAAACATGGATATTTTGTTCAAAGGTACCATACTACCAGCAAGAGTAGACTTAGTTTTGCAAGATTTTGTTCATAATTTTTTGTTACTATTTATTGGAGAGTGCCAATAGACACTCTCCAATAAATTGTAACCAAACAATTTTATATAAAAGAAATTCTACTGCTGAGCAGAAATCAAACTAATGCATTCCGTGTAAAGCCACTAAAGTGGCTTTCAGCAATTTTCAATATAGCAAGTCGGGGGGCATAAAAATGTGACAAGATATCATTTTTTTTTGCTCATCAAAGTGTGCCGACAACGTAAAGTGAAAAAACCTGATATGACACTACATTGCCAGACAGCAATGGGTAAACTATTCTATGGAATTTTCAAAATATATTTGGTAGAAGTATGCAAAGAGGTAAAATTGACAATAGCTAAAAAAAAAGTGGTGAATACCATTTGTGTCACCATATATTGCAACTGCAAGAGCCAGAACAATGGCCTTGATTTTCAGCTGTATATTAGTTTCACTCATGAGAGAATACAAAGCACCTGATAAAACTAAATCCTGAATTTCAGACATCAAGGTATAAATTTATCTATGCCGCATCAGCACCTAAGGCTATATAATGGCGATGAAAGTATCTATTTTTAAAAAAGACAATTACTCACCATTATTTAATTAAAAAGGAGTTATTGAAATATGAAATGTGAGGAAAAAAAAGTGTGAACCGTAATGAGAAAGTGAGACCAGTTGTTCAAAAAAAGAATAATGCGGTGTGAATCAACATGTGAAATAGATATGGATAGGTGAGAAGTTAAAAGAGTAAAAACAATTAAAAATTTATTAAAAAGGTTGATTACTTTTAAAAATGAGATAACTTTTTGCAGGCTCGTAAGATAAAACAAAACCCTTAAAGATCCAACTGTAAAATACTGCCCTCTAACATGATTAAAATCAGTACAATGTAAAAGAATGTGCTCCACTGACAACACCTGCTGGCAGAGAACACACTCTGGTCACATATTACCCTCTAACAAAAAGGAATGCGTAAGTTGTGTATGACCAATATGACATCGCATTAAAACTGCAAGATCCTTTCTACAAATGTTACTAGATGGGTAGTGATCAGAAATAGTTGGTCGGAAGTGATGAAGCTTGTTGTTTGTCGCTTCATCCCAATATGCCTGCCATACAGATTTGATGTAGTTACTCATATGTGGTTTAAAGTCACTGAAAGGGATGTTAAAATCAGTGAGAGGCTTGATTAAAGCATGTTTTGCTGCACTGTCTGTTCTGGTGTTACCAGCGATACCTACATGTCTGGGAAACCAGCAAAACACAAGATCATATTGGCCATACATGAGAGTTGTTAACTTCTCACAAAGTTCCAAAATGAGAGGGTTCAACTTGGGGTTGAGTAAAGTAAGTGAAGAGGAAAGAGAGTCGGAAAAAATAGTCGACTTCCAGTCATGGAGTTCTGACGCAAGCGATTTTTAGCTTGCCATAACTGCTCACGCAATTTAATCTAGCAGAAGCCTTTTTTTGCTCACCTACTTTCAGCTATTTTCAACAGTGACGGACCATGGAACGTATATGTACAGAATATGCTGGGTACATGTGTGTCGGCCACTACATGTACCAGTCCCCCTGAACTTCTTGATCGATCTGACCACACTGGGGTGGAGGGGACAGGAAAAATTAATACAGGTTCATTCATTAACATTTTATTAATTCATTTAAAATTGATTGGCTTGAATGCACTCGAAGGAGAAATTACCCAACCTGGTATTGACTAAGTCTTTAGCAAAAAGCAAAAAAGTGAAAAAGATTTCAGGAGAGCAATTTGCTCGCCTAAGTAGGTTCCAAGTGAGCGATTTATTTCCACCCTGGATTTTTCAGAAATCCAAGCCTGGACTTCTTTTCCTGTACATTCCCGATATGTTCAAGCGCGTGTTGTAAAGCTGAAAATAGAACTTTGATTTGGCATTCTGACTGAGGTGATATGATCACCAGTGACAACGACTGATGATATTTTGTCACCATCTTTAGATCCATCTGTACAGATTCTTGTATATGCACTGTATTTTAACTTAGTTTCGGCATATTTCTGCTTAAACTGCTGAGAATTTGTTTCAGACTTTATAGTAGAAGCTAAGTCCAAAATAACTGTTGACTTTTTAAGTTGCCAAGGAGGAGTTCGTGATTCACGGCATTCTTTATCGTATCTGGTTCAATTTTGGCAGAATCCATACGAGGTTGAATTCTTAATTACCAGTGGAGGTATACGTTTCTGGTGACGATTGAAAAATTCAATATTTTAAGGTTCGGAGACAGTTATAAGCAGGGTTTGATGGATAAGAATGGAGTTAGACATACTGGAGTGAGAGTTTAATTCTGCATTTCTCAAAAGAAGACTCCTCTGCTTCAACAAACATTAAATCTGTTGGTGATGTTCTAAACGCACACAAGCTAATTCCAATACCACTATTATGAACTGCATCAAATGGTTTGAGATACAATTTCCTTGCAGAACCAAAACTACACAACCATAATCTAATTTTGATCGAACAAGTGATTTTTACAGATGGAGTAATGTTTTTTGGTCAACACCCCAATATTTGCTCTCAACAACCTTCAGTAGGTTCAGTGCTCCCTTACATTTCACCTTTAGTTGTTTTATGTGAGAAGTGAAATTCAGTTTGTTGTGAAACAACAAACCTAAGAAGTTCACTTCCTTAAGAACTTTAATAGGACTCCCACCGATTTTTAACTCCGGATCGAGGTGATGTTTCCGAAACTTACAAAAATGAACACAATTTATTTTTGCCTTTGAAAACTTAAAACCATTTTCTGTGGCACATTTTTGAATTCTATTTAAACACAGCTGAAGTTTGTGCTCGATAGCATTCATGTTTTGCCACTATAGCAGATTAAAAAGACATCGACATACAATGAAGAATCTACCATATTTTCAATTGCATTGATGATACTATTAATTTTCACCGAAAACAGGGTAACTGATAAAATACTACCCTGAGGAAGCCCCAATTCTTGGTCGTGAGGATCAGATACTGTTAACCCAACACGAACATGAAACTGGCGGTCCTTTAAAAAGTTTTCAATAAAAAGACGCATACGCCCTATTCAAGGTATAAAGGAAAATTTCCTCAAACTGAACCATGAAAGTGATATACATAGGTTTGCCACATCAACTGATGAAAATATCCAAATTATCCTCAATATTCAAGATTCAAAGATTGCCACCGGCAGCTGCATTTGTAATGTTGGTTATTTCAAGGATGAAAATCTGACAGGTGACAAATATGCTAAGCACGCTTGTTGGGAGTTCATTTTTTCATTCAAATAAAACCAGTAAAATTTGACATTTCAATGACACAAAAACATCAGAGCAGCTTGTTCACGCCTTTGTTACTAGTTGCCTTGACTATTGTAACTCTCTTTTGATAGGTTTTAAAATCTCCATCCTTGAAAAACCACAGCACATCCAAAATTGTGCAGCATATGTCATCACCAAGTCTAGAATGTACTGCCACGTGACACCGATCCTTTTAGCTCTCCACTGACTTCTGATTCAGCAGAGATTCCAATTCAAATTTTGTCTTCTTATCTTTACATGCATCAAAGGATCTGCAAGAACGTACTTGTCTAATTTGCTTAACAGTCACAAGCAACCAAGATCTCTTCGGTCATCATTATTATGAAATCTGGCTCAATCCTCATCTAAATTAAGTTCTGCTGGTGATGGGGCATTTGCCATTGCTGGGCCTAAATTATGGAATTCTCTTCCAAACTGTCCAAAAGGTATCCCTTGAATCATTCGTCTGGTATTAAAACATATCTTTAACGTACCTTCCAAAAGGCATTTGGCAATTTTCTACAGCCATAGACCACCATGTGGAGATTTAATGTTATAAACATATTATCATTATGAAAATCACACACTGCATAATCACACCACATTCTCCGAGACATCAATTCCGGAAACAGCTACAAATACACACAAGCAAACCTGAAAATAAGCAGACTGTCATCTGCAAAATGAGGGCCCCAGAGGGTGAATTTAGTGATGCTACCCTGCACAGCAGGGTAGCATCACAAAATTTACCCTCTGTACCTCAGACTGAATCAAGGTCCCAAGCCAAAACAGAAAGATGTACCTGGAGGATAAATTGGCCCACTGTATGGGATAGCATCAGCAAATTCACCCTCTGGGGACCTCATTTTGCAAATGGCAGGTTGCTAATATTCAGGCTTGCACACATGCAGCCACAACAGAATATTTGTGGTAAATCAGTGACCTCTGTCAAACAAGATATAGTTGATTTAAATTTGCAACGGTGGAAGGGGAAATTTTCTATTTATTGATTTATTGGGGTTTATTGACCCCTTCAACAAGGGTCATCTTCTGTCAGACAGTTTTACGGGTGGAGGAAGGAGCTTGCGACTGGGTCTGCAATCCAGACTGTCTAGTTTGGTAATCGAACAATTTAGGTGCCTCCTCAAAAGTATTTATAAATGGTAAACAAATATGAGCATTACCAAGGTTTCCATGGTTGAACAGGACTACAGAACAAGATTCAGCCGTTAACTGGTTGAGTGCTAGAAGACCACATTTGAACACGCATGATCATCATTATGCTACAATCTGTGTTGCTGCCATTGAAGATCAAATTAAATCAATCACACAAACAAAATAATGAGATATGTTGCAATAAATAAAAAAAGTTAGCGTTTGTCTCTACCTACTGGTTTCAAATCCCTGTGTGCATATCCCATACCATGGATATAGGCCACTGCTGACACAATCTGCCGAAAAAAAATTCTTGCCTCATCTTCAGATAATCTGTCCTTTGACACAATGTAGTCAAATAATTCACCTTCTGGACAATACTGAAATACGAGAAAACAAATATACAGCATGGTTCTTACCGTGTTAGAAAAACTTAATTCTATGACTTTTGATGACCAAATTAACTCAAATTTCATGACCTGACAAATGCAAAGGCACATAATTTCCATAACTTTCTACAGACTACTAGGAGAATGCCCATGCAGGACCAATCAACTGAAACATCAAGGTAAATGCAATAAAAATCTCTCATTTTACATCACTGAGATGATATTTTTACAAAATTTCTTCTGCAATGAAGTGTTTGTCAAATACCTGGTCTACAAGCAACCAGGCAGCCAAAGTGTTTGTTTTCCCAAATTTTCCTAACCTGTCGGGTGCTAAATTATTTTTGGTCTGCAAAATTTGTTCATGTGCCTTTGCTCATAACAATTTATGGAAGAGAGCCTGTTGGCACTCTCCCAAAAACTGTAACAATGCAAATCCATACCGACCAAATAATTTCACTAAAAAACATAATGTAAGCAATTTAACAGAATATGGACCCTTTTAACCCTTTACTCAATCAGACGATATCAAAATTTATTATTTTAAATTTTTTTAAATTTTAAATTTTTCAAAAAATTTCAACAAAACCATATCATGTGACCCCTTATTGGAACGAGCTCGATGGGCTCATTCCAAAGAGGGGTCGCATGATATGGTTTTGTTGAAATTTTTTGAAAAATAGTATTTTTTTCAGCTGCTGAATTTGCATATTACGCAGGCGGATGTGGCCAATTTGTTGGGTAAAGGGTTAACTTGAGGCCTTCAGTGTAAATCCCAAATATGAGCTTCCAGCACTATACCAATTTATCATTTTCCAAATTACCCATTTTTAATACTCTTTAGAGGCAGGAATTTCCGGAATTCAATCCGATAACTTTCAGACTTTTCCATGAATCGCTGTACTAGGATAACAAAAGCAGACTCTTCCTTGATCAGATCATGAGCTGGTTTGACACGCAAAATAAAGTGGATTGGGATTTCAGAAACAAAATAGCGAAAAAAATCAAGAACGAACCAAGAAAAAACACATGAAAATAGTACAGATTCAATGCCCTCACATTTTCATTTTGATGGGTGAGGTACTAAAGTGTTGTGGAGAGGAAAGCAGACAGGGAATTTTGAATAGATCATGACCCCATCAAGATCTGGTCGAAATTCTCTGTCCAATTTTGTAAACGCAGTACTGTAACAATAAGGCCTAAAAAGGTTTAAAATCTGTATCTCAGGCCCTCCTGTATGGTCCTTTTGGCTGCCACATGCTCTCTTTTTATAACCAATACAAACTTAAAAAATAAAAAATTAATGGTTTACATCTGATATTTTACCCAAGTTCCCTTGAGTGCAGCAAAGCCAAGCCTGGAAATAAGCAGACTGCCATCTGCACAGCAGGGTAGCATCACTAAATCTACCCTCTGTGAACCTCAATCTGAATCAAGGTCTCAAGCCTGAACAGAAAGAGGCACCCAGAGAATAAATTCACCCTCTGTTGACCTCATTCTACAAATGACAGATTACTTATTTCCAGGCTTGAACAAGGCTTTGCAATGCTTTAGTACTGAAAGGCCCCTTTGATCTCAAGGGACGAAAAACACAACCACCTACGCTATTCTGTAGATGATAAGGACTAAAACATAAAACAAACTAAGAATATGAACTTTTGCCGGGTGTAAACAAAGCAATTTCCATGTTCATCGTGTTGAGTTTTGTGTCAACCATGTCAACTAGTTTTGAGAAATATCATGTTTACATTCGTAGAACCAGTGTCATCATTTGTATTAACTGAAGGGCAACTCTGGACAACTTTAAACTATGGGATATCGCAGGTTTAAAGACGTACAAGGTGGAAATTCAAACAAGAAAACAGTCTAAGGTCATAACTCCTGAAAATAAATTCACCACGACTGGTTTTCAAACTCACCTAAGACATTCTTGAGTAGAACACATAGACCAAATTTGGTAAATATAAAATAACATTTATTTAAGTTGCCGTGCCGACATCGCAACAAGGGCAAATAGACAAGTAGACATCCACACGTCTTTATCAAAACATTGGTTGTTGACACAACTCAAGCAAAAATGTTTCCCTTCTTAGAATAGATTGTGGATGAGAAAAACGAGGACAAAATACAAAATTCCAAAGATCTAAAATGACATTTTTTACGACACACCTTGATCATTCCAAATCCATGCAATTGTCAGAAAGCTGTCACAGTTGTTTTTTATGACAGTTTTTTGAGATGATTCAAAGTACTCCATATAAATGAATATCAACAAGGTGCAATGCCAGTGGTATCCCCCCCCCCCACCCCTGCCACCCCTCTCCCCCCAAGAAGTAGTTACTAACCAGAAACCATAAAAATTGAAACTTTCAAAGTCGAAAAAGGACTGTAACTCTAGAAAAAATGATTGGACAAAACCTGTTACCTGTGATTATCCTTTCCCCCATGGTGGTCTATCAGCATATCAAAGATCATTTAAATCCAGTATCTACTGACTGAGATATGAAGGTCCAAAGTTGTTATGGATGGACAGATGGAAGGATAGACAAATGGATGGACCCCATTTCTATATCCACCCAAACTTTGTTTTGGCGGGGGATATTTAACCCTTTACCTAACATGAAAAGCAGACGACACTTGAAAAGAAAATTCTTGAATAACTATATTTTTTCATTTTTTGTCTCAAAAACATAGGTTATGACCCCTCGTTGGAACGAGCTCGACGAGCTCGTTCCAACGAGGGGTCATAACCTATGTTTTTGAGACAAAAAATGAAAATATTTTGAAAATTAATTGGCGATTTTTGAGAATAGCGCTGGCCGGTTTTGGCCGTTACGTTGGGTAAAGGGTTAAAAGAGAATCTCATTTGGTAAAATATAATTACATATTTTTCCCAGTTCCATTCAAAATGCTATACATGCAAAATAAAAAAAAATTAACCTGTCAGATGGACACATCTTTATCCATAATCTCTAGAAACCTTCATTTGTGCCTTTATCTCACCCCACTAAGATTTTCTAACCCATCGTTAATTGGCTTGCCACAATCCTATATTTCTAAATTGCATTACATCCAGAAAACGGCTGCTTGATAGTAGGGAGCTATCACAACAGTATTTTTCAAAAAATTTCAACAAAACCATATCATTATTCCAATGAGGGGGTCACATGATATGCTTGTGTTTTATTTTTTGAAAAATAATATTTTTTCAACTACTGAATTTGCACCATTACCCATGAACTATTACCCATTCTTTTTTGGTGATAATTTTCTTTTCAATGCTCACTGTTGTTTCGTATAATGTGGAGATGTAGTTTGAAAATTTATCAACGGTCCTTGAAGAAGGCCAAGAGGCCAAAAGCTTGACAAAGAGCAATGTAATACTATTAAAATCACAGGGGCATTACCCGACACATCAGAGCCCTAAAATTTTCATAATGCATCCTGACGAAATTTGGAGAGATATGGTAGACCTTTTCAACTCACATGATCACCATTTCTTTCTCACTTTCTCATCTGACTTGCTAAGATGAAATAACTTCAGGGAATTATTGATAGTATATGAAACACATTCTTAGACTGAGAAGCCAGAATGACTACGTTTGAGACTCAGGGTGATTCTTGGCAATGTGCGTGGCACAAAACAGACAAATCGGAAATCCATCCCCCATAAACTCTGCGCTGTTTTACCCTGGCCGATATGAATAGTGCTTCAATTGTCTTTGGTCATGCAGTAAGAGAGAAACCCAACCATGTGGTCCATTTACTGCTGAGGGGTAAACACTGGTAATGTAGGTGCGTTAAAATATCATTTTATGTCACACACATTAGGGCAAATAAAAAAAATGAATTGATTCTCAGGCAATTTTTTTTTCAAATCAGTGAGGGAGGGAGGATTTTATTTTATTTTTTTGTTTTTATTTTTTATTTTTTTCATGTAAAGGGTTGAGTATACTCATTAAATCTTTTTGCTGTCTTTCCACTTGAAAAAGAGAAAAGGTTGTATTTTAGTGTAATTATAGTATACCTTTTATAACTAACTGCCGTAACAACAGCTAAAAGGATTTGTATTTTATTGTTCTTTTTAATGGTATAGATCTGTCAAACATCATGATCCATCAGAATAGGCCCCTGTAACCAAAGCTTGGGGTTGGAGTTCTTTAAAATGGGAAACATGGCTCTAAATGATTGGTTAAACTTGAGTTTATATCAGTGTTGCGGCCATTATTATCCATTGTGCAGAAATATATGACCGTAAACACCAGCAAATAAATAAATAATTAAATCATGATCCAGTATATCAGAATTTTCCTTGTTACAGTTTATGGGAGAGTGCCTGGGCACTCTCCCATAAACTGCAACAAGAAAAAACAATGTACTGCAAACACAGCTAAATAATTATATGTTGAGAAATGTGAAAAAATTACCATTCCAAGTTTTCACAAATTCTTCAAGAAACATGACATAATAAAAATGTCTAATGAGGAGGTTCAAATCCAACGAGGGAGGGCCTGAGAATCAAAACATTATTTTTTTTTAGCCTTACCCATTATTTTTCTTCTGGGTGGTAGTAAATAGGCCACATGGTTGGAATTCTCTCTTACTCTCTGACTAAAGCTTTCTAAACCGCTCCATCAAATGAAGTACTACTCATATCAGCCAGGGGGAAACAGCAGAGTTTATGAGGATTGTATTTCCGATAACAAAGAATCACCCCTCATCACATTGACTATTGGCAGGTTCAATACAACATCGAGCTAACTGCCTCTAAGAATTGTGCACTAGACAATGCTTAATAAATTCAGATTAGACTGATGAAATTAAAATCGGATGTGGAAATGTGTAGAAATAGAAAGAAATCAGTAGAAATAGCAGTAAATACAGTATTGAAACCAGGTAAAACATCAAAATCTTCAACATATTTCACACCTGTTCCTGCTGCACTTGTCTTAATACTGTTCAGGTAAAATGTCAGTATATACCTTATACTCTCCTGATTACCCATGTATACACTGACCGCAGTGTCTGTGAGAAAGTTTGAATAAATTCATAAACTTGACAAGAAATGTGACCAAATTCCAGTTGCAAACACTGGAGAATTCTATTTATCTCTAGCTAGTTGTGGGTAGATTAAATGTTGGGAATGGTTACTGGAACAATACAAACTATGTTGCAGCAAAATACCCGTTGAAATTGCCAAGCAAAGCAGTTTATGTGCCATTTACTCTAATTTTGGGGGGTGGGTACCCAATTTCAAAATGGGGAAAAAATTATTTCCTTCAAAAAAGGGGTGGGTGGGTGCAAAAGGGTGGGAAAAAAACTTTCTGTGCCTTGTGTCAAACATTTTTTTCCTGACCACCCTAAGTGGAATAAGATAGCATCTGCAATGCTAAAGCATTGCTGATGGGACTTTGTTCCACTCAAACGGCGATATATGGCATTTTCTTTCATCCACTTTGGTGAAACCTGGTCATTTCTCTTTTGAATCTATTAAGTTAATATTGCTAAGATAACTGTGGGGTGAGCTGTCACCACTAGAATATTTACAACAAAGAACTCTTTTTTTGGTAGTGATACATTCAAAGCTATAGCTTAAGAATAGTATGACTGTCAATGCATTAGAACCCTATTCTATACAGTTCTAATTAATGGAAGTATGTAGCACTTGTCCATGCCAAAAATTCTAAACAGAAAATCTTTAGTTGTGATATAAATAAATTGCTCCATCATTCAGCAACAACTGATAGGCCCATCTACTTGTACTTGCAGTTCAATGGTACAAAATAGTCTAACAAGAGGGGCAATGCAAAGCGTGTGCAAATGCCTCTGACACGCCAAAAATTTTCTAAGTTGAAAGAGAGAAAAAGGGTCTTAAATTTGGAAAAAATGTGTGGAAGAAACTCATACTATACAGGTATCGTTTCCTCATGATGCTTTATTACAACACCAAATATCATTCAAATCGGTGTAGCAGTGGCTGAGATACAAGGAAAAATGTTGGGATGAACAGATGAACAGACGGGTGGACAGAGGTCTCCTCTAGATGCACCTTCGATTTTTCAAGTCGGGGGCATAACAAGTAAAGAATACTTATACATACATGTAGATGTAACAAGTGACGGCTTTGCACAGAGGTTTTTAACTTTAATTGAATTGTTTGGATACATTCAGCTTGTGCAGGAACCTACTCAAAGGAGCGGTCACATTCTTGACCTACTAATAACTCGACAAGATGATGTACCACTACTGAGAGACATTACTGTGCACGATCCAGCTTTATCTAAACAAAGCATCCAAAAAAAGTGTATTACTTTTCGAAAAACAAAATCTGTAGACCTAAATTCACTAACAAGTGACATTCAGGCCTCACCTTTAATGACTAGAAGTGAAGATGAGTCATCTGACTCATTGGTTTTTCTGTACAACAACACTCTTACAGCCATTCTAAACAAGCATGACCCTTCAAAATCTAGGATAATTGTGCCCAGACAGCAAGCACCTTGGTTTACCGATGACATCCGTGAAGCCAAACAGAAGCGACGCAGGTTGGAACGACTTTACAATAAAACTAAACTTGAAATAAACCATCAAATGCTGCGACAACAAACAAACATTACAAATGAATCAACAAAAATGCTAATGCAACTACTACAACAGCTTGATTACAGACACATCAGACAGTAAAACATTATTTACCATCACAAACCAGTTACTTGGTGACACGAAGCGTGTAATCCTTCCTGAACACTCAATTGTTGCTGATCTGGTGTCCAGATTCAGTGACTATTTTATTTCCAAAATTAGGCTTATTCAGGAAGTGATTGGTGAGGCTGAACCACCTCGCCCAACAAATCTTATCATAAAAACACATTTTTCAGAATTTTCCCCAGTATCAGAGGCTGAGGTGTCAAAGTGCATTTTCTCATCACCAAACAAATCAAACAACCTTGATCCAATTCCCACGTCGCTCTTGAAGTCTGTTTCTACATCGCTCGTTCCTATCATCACTAACATTGTTCAGGCTTCACTTTCTGAAGGACATGTTCCTGATAATATGAAACTAGCCTTAGTGTCACCACTCATTAAAAAACCATCACTTGACCCCAATAACTTGAAGAACTACAGACCTGTCTCAAATCTGGCATTTGTGTCTAAAGTCATTGAAAATATCGTTGTCAGTCAACTAAATAGGCATCTATCTGTTAACGATCTAGTAGAACCCTTACAATCGGCATACAAATCCAATCACAGCACAGAAACTGCCTTATTACAAGTACACAATGACATCAACTGTGCCTTGTCTGGTGGAAAAGCTGTTCTTCTCGTACTTTTGGATCTTTCGGCTGCATTCGATACAGTAGATCACGATTTTCTAATTGCAGTGACCGTTGGGAGCGGGAGAGCAGGAGAGTGGAAATTCACTCTCCACTTTTAGATTTTACGAGAGTGATTTTTAAAATAATGCCTCGGGCCAATTCGCCCCCAGGTGGAATAACGAGGATTGGTGGTGATTGCTGTTGAGAAATCAGTAGGCCTAATAACGCGCGATTTCCAAAATAATTGGTTTTATGACGTTTCGACCTTGAGACGTTTCGGCCCTAAGAGGCCAAAACGTCTTAGAAATTGGGCTGAAACGTCTTCACATTCGGTAATTCTTTTTTAGATGTGATTGTGTGGAGGGGTTAAAGTATGCTATCGCCAGTATCGGCGCATTTCGTTTCTCTCTTCAAGCATCGTGAAAGCGAAACTCGAAATGCACCCCTTCTCAGCAAACCTGTCGTCAGCAACCACCTGTCTTTAATGACCATTTTTGGCAAGTCCCAAGGGTGGTCGCTCATGACCAGGGGTCAGCCTGGCAGCTGATTTTAGGGAGAAGTGACTTCTCCCTTCAGAGACTTTAGGGAGAAGTCAGGACCCAGGAGGGAGAAGTCAGTGGACATGAAGGAGAAATCAGAAAAAAAAACATAAAACGTATATGACATCGTGACAAAATAAATGAACACAGAGGACACAATTGTGGAGAAAAAAATAAATAAAAGTTTATACAAACACACACAAAACTAGGTCAAGATGGTTACATAACAGAATGTAGGTTAAAATCCCCCACCCCACCCTACAAAAAACTGTGTCGTTCATGGTTTCTGAATACTCCCTAACTCTTTGCCTAACAGTGATGACTAAGGTTACCGTGCAGTTGATTTTGTATTTGCCTCAACGATGTGGATTTGAAATTTAGTATGACCCATGGTGAGAGTGTTCTTCTCTGTAACAGAAGGTATATTCTTTTTAAAAAAATATTTAAAGTGTTTAAAATAAATTTCAAGTTCATATAAGAAGCTGGGTCATTCATGGTTTCTGAATACCCTAACTGAGTTGAAAAGCGTAGTTAAAAAAGTTTTCGATATCCTTCGTAAATTAAGCGTTATTAACAATTTGAGTTAATTAATTTCTTTGGTAAATGACAAAACATTTCAGTTGTCTCCCTTCCCGGCTGCGCTGGGTAAACTAATAATACACTGTTCAGAAAACTGACAATTTCTGCCAACCATCTTTCACTGACACGTATGATTGGTGCTTTGAAGGTCTGCCATTCTTATCCATCCAAATACCTGTGATTTCTATTGTAGCCTTATTACATTTAACCCCCTTCCAACAAACTTCACAAGTTTTCAAAGAAAAACATTCAATGCAAATTGCGGGGCGAATTTCAATGCAGCCAATTTTTCAGTGGAACAGAGCATAACCGCAAGCAATTTCGATATGGACGAACTGTCTCCAATACATTTTTTTTGTTTTGAAACGATGGTTAACTTTAATAAATTCTAATTAACTCGATGCGTGTCTTGTGTGATTCGTTGTTGTCTGGTACTTTGTTTTTAAATAGCCATTTTGTGCTGGTTGCTATCAGTTGGGGCGAATTGTTCGAACGACTACACCATTGCAATTCTTTTCAGAAATCTAAAATTGGGCTAGTTTAGGCTATTTTCATAGCCGTGTGACGGACTTTAACAGCAACCGTGTTTACTGTTTTTTGCGGAAGCGTGTGTTTTTAAAAAAATAAAACATAAGAAAATACAGTAAACTGCCATGTCTCCCAAGGAAGTTTGGGAGGGCGACTTGAATTTCGCCCCAATGTAAGCCAAGGCGACTTGAGGAATGACAAGGCGACTTCTTCGCCCAAGTCGCCCACTCGGCTGACCCCTGCTCCTGACAGGTTCTTCTGTACTTTGCACTTCTCCGACGAAGGCTTTGAACACGACCGGAAGATAAACGTGCGCGACTAATTACTCGCGGTATACGAAAAAGCGGTGCGCGATGGTGCGCTGGCGCGATCGCTTGCCTTTCCCAACGGTGACTGTAATTGATATTCTGAATCAAAATGGGGTAAATGGGACTGTTCTTAAATGGTTTCAGAGTTATCTGGAACAACGTTCCCAACAAATTCACATTGAAAACACCAGATCCGAAAGTGAAGCATTGAATTGTGGTGTACCGCAGGGTTCAGTTCTTGGTCCCATACTATTTACCCTATATACAGCATCACTTGGACGAATGCTGAGAGATCTTGGTGTGCCATACCATCTCTACGCTGATGACACACAGCTCTACTTAGCATTCAACCCATCCGATGCTTCGGAAACAGTTGGCACCGTGTCTGAAATGGAAAGATGCATCAACTCAGTCAGACAATAGATGTCCAGTCACCAGCTCAAAATGAACGATTCAAAAACCGAAGTATTGGTCATTTCAAGGAAAAGAACAACTTTTTCCTCTCCTATTCAGTCAATCGATGTTGGTGATTCCACCAGTCACCAGCAATGCTAGGAACATTGGGGTGTTTTTTTATGCTAATCTCACCCTTGAGTCCCACATTAAAAAAAATAGTAAAACTTGCTATTGGCAACTCAGGAAGCTGAGTAAACTCCGTTCCTTCCTTAGCCGTAGAGCTCTGGAGCAACTGGTTCACTCCTTCATAACATCTCATTTTGATTACTGCAATTCTCTTTTCCTTGGTTTACCACTCATATTGCTGCAGCAGCTACATGTACAGAGAATTCAGAATATTGCTGCTCGAATTATCAGCAGTGCTAAACGCTTCGATCATATCACTCCTATTTTGAAGTATCTACATTGGCTTCCAGTCCAAAGTCGAGTGCATTTTAAAATCCTCCTACTAGTATTTAAATGCATTCATGGTCTTGCACCCGCGTACCTGAGTGACCTTCTCTCTCTCCACACACCCACACGCTGCCTTAGTTCTTCTGACAATTTGTCACCGACTGTACCTTTCATGAGATCAGTGGTGGCGAGCAAGCAGGCTTTCTCAGTTGCTGGTCCACGACTCTGGAACGCATTGCCCCAGAATCTTCGCTCACAAACAAGTTTACCCACCTTTAAAAAAACAGTTTAAAACTCATCTATTCACATTACTTATTTCATAATTTCCGCAAACACAATCTGTTAAGCGTTTTAGAGCACCCTAGGTGGTTTCACGCTATATAAAATTAATTATTATCATTATTTATATTTATACATGGAGATACTCAGCACTGGTAAGACAGTCGTAATATCGTAACAACTGGGAAGTGGTTTCAATTCGAGAGATGAACCTATTGCCAGGCTCGATTCACAATTCCATTTGAGAGAAAAATCTAATTTGTCAGGCCCTACTGCATATACTTACTTGTCCTTCATGAGCATCAATATCTATAAAGACAGCAATTAAGAATGAATACCTCTAAAATCATGTAAAACTTTTCATCTGTTTCTATAACTTGAAATAATTTACAAATATGCTGGTGACAGAGCTCTTTCATGGCAGCAATCTCAGTTTTCACTCTTGGTAAATCTTCCTGAAAATAATTTTTTCTATTAACCCCTTCACACTGATGTCGAAATATTTCAATCTGCAAAATTTCCAATAATGCAACTAGGAATTTAATTCAATCTTGTTTGACAGAGCTCACTGACTTCTGTCAAACAAGACTGAACTGGTTAAATTCCTAATTGCATTATGGGAAAATATTGGAATTTGAAATTTCAGAATTTTGACATCAGTGTGCAGAGGGTTAATGAAGCCTATATCACATGACAACAAAAAACTAATAAATAATATACAGTTAATAATGTGGATCACACCTAACACACAAAATATTATTTGAAGTTCTGATTTTTTCAATTAAAAGATCATCAATACTCGATACATAACAGGATGTTCAGGGACCGATCAGGACTATTTAAAATACACTCTAGCCTCGGAGCCTATTTTTTCAATTCATGCGCCAGATTTCAATTTACGGAGTCACACTGCTGTTTGTAACACACACTGCAAGTATGTAATAGCTCTCATCATTTTCATTTAGTACACTATAGCAAACATTAATCTTCACTGTGGTTTCTGATCAAGTCTTGGCTGCCTATTTAGGCAGCCAAGACTTGATCAGAAACCACAGTGAAGATTAATGCTTGGTAATTAAGACTTGAAGTATTAACTTAAGCACTCTACAACAATGATAAATGATAATCATATATATAATACATGTAAGAGTGTCTCTCTCGATTATCCATCGAAAGAATTTCAAAATATGATCTGAGAAGTTACGCGCCAACTGAGAAGCCTATTTCGGAGATTTAAGAGCCAGGTCCTGATGTTTCAGAACCAAATACGCACTGGCGCTTGCCCAGGTCAGTCCCTGGATGTAAAAACCATTACATTCACCATGGGAATTCCGAAAACTTGAACAGTACTTGTTAACTGTGGTAAATGTTATGTTCTGCTTTTCTGTTAAAATAAGACCAGGTAAACAATGCCTGGAGTGGAGGTCCCTCTAACATGGGGAACGTAGGTACAAACAATTGGCAAAATTTGACGTCACACATATGTTGTGATCAAGATGTAACTATAGATGCTGAAAGTGACCTTACCCCCCAATAAATAAATGAACAAGGGCAATGAGTTGGCACAGCCAACAGATGGTCCCTGAACACCAAGGGTGGCTACCCATGCACCCCCTCCCACCTACTGCCAAGCATAAGTTTCTAGTCATCTGCTTTATTGATTTTGAATTAATAATTATATTATCTCCATGAAACCATACAGCAGGCCACCAAATGTGTACTTGGGATACTAATACCCCCGCTTTTTGAAAAACTATATTTTAGTGGTTAACAAAGTCCAAAAAGGGGCCATAACTCACATAAAAATTATCAGATCACACTCAAAATCAAAACCTGTCTGGCATATTGTCTATAGTAAGCTATATTATTCCAAGTTTAATTGAAATTGGACACCTATAACTCAAGCTACCATCCAGAAACCAATATCAACATGTCTTCTAAGTCAGAAAAGGGCCATAACTCTACCAAAAAATATCGGACCAAGCCCCAATCAATCCCAACCTGTGTTATGTGGTTATAAAGATATGTAAAAAATTTTGTTTCATTTCGTGCAGTCAAACTAAACTTATCGTGTGGAAACCAATATCAACATGTCTAAGTTGGGGAAAAGGCCGAAACTCTGGTAAAAAACACCGGAGCACACCCACTATCAATCACACCCTGTATTATGTGGTTATAAACCTATGTATAAAATTTTGTTTCATTTTGTTCAGAAAAACTAAAGTTATCGTCCGGAAACCATTTGTTTTGTGGACAGACAGGGTGACGACTATATGCTCCCTCAAAATTTTTCGGGGAACATAATAAAATCATTACCCAGAAGTCAATAAAAACAGTGGAGCCCTCTCAATTGAATAGCTACATTACCAGTGAAAAAAATTTGGTTGATATGGGAATTCAATTAACAGGAAGTTTATTTTCCTATATTTTTGTGATAAACTTAGCATTTATTCTATTACATTTATTTATTTATTTATTTATTGGTGGGTAGGTCACATATTTCTGCACAATGTCTAATTGTGACAGCAACATGGAGATAAAGCAAAGTTAAGTCCATCATTTATACTCATGTTGTCCATTTTAGAGGACTTTCACCCCAAGCATTAGTGACTGAAAGCCAGTATTGGAGCTCTCTTGAAAAGTAAGGGCTTCCTTCAAAAAAAAGCTTCCCATTCAATAAATGTGCTTTTTCTTTAGTTACAATTAGACAATATTTTGTTAACATAAACTTGTATGTGTATTTGCGACAATCGCCAGTTCTTACCGGAAAAGTGAAGGTTGCACTCCATTGACTCATGTCGCAGTAAAATAACCAGTCGCACACACTTGGGCAGTGTGAGCGACTGGTAATTTTACTGCGACCACAGTCAATGAAGTTTAACACTGCAAAAAATGTTCAATTTAATGTAGTTCTTTCGAGCCTCGACTTGTCTAGTAGTGAACGTTATTACAATCGGAATCGGCATTAGAATCAGCCGATTGTGAACGCAAATAACTGGTAATCGGTCAGTGACCATTTTTAGTAATCGATTGAACACAATCTATCAGCAAAAGACAAATGTTTCTAAATTTTATATACTTACACCAAGAGCCTTTTTGTCCATAATTTTGATTGCAACTTTTTCACCCGTAAGTGCATGGTAAGCGAGTTTGACTTTAGCAAATCCACCTGAAATATAAATGAAAGGTTTAAATAAACAGCCATATTCATTTGAGTATCCTAATGGACTGGACTAAGTGAAACTTTGTTATGTAAAAGCAAATGTCTATCAACAAAATACTACGAATTCTGAACATAAAGATTGAACCCTCTCTTTCAGTGATCTAGCATTTTTCATGGTCACAGATGATGAGATCACAGAAAGTGAAAAGAATGGCATGCATCCAATGAATAATTCAACAGGGTGTGTTTTTCAAAACAAATCAGAAAATTGAACTTGGCATTTGTTTAATATCATAAAAACAAGTGTCAACTTGCCAAAGGAACGTAAAGTTACCATGTGGAAATCCGAAAATAACAATATTTTTTGAAAAATCAAGAGACATTACTAAGGAATTAAATGCATTTGAAATCTGAAAATTAAACTTCACATTCGTTTTGGTAAAATTGTAAGAAACACTGTCATTTATTTTGTCATTCTGTAAAAGGGAAATGAAGATAACACATGGACACCAAAAAATAGTTTTGTACAATAAAGGGCCAATCAAATTACTTTTTCTGAAAATCAAACCTGACCTTCCCTCTATGACCAAAAGTTCACCTGCAAAATTTGAACACATTCTGTCAATGAAATTGAATGTTACATGAAATGCATACAGAAATGTACATATATATGTATGGAAAGATGCCTCTTTTTGGACAAATGGGTGAGAGCATAACATTAATGTACACATGGATAGAGAGACGGACACACATACAGAAAAATGGACTTGGCTGATACTTAAGACCCCATTTTGATACATGCAGAATGGCATAATAAAAACTAGCTTGAACTACAGTTAAAACTAGAAGTCCTGTCATGAAATGTGCACAAATAGCATGTTGATCTGTGAGTTAATATACGCGTTATGACCATAGTAAGGCTATCAAATTCTGTACATATGGCCTGTGCACAAGCAATGTTTCAGCCAATGGACCTCCGGGTAACCCGGAGGTCCATTGGCTGAAACATTGCCTGTGTTTGCTATGAGTAACCAGGAGAACCTGCCATGCTTTGGATGCCATTCGATATGGCAATTGGCTGAAATTCCTACATGCAATTAAGCCTAGACAAGTGTATGGTTCGTGACAGGACTTCTAGTTTTAACTATGGCTTAATCCATCTTCCGATTTCGAGGCACTTTTGTCGTTCTTGCAAACCACTGTATCCGCAATTTTTATTATTTTGAGTGGACCATAGCACGCCTTGGCTCTTTCTAGCAAGCTACTGAAGTCTATTCATGAGAAAAGGGTCAAATAATACAATACGTGCATGGAAATGTTTACAATATTGCACAAATTATTGAATTACTAGTGGATGGATATGCGCTACGCAGTTTTTTTTTTATGGCAACTCATAATAAAGTAAGCCATCTCCACAACTGAACACATGCAGTGATGATTATAAAAATTTACCAGATCCAATAGTCTCTCTTAGGTGGTAATATCCTTTCAGTTCTACATACTGTGAACTCATTTTCCACACATGAAGCAGTACCAATGAGTATGGAGTGAATAACTTCTATCCCAGTCTGAAAAATAATAAAATAATTAGATGATTTAACCATCTACACAGGTTTCTGAAACAGAATTTTGAGACAGAACACAGTGAGGGACTGAGGGTAGAGTACAGGGAAATTAAATTAATGACCCAAGGTGGATGTTTTTCTTTTTTCATGAATGCCTAGGGTGCATTTGAAATACAGGAAAACAACTTCAGCAAAGGTCATTGATTCCTGTCTCCAAGACTCTACCTGTATTCTGTATTTATACCATGATTAAACTTTAATTAAGTAGATGATTGAATGAAGCTGATATTTTTAAAGAAAAATATCACATTCAGCATTCTGATAATTTCCTTGATTGACAGTTTTGTGCCAAAGCATTTAATTCACATCATAACGTAACTGAGATGTGTAACATCCAATCAGATACATTCTTAAATGACGTTCTGACACATAATCCAGAGTCCATGCGTGATGTACTTAGCACATTTCCCAATATCTATACTGTATCGCATAACATTGAATACGCACACCAAATAAATATGATTCAACCATCTACAAAGGTTTCTGAAACAGAATCTCCGAACACTTCACTGTTTTTTTTTTAAACAGTAAATATTTGTGAGCTCCTCACTGAAACAAACCCATACAAGTTCATTCAAGTTGTGCTTGATTTGTTAATCAACAGTCAAGGTCACTTGTACAGTATAGTCACCGTGGATTGGTCGTAATCCACATGTTGGTAGAGATGTCCATGCATGCATTTTACAGTTAATAAAAATCACGATCAGCAAAATTTTAATTAGTGAAGCACTGGGTTGTACCCGGTGCTTCATTAATTAAATTTTTGATGATTACTTCTATAATTTGTGTTTGGAATCTAATATTATTGCATCCGTGGAAATATTACCCAAGCATGGAAAGTGACCAGTCCGCGGTGGATGTACTCTATCATCTGTGACAACACTTTGGGTCAAGTAAAATTTCAAAACAATATCATAACAGTGGAACCCTGTTAATTAAATAGCCACTTTGCCAATGAAAATTATCCAATTGACAGGATTATTCAATTAACAGGGATTGTGTCACTTTTCTGTATTCCAGAGATAAACTTACCATTTATTCTATCTTGTTTGACAGAGCTCCATGAACTCTGTCAAACAAGATATAATAGACTAATTGCCTGTATTGGAGGTACTGAGGTAAAATAGGTCTTTAAACAAAGGAAAACTGGGGAGAGTCATGGTAATTTCTCAACAGGTTATAATATTTTTTATTCAATTAACAGGAGGTAACTGGTGTCTCTATAACCTACATTCAATTAACAGGTCAAATTTGTACTGGAGGTATGATAAATGATTTTGTGTTGGGAAATTATATTCAATTAATAGGGTTATTCAGTTAAGAGATATCCAATTAAGTGGGCTCCACTGTACCATAATTGAGTTTGATTTGGTTCATTCATGACTTCTTTGAATTTTGATGGGGAATCCCCATACTCCCATCTCACAATGTGATCATCTGTCATTTCACAAGTTCTTTTTAACAACAAAATATTTAGTATGCGAGTACATGTACACCAAGACCAATGGAAATATTGAAACATGCAATCACTGATAATAATTTTGATGCAACAAATCATTCACGAAAAATTATATTCAGTAATTGTATATTTCATTTTAACCCTCACACTCAGTTTAGTTACTTGTCTCCGTTCGAGGACATGGATCAAGTTAGATATAACTCCTTTCTCTAAATTCCAAACTCAGAGAAGAAAAATCATTTACTATTATTTTGTTGCATCACATGCAATAGGTCCAGGGAGGACAGCGTTTAATAAAAAAAAAAAAAAAAAAAAAAAAAAAAAAAACTTGTTGAAATGCAGGAAGTCGAAATAAGAGTACATTAGATAAGATTTTAAAAAGTTATGAAATTTCATTGTTGTTGGCCCATTAGAAAATGTTGTCCTTACACATGTAACTCTCTAATTTTACTCCATTTGCATATGATTTCTGAGATTCAATCTGACTCAGTATCTTTTACTCAATCCCAATTGTATTATATTATTTATTTATTTATTGGTGTTTAAGGTCATATATTTCTGCACAATGGCTAACCATGACCGTGACAGTTTTACAGGTGGAGGAAGCCGGAGTACCCGGAGAGAACCACTGAGCAACGGCGAGCAACTGTCAGCTCCCCAACATACCAACTCCACACAAGCAGGGTCAGCATTGGTTGAAGACAGGGTGCACCATCGACGTGCAGTACGCCTTAGTACACAGCGTCATCGTGCCCCCACGTGGGCAATGGGGGTGAAGTGTCTTGCCCAAGGACACAACGCAGTTGCCGCAGGTGGGATTCGAACTGAGGACCTCTCGGCTTGCAGCCTGCACCTATCCGAATTGTAAGGTCCAACTCAGCAATTTTTCTACACCACTTGTCATTGAAGAAAACATTGTAGAGGACCAGAACTGGAAATTTCTATCAGTCTTAGCAGAGCTTTATATTCCACCAGATTTTCAGAGGTAACTGGTGTCCCAAAACTGCAAGAATGAGTTGTTTCAAAATTCAAGGAAACAACATATAGCTAAGTTTTCCTTTCCCTTTTTTTTTAAAAACTTTTTTTGTCCATAAGTAATTTTATATATTTCTGCTCATCATTGACATGCTACTGTGCATGTCCTTTGGCTTTGTAGTTTTGTTTCTAGGCAAGTCTTGACTGCTTTGTAGGCAGCCAAGACTAGCCTAGAAACAAAAACATTTTGTAAGGCGCAATGACAGATGCACAACACTGAAACAATATTGAGTGCTACACTTACATGTACCATTGTCGGCAGACTCCCATTTCTGAAATGTGGACAATTGTGTTCGTACCCATGTTAAATTTGACTAGTTTGATAGATTTGGAATTTTGATGTTGAGACTTGCACCCATATTCAGCCTCTGTCATAAAAATCTCTAAGAGGTAGTACATGATTGTGGGGCAGAATAGAATCAGATCAGCTACCAATACCAGTAACCAACTCATGTACAGTTAAAACTAGAAGTCATGTCATGAATAGTGCGCTTATTGAGGCTTAATTGCGCGTTGGATTTGCGCGCAATTCCCATATCGAATGGCATCCAAAACACGGCAGGTTCTCTTGGTTACTCATAGCAAACACATGCAATGTTTCTGCCAATGGACCCTCGGGTTACCCGGAGGTCCATTGGCTGAAACATTGCTTGTGCACAGGCCATATATACAGAATGTGATAGCTTTACTTGGGCCATAACGCGTACATTAACGCGCATATCAACATGCTATTTGTGCGCATTTCATGACAGGACTTCTAGTTTTAACTGTATACTACAGACTTCAGAAGGCATGAATATTGGGTGCTAGCTTTAGAAGTTCATTTCGCCAGAAGAGCAGAAATTGTCCTCAACTGAAGAAAAACAGCACCCTGTTTCTACAATTTAAACAAAATAAGAAAAATGCTGGAGCTCAGGAATAAGACTTACCAGAAAAGTAGAATAAAATAGAACACCAAAAGGTACTGCACACTTTTATACACTGCTGAACACTTTTATACACTGCTAGATTCTGTTTCAGTTTCACATGCAACATGTGTAAGTGATAAACAATCATCTGAGCTCAACAAATCTCTGTTTATATTTCATATAGTTACAACAGTTTCCTGAATGTAAGTACACAACTGAGAGCTTCAGGAACCAAGTCATTACTTTGTGGGTTCTCAAGAACATTGGAAGTCACCCATATTCAAGTCTATGACAAATGGTGTAGTTTTCCAACCACATCGTTTGACATTTGTACTGCAGAAATGAAGAGTTACTATCTGATCAACACTACTTGCAACAGAGTTCATACCCCTACACCACCCCAGAGTACTTTTCATTTTTGGTGAATGGTCATCTTCAAGCATTTTCCTGGGTCATGCATCTCCCATTATTATACAGTACGGCCGCTGTGGACTGGTCCCTTTCCACTGGCAGGCAATATTTCCACAGAAGCAATGAGATTGGATCACAAACATGAATTATAGGAATAATCATCAAAAATTTAATGAACCCAGTGCTTCATTAATAAAAAATTTGCTGATGATTTATATTACCTGTTAAATTAATGTGTTGAAATCACTGCCCACACATGGATTATGACCTGGAGCCAATACTATAAAACTTTTACAATTGTATTTTCTAGAATTGTATTTTCTACATATTAATATAACTGACTAAAATGAATCATTAGCATTTTAAAAGATATGGCAATTCGCCTACTGGCGAATTTCCAAATCTTTGAAAATGCTAATGGTTCATTTCGACCCATTGAAAATCACATGTAGAAAATACAATTCTAGAAAATACAATTGTAAAAGTTTTATAGTATTGGCCCCTGTCAACGGTGACTACTGTATTATTTTAATCCCTCCACCCTGATGTCAAGATACTAATATTTGAAGCAGCAGATTTTTCCTATAATAAAACAAGGAATTTAACCGATTCAATGTTGTTTCATAGAGCCCAGGGCTTAAATTTCGTCTAAATTTGTGAGAATCCATTTGGATTCTCGTGAAAATGTTTGCGAGAATCCATACCTACTATGAGTGTCCCAGGATCCCATGATGCCACCATGGTTGAACCACTGTTGTATACTGATAACACATGTTAACCTTTTACCCAACACACCTTTTTAATTTTTAAAACTAAATTTGATAATTTTTAAACAATAAATAATAAATAAATGATAAAATAATTAAATGAACAATAGTTACCAATAAAATCTTACAAATATGGCTGTCGTTGGAACCGGCTCAATGAGCCGGTTCCAATGACAGCCATATTTGTGCAATTTTATTGACAAAGTGTCAGGATATTTCAGGTCATGTTAGCCTTCTGCTGGATAATTTGTTGCCACTGTGTTAAATAAAGGGTTAAGTTGACTAAATTCTTTTCACGCGAATCCTTGCAGAGGTGCAGCGAGAATCTACATGGATTCTCATCGGTTTTATTGCGCGAATCTTTGTGCGAATCGATTCTCGGATTCTCATCGAAATATAAGCCCTGAGAGCCTCATGAGCTCTGTCAAACAAGACTTTATTGGTTAAATTCCTAGTTGCATTAAGACTTCAAAAGAAAAAGAAAAATCTACTGCTTGAAATGTTAATATTTCGACATCAGTGTTCAGAGGATAAATCACCTCTGATATTTTTACCAGCTGGATCAACATCCTACTAGAGCTGTGGTCTTGGTGACATACTCTCACCTGCTGAATAATAGTGATGTGACTTTTAATTTTGAAGAAAAATTTTGGCAATCGCTATTATTTGGAAATGAGACAAAGTGAAAATACCATCACCATTGTTAATTTTAACCGAAAATGAAGGACATCACAAATGGGTTTCAATTTAATTGGATTTCAATACAGAGCAAAACTGCAATATACAGGTATATCAGCAAACATTTCAGTTTAAAAACAGGTGACTTCACATGCCATTTTTGCAATTTACACCCTTTTCGTTATAAACTGTGGTTGATGTTTATTTTCGATGCTGGGAACTCTGTTAATTTGTAGATTGGAACTTTGTATAAATGAATAAATGAAAAAGAATGTCAAATTAATGATGGATATTAAAAATTGGTGATACTTGTGATGTGAATAAGTTCTGAATTCAGTGTCAAGCAAGTCAATTTTCATCAACTCTTTTGGAGCCTTCACTGGATAAACTTGGTGTTTACAATTGCCTGACAGCAGACAAATAATTACATGTAGGAATGGTGATCTCTTTTTGAAGGCATGGTTAATATGGAAATAATAGATTTGTGACTAGAGCTGAAACTGTTAAAGGATTTTCTGGATCGATTAATAACATGGATTAACCTTGGTTAACCGATTAATCACGTGCCCTAATAGGCAGCTGAATAAATGCTATATCGTTGATGACTTACAGCATAAGCCCTTTACCCAAGGTAACAGCTGAAGTCGACCAGCATTATATACAAAACTCTCCAGTTAAATTTTATTGTTTTTACTTTTTTTTCTCAAAAACATAGCTTATAACCCCTTATTGGAATGACCTTGTTGAGCGCATTCCAATGCGGGGTCATAAGCTTTGTTTCTGAGACCAATATTGAAAATTTTTGTAATTCAATAATTTATTTTGCAAGTATAGTCTGCTACCCGCATTGGGAAAAGAGTTTACAATGACCATTTCGAGCCACTGATAGAGAATAATGATAATGCTGGTGAACAAAAATGTCAGCATGTAACTTGCATGCTTTACTCTGTATCATATAATTGACGTGAATCAGTGTGACAATGTTTGCCTGTTTTGGAGCAAGTTTGTTCCTTTGTTAACGGTTATTCGATCAATTACTTTTTGATCGATCAAGACGTTGATCACTAGTCAATCGATTAATAGGTTAACCGTTTCACCTCTATTTGTGACAGATTATATTGTTAGTAAAACTAAAAAAAACTGGGTGTTTTCTGCAAAAGATTGTCAGCACTGAAGGGGAGGAGCTAGTGAATAAGACTTATTTGCTTATATAACTGGTCGTGGACAGATGTTTCACCAAAAAAGGAATTGACAATACAAAAAGGTCTTCTATACAATTGTTTCTCATATAGCCACAACAAGCAATTAACAATGAATTACTTGACAATGTTTTTACAGGAGTTTAAAGTAACAATGGGGAAATGTCTTGAATTCTGATTCTCAGGCCGATATTTTTATGGCCTGCTTTTTGTATCAACACTCTGTTCAGACAGGGATTAACCATTTCATTAATCATGCATCTTAACAGAGTAGGAATTATGTAACATTTATGTAGTTTCGAAAATATATTCTGTTTATAACCTGTTGTTGTACATTATATACATTTAGTTTTAACACAACTGTTAACAATACAATCTTGGTATAACACGCTCAAAATTAAACAAGTACACCCCCAGACGTGGGCTATGTTCCATGAGAGCAAGTTCTTAGATTGGACATATTTTCAGACAACGAATTGTCAAAGTAAAAAAAAATGGAAAAAGGGCCAAAACTTGGCCAAAATTGGTCAGATTGAAACTGAAGTTAACAGCCGGATATCCAATTTCCAAAGTAAAAAAAAATGGGAAAATGGCCGTAACTCAGCCAAAATTGGGCGAACCAAACCAAAGTTTGAACTTGACCTACGTGTTCTTGAGACAAACCTATGTACAAAATTTGGTGATGATTCAATAACTCAAATTGAAGTTATTATCCAGACACCAAATTTCCAAATTTGTGAAATTAAGCAGAAAAGCGTTGAAAAAGGAGCATCAACTCCAACAAAAATTATCGGATCCAGCCGACAATTGGAATTCACCTAACCATTGCGGTAACAGACATACACACCAAATTTACTTTTGATTCGATGAACCAAATTTTAATTAACACTCCAGATGGATGGATGGATGGAGGCCCGAAGCTGATTACAATAGTTGGATTAGTCCTCTGACAAAATGTTGAGGGACAATAAGTTAAATAAATTTCATTATTCATGATATACTGGTATTCATTTTTCACGGACGATATTTAACCGGTGAAGATTTCAATACTGGTATAACAAAATACTGTACAGCACTAGTTACATTACTATTAATCAGCTACTACCGGTATGACTATTATAACTATTATTAGTCAGGTGACAACAGTAAGTGTATAAGCAACTATTTTTTGCATAGAGATAGATCAATTTCTATTTTGCCCTGAGATTTAAGATTTGTTCAGTTTAAGGCACCCTTATTATGACCAATCCTGTATTTTTCCACTTCAAAAAGTAGAATGCAATCAGTATACCAGTATTTCTTCTTGCAATGATAAAATATAGAGTACACAAAAATCAAGATATCTTGAGCAACACTTGATAATTTCAGATTTCACAAGAAGTAATGATAACAAACATACATAGTACATCAGGCCTGTCTTTTTGAAGCAAGCAGTAGCCCTCACTCTATCAGTCTTTTGATTTTGAAAATGGGAGGTGCACAGTATACTGCTCGCTACCATTTCAAGTGAAACGAGCTATTGTTGAGACCTCAGATCGGGAAAATGTTTTCAAGAAAAACATCGACGAACATCTGCACACTGTTAGGTCCGATGGTGCATGGTAAGTACAGTAACACCTGTCTTGAGAGACCACTGTCTTGAGAGACCACATCCGTCAGGCACCGATTGGTTTTAGTCTATAATGGACCTGCTATGGGAGACCACCTGTCTTGAGAGACCACTGTGACCTGGTACCAACTTGTATTTTTATGCCAAAATAGACCTGTCTTGAGAGACCGCCCCTTTGAAGACTGAAACCATGACAAAAACTTTTTACCTGTTCTGGAATTGAAAAATCCATTGTGGTTATACTAACATAATTAAAACTATTAAATGCTCTTAATTGGATCTCAATTACTATTCAGTTACATAACTCATTAAAGATTGAGATGTTTTTATAAGACCCCTGAGAAAAGTTTAGGAGTATTGCTGAATAAACAGCTTCATACATACCTGAAATGTGACAGATAGGATTATAACAAGAAGGACGCCAACACCCTATAGCTCACCAACATTCCTCTTTGATAGTAACTTTGGCAAACACAAGAACTGTATCAAACTGGCTCTAACATGCGACAAAGCTTACCTAAACACAACCTCTTAAAAGTAAAACACAGAAACTGACATAAACACTAAGTTAAACATGAAATTCCGAGCTAAACAGAAAACTAAACGCAACTAAAAATATGAAGAAAAAGGTTTAAAATGCAGGGTATGAGGGGTTAATCATGGAACAATGATACTGAGGAACATGTATGATGAATATAAGTGCCATGGGAAGAGAAGGAGCACAGCAGCTGACCTTAACACTAAGCTAAACATGAAATTCCGAGCTAAACAGAAAACTAAACGCAACTAAAAATGTCAAGAAAAATGTTTAAAATGCAGGGTATTAGGGGTTAATCATGGAACAATGATACTGAGGAACATGTGTGATGAATATAAGAGCCATGGGAAGAGAAGGAGCACAGCAGCTGACCTAAACACTAAGTTAAACATGAAATTCCGAGCTAAACAGAAAACTAAACGCAACTAAAAATGTCAAGAAAAATGTTTAAAATGCAGAGTATGAGGGGTTAATCATGGAACAATGATACTGAGGAACATGTATGATGAATATAAGTGCCATGGGAAGAGAAGGAGCACAGCAGCTGACCTAAACGCTTAATTAAACATGAAATTCCGAGCTAAACAGAAAACTAAACGCAACTAAAAATGTCAAGAAAAATGTTTAAAATGCAGGGTATGAGGGGTTAATCAAGGAACAATGATACTGGGGAACATGTATGATGAATATAAGTGCCATGGGAAGAGAAGGAGCACAGCAGCTGACCTAAACATTTAGTTAAACATGAAATTCTGAGCTAAACAGAAAACTAAACGCAACTAAAAATGTCAAGAAAAATTTTCAAAATGCAGATTATGAGGGGTTAAATCATGGTATAATGATAATAATCATCATATAGCAGCATTATAAAGGCCATGATATGGAAATGGGGCGAGTAAGTGCCCTAAACAGAAGCTTTAACATTATTGGACACGTACGCTGACGCAGACGCTGACGCCGACCGATCGAGCCATGCCATAAGCTCACACAACTAAAGTTGGTGAGCTAAAAATAAATTTGTGTTGAAAATCTTCAATGAATATTTTCAACACTAATTTATTTTTATAATTTTTATAACAGTCCATTTCAATTTGTTACAAAATCTTCATAAAAAAGAACAACTACAAAGTAATTACAAAAAATCCATTCTTCTCCATTTCTGAATTTTGTGGTCGGGTATTCACTGACTTGAGAAAATCTTATGATAGACCACCTGTCTTGAGAGACCACTTTTGTGTGGACCAAAGGGCGGTCTCTCAAGACAGGTTCTACTATAGCAGGGCTGAAACGTTTGGCTCATTTTCACAACCGACTAACCGCGAGCTATAACCGGACAATATCCGGTTATCCTTAGCCATTATTTCACCGAAACTGGGATCAAAACTATAGAAATTCAAAAGCAGTATTCTCAGAAACTATTCCGTAGAGTGTATACAATCGAATGTTGTCGAGTACTCGACAATGTTCGTTTGTGTACATACTACGGAATAGTTTCTGCAATTACTCAGTACTCATGGAAATTGCTGATCAATAATGAAGTCTTGAATGCCGAAGTCGATTATTTCTCAATATATACAACACTGCTTCGGGAAGTAATCTATCCCAAAAGGGAAGCAGCAGATTTACTACATTTTAACCGTGGAATGACGATTACTATCAATATTTTGGTTAACCGGTTTACTTTTTTTCAAATCGGTTAGGTAGGTGACCGGTTTCAAACCGGTTATCCAGTTAACCATTTCAGTACTATTAAGTAGGAATTAAAAAAATATTACCCTATTTTTTTTAATAAGCTTTTCTCAGCAGTAATCAAATGTATTTGAGTTTGGTATCATACATGTACATGAAATGCAATTTCAATGCATCAATCATAAGTCATTCAGAAGAGTAAAAAAGATAGTGAGTAGCATTACTGACCTTGAAGTTTGTTGAATTATGTTTTTTCAGTACAAATTCTCAGAAAGAGAAGTTTGATTAGTTTGAAGTCTTGGAATGCTACAGCTTATAATTAATGGTGTATTGTTCACATTTTCGTTCATGCATTGTATTATTTGGCTCATTTCCCAGCCCTGGTAATTCACCATCAGCAATCGGCAGTGCTGAGGAAAATGACCAGGAAACGAAAAATATCCACAGCAAAAAATACTGCTGAGGATGGCTTCTTCACAAAACCTTGTGGTGGCAAAAATTGCACAACTTCCAGGTACCGGGTACACAAGGAATCAAACCATGTGGGTTGCACTGCGCTGTAATGCTAATCTTACAATTTACAGTACAAGATGCAGCATCACAACTAGAAACTGTGTGTTCTGCTTCTTCTATGTTGATAACACCAGAATCTGACACCAGTTTCTGGAAAGCTCTGTAAGAGCTTTCCAGAAACTGATGTCAGATTCTGGTGTTATCAACATAGAAGCATTGAGATACTTAGTTTGTGATTATGCTGCATCTTATTTTCACTCATACTGTACATATTGAGCAAGTCGCCTGCTTACTTCCAAGATTTTTTCTCAGCATTCACATGGTTCATGATATTGGCATTATCTAATCGAGTGAAAGATTCTGCACGTTGATTGTGATTATATACACATGTATCTCGAACTACTTTCACATGTTAAAGTTACTTGAAAGTTTTCACTTCGCTGCATACCACATATACATGGCAATTGAGATTCTGCACAGCCCCTGGGGATTTTTACACAATCGAACAGGCTCCACAGCAATTGCCATAGAAGCACCAGTTTTCCACAGCAGTTTTTTTGCTGAGGAAACAAGGGTGAATTACCAGGACAGACTTCCCATGAATAGATTTTAACACTTTACAGAAAACACATGATATAAAAACAGGTGTGCTGTTTTCTACTAGAGAAGACTAAAAATTGCAGGTCCGACTGTGCGCAAGAGCGAGAGCTCGCTTCAAAATCAAAAGCCTTTTTTTTCCGTTGGTTCTTGGTGCAGTCTCAATTTCGCAATATTGTATTTATGAGCTCTTGACCCACTGGTGTGGTAGTGTTTTGGCCAGACTGTGATCTGATAGAAAATGAAATATAGCTTTTGTTACTACAGTACTGTATTGTGGGATTTGGGCTTGAAAAAAGCCTACAAAACATTAAATTTTAAAATGATTTCTCTGATAAACACAAAATAAGCATCTCTATTACTCTTTTTTTCTATCACAACAGAGCTTTCAATGAACGAATGTGAGAGATTGGTAAAAGTAAAGAAATGAAAGTGTCAATGACAATGCAGCTAAACTTGTATGTTGTGTCTGATGAAAAGGATAATGTTCTATGTTTATGAAAGGATTATGAAATAAGACAAGAATTGTGATAATTGGGAATATGTTCATTTCTGTTCCCTGTATGCTATGTTTTTAATAAAAATAATATAAGGTGTCACTGTACTAAAGAGTTGAGGGGTGGGTTAATATGACCTCACAGTTAATGTATGTGGCCCTCACAGTTAACGTATATCAACGAAAGTTACCAAGTTACACTGAAATTATTCCAAAACGAGTCATCCTATCAAGTTACATTGAAATCCCTTCATAAACATGTCCTGCAGACAGTGCTAAAGGTTTTCGGGCTTCCGGCCCTTGTAGCCGTCAGTTTTCCAATTGAGTCCAAAGGGGACGCTCTCATCTAGACATTATATGAAGTCAACCTACCAAGTTACAATGAAATCCCTTCATAAATATGACCTGTAGACTGTGCTAAAGGTTTTTGGGCTTTGGGTTCGGGCAGCCATCATGGTTAAATGATCGCAACCAAAAGGGGACATTCTCATCTGGGCATCATCTGGAGTGATCCTACACTGTGAAGCCGTCACAGTTGACCAATCACGACCAAAAGGGGATGTCAACATCTAGGCATTATATGGAGTCAAACTAACAGGTTACAATGAAATCCTTCCATAAATATAACCTATAGACTATGCTAAAGGTTTTGGGCTCGGGCAACCATCAAGACTGAATGATCACGGCCAAAAGGGGACGTTTCATCTTGACATTATTTGGAGTCATCCAACCAAGGTACAATGATAAATATCACCTGTAGATTGTGCTAAAAGTTTTCAGGCTTGAGGCCCCTGTAGCCATCACAGTTGCCTAATGGTATCCAAAAGGGGCTGTTCTCATCTCGACATTATATGAAGTCAACCTACCAAGTTACAATGAAATCCCTTCATAAATATGACCTGTACACTGTGCTCAAGATTTTTGGGTTTCGGGCACCTGTAGCCATCACAGTTGACCAATCATGACCAAAAGGGGATGTCATCATCTGGGCATTATATGGAGTCAACCTAACAAGTTACAATGAAATCCTTCCATAAATACGACCTATAGACTATGATAAAGGTTTTTGGGCTCGGGCAGCCATCAAGGCTGAATGATCGTGACCAAAAGGGGACGTTCTCATCTAGACATTATTTGGAGTCATCCTACCAAGCTAAAATGTAATCCCTTCATAATTATGACCTGTAGACTGTTCTAAAGGTTTTCGGGCTTCGGGAAGCTGTAGCTGTCACAGTTGCCCAATCGTGTCCAAAAGGGGATGTTCTCATCTCGACATTATATGAAGTCAAACCTACCAAGTTACAATGAAACCCCTTCATAAATATGACCTGTAGACTGTGCTAAAGGTATTCGGGCTCGGACAGCCATCATGGTTGAATGATCGCAACCAAAAAGGGACATTCTCATCTGGGCGTCATCTGGAGTGATCCTACGAAGTTACAATGAAATCCCTTCACAAATGTGACCTGTGGACTGTGCTCAAGGTTTTTGGGCTTCGGGCACCTGTAGCCGTCACAGTTGAGGTCACCATCTAGGCATTATATGGAGTCAACCTAACAGGTTACAATGAAATCCTTCCATAAATATGACCTTTTGCCTGTGCTAAAGGTGTTTGGGCTCAGGCAGCCATCAAGGCTGAATGATCATAATCAAAATTGGACGTTCTCATATAGACATTTTTTGGAGTCATCCTACCAAGTTACAATTAAATCCCTTCATAAATATGACCTGTAGACTGTGCTAAAGGTTTTCGGGCTTCGGGGCCCCTGTAGCCGTCACAGTTGCCCAATCACGTCCAAAATGGGACTTTCTCATCTAGACATTATATGAAGTCAACCCACCAAGTAACAATGAAATTCCTCAATAAATATGACCTGTAGACTGTGCTAAAGGTTTTCGGGTTTTGTGCTCGGGCAGTCGTCATGGTTGACAGATCATGCCCAAATGGGGAAATTCTCATCTAGACATCATAAGGAGGAGTCATCCTACCAAGTTACAATGAAATCCCTCCATATTAAACATGACCTGCAGACTGTGCTTAAAGTTTTTGGGTTTCGGGCTTGGGCAGCCATCACGGTGGACAGATCATGCCCAAAAGGGGACGTTCTCATCTAGGCATTATACAGAGGCATCCTACCAGGTTACAATGAAATCCCTTCATAAATATGACCTGTAGACTGTGCTAATGGTTTTCGGGTTTAGGACTCGGGCAGCCATACCGGTCGACCGATCGGGATCAAAAGGGAACGTTCTCATCTAGACATGACCCCAAACCTGCATATGAAATTTCGTGATGATCAGACAAGAACTGCGGGGTGTAGCCCGTGCTAAAGGAAAATGTGAACAGACTCACAGACAAACAGACTTCCAAACGTGTGATGGCAATAGCTTATCTTGACTTTGTCAAGTTAAGCTAAAAATGAGGTTTTTGCAGTTTTAAGAGAACAAGAATTTTTTATCATGTTTCCTCTATTGATAAGGTTTAATGAAATGCCTTGGGTGGGGGGCTGAATTTCTGCCTCATTCCCAATGTGAAATAGGCAGTAATATTCCCAAAGGAACAAACCATGTTTTCCTTGACATATTGTCTACCATTGTCAATGCTTTCACGTGGTTTAATAAGGAAGGCGATTTGCCAGGGCCTCTTTTAGAACCTCAAGATATCTCAATAAATCTGTGGAGCCTCTCGGACACCATTCATCTCTTTTGGTTCCTATTTGTTTCTTTATTGGAGTTTAACGACACTTTCTACAGCCTGGGTCACCTTGTGTTGGACAGTTTTACTGGTGAAGGAAGCTGGAGTATCCGGCGAGCACCACCAAGCAGCTGTCAGATTCCCTAGTGTACCAACTCTGCAGAAGCAGGGTTAGCACAGGTTGAAGACAGGTTCACCCTCGAAATGCATTACGCCTCAGTACACAGCGACACAATGTTCCTTCTTTTGGTTCCTGGAATATAAGACGGTTTGATGACTATTGATCCTCCCTTACAAAAAGACCCCTTCCTAAATTCCATCGATAAAATCATGCCACAGTTATCATTTTTTTAACCCTCAAGGGCCTGGGCAATTGTCTTAAATTCACACCTGACCACAACCTATACACATCCAGTCTAGGCAGTGATCACTACTCTCTAGTCAAGGGTTAGCTGCCTGTTGAGGCAGCCAAGACTTGACTAGAAACCACTGCCTAGGTCATTTATCTATTGCTAGCAGGATTTCCTCATGATGGCATGCTGAGGGCACCTGTTCAGGGCTCGAGTTAAATGGATTTGCATAGCGATTTTCAAATCAATTTTCAACTATAGCTTATCAATTTCACATGAGAAAAACACATAAATAAGAAATGCTAATCAAAATTTATCCAAGTTAGTAAACTGCTATACAATTTTTAAAAATTAAATCGACCTCTGCACCTGTTCTGAGGTCATTAAAGACAGAAATAGGCCTTTTAGGGTTAAATAAAGTAGTAGTAGTAGTAGTAGTAGATTCTGAAGGAAAAAGGGAAAAAAAATCATTTGTATATTTGTGTAGGTGTTCGTTATTTCCTGTAAAATATGCAGAGGAAACAACCTCTCATAATTTATATTTCTCCATTTCCAAGTGTCATATAAATTTATGAGATTAGATATATTTTTATCCTGCACGAGATATGGTTTGTTTATGTGGGTGTGTTTACGGATTTCTCTCTCCAGAATCTATTCAGTCAAAATGGTCATTGATCTGCAACTTCCTTCCTAAGTACTTTTCCCACTACTGTAGCTTAACCTTTTGCCTAACATGGATGGAAAAAAACACTTGGAAAAAGTTCCTTGAATAACTAAATATTTTCAATTTTAACCTAAAAAATATCAGGCTAAGACCTATTAAAATGAAAGTGTTAATGACACTACAGCTTAACTTGACCAAGAAGGGAGGGAACTGCATGTAAATAGGAAGTTCCAGTAATGCCAAGTCATTCGCTTAAGTTTCTACAGAAAATACATCACACCAAAGCTACATATGCACACCAAAGCTACATATGAAATCAGAAAAGGATGGGGGTGAGGAATGCGACCTGCAGAGTTTGATAATGGAATAAGCCTTTTTCTAAACTGCCATCTTGGCTTTTAATCTATGCAAGGTCACAGGTCGTGGGGTGTAAACAAAGCGATTTCCATGTTTGTCGTGTTGAATTCTGTGTCAGCCAAGACAAACTAGTTTTGTGAAATATCAAGTTTAAATTCGTATTACCGATGTCATCATTCGAATTAACTGAAGTGGCAACCCTGGACGACTTTAAACGATAGGATACCGCAGACTTTTTTACGGAGGCAAGGACTTTTTTGAGTGGCAACAAGGAAACACTCGTCGCACAGAGTTTCTCGGCTTGGGGAATCTCCGAAAGATTAGAAACAGTGCCCACAGCCACAGAGTCATGACATGGCGTGCATTCAAACACCATTTAAGTTGACAGGAACTCCATTCGAAATAATGAAAGTTTGCATACAATACTGTCATTGTCTTAAACAAATAGTATCCTTGGCTAAATGTTTTTTGAATTCGCACTAATGACCGAAATGTGGTCCGAAGCACCCCGCCGGCTCTTTTTTCCCATTGCTTAAAACATGTTTTCTTGAAATGTTTACATCTCGTGACCTGTGACCTTGCACAAATTAAAAGCCAAAATGGCAGTTTCGAAAAAGACTTATTGTAGACAATTTATATGCCAAATCCCAGATGCCCCCCGTCAGCTATGTTTTTCAACAAAATTCAGAAAAATTTGACAGCTCCTATCTAGACATCATACCAAAGCTACATATGAAAAAAAGATCTAATGGAATTTTTTTTTCTCCAATTGCTAGATGGAAGCTGACAACAGTTAGTGGTGCAAATCAACTAATATTCTGTTATTTCGGGTATACATTACGTGTAAATGAAATTTAAGGGGTGCAAAAGGAAATGCCCTCAATACAACTCTCTTTGCCCAGAGGACGATGTGTGGGTAAAAATACAGTTGGGGCGAATTTGTGGAAGCTTTTTCAAATTAGACTTCAATGAATAACCTACATGCTTTTTGAGAAGTAAATGGCCAGTGGGAGTTTGCCCCCCCCCCCCCCCCCCTTCATCCCACCCCACCCAAGATTTTTCTCAATCAAATGTATCTGTGGGTGGGGATGGAGGCTCCATTGTGGTAGGGGGGGGGAGGTCTTTGTTGAGAGGGGGAATCTCCATGCAGATATATTTCTTCTTTTCATCCTAAAGGCCTAGTAGTTGTTCCTCCACACAGACCTAGCTCAAAGAGTGTGGGGTGGGGGAACACCCAGCCCAACCCAACTGGAGTATTTGATAATAATATACAGGGACAATGGATGCATGCACAGACACAAAGACACATGGACAGAGGGGCTACTATAGGGCTTCCACCATTAGATGGGTGCCCTTATTAATGAATCAATCAGGTCATTGTGCTGAACTTTGAGGATTGCTGACAAAGGAAAAACTAAAAGGGGATTGCCAATGTACATTATACATGTATTGTCTTATAACATAAAACAGAATTCTGTGGGAAACTACTGCGGATTGAATAAAGTCAATATTTTATCCAAGCCTTCAAATACATGTACATGCAAGCAGCCTGTCTTGGACACTACCAAGCCAGAAAATAAGCAGATTGCACAGCAGGGTAGCATCACTAAATTTACCCTCTGTGAACCTCAATTTGAATCAGGGTCTCAAAACTAAACAGAAAGAGGTACCCAGAGGATAAATTGGCCCACGGTATGGGATAGCATCATCAAATTCACCCTCTGGGGACCTCATTCTGCAAATGTCACACTGCTTATTTTCAGGCCTGGTCACTACCAGTACAGACTCAAGTTATATGTTTGACGGGCACCAATTCACTTGAACCTGACATATTGACCAGTACAATTTCTTTTAAAATTTTATGTTTGATTTTGCAACTTAAAACATGTCCAATTTTTAACCCTTTCGTTTGAACCTGAAAGGTCACTTTCTGGCCCAAGATCGTGATACAACCTGAATTCATAAAGTTGATAGATGCAAGTAGAAATTATTGATTGGTCTTTCCCCAAATAACGAATATAGACTCTACCAGTTGATGGCTCTGAACTGGCATGTAATATATGATCAGGGTTCAAAAGGTAAAGGCTCTGACAATGAATAAGGACTTCAAGACCAAGCATTGATTATTTTACCAGTAATTGAGAAAACAGTTTATTTACCACAGTAAACATGCATTGCTTCACTTCTAGAGTTCCCACGTTGTTGCTGCTTCATAACTGCACAGAAATATACATGTATTTTAAACCTTTACCTAATGAATCGCCTGCATCTGCCCACGTAATTTACAGATTGAGCAGTTGAAAAAAATTAAGTTTTTAAAATATTTCAACAAAACCATATCATGTGACCCCCCCTCATTGGAACGAGCTCATCGAGCTCGTTCCAGTGAGGGGTCACATGATATGGTTTTGTTGAAATTGTTTTGAAAAATTTAAAAAAATAGTAATTAAAATAATAAATTGTGATATTCTCTGCGTTGGGTAAAAGGTTAACTGTTTGTTATAGTAATGGTGCACTACTCTATTAGGTCCTAAACATTACAGGCTTTAAAATTTGCCCATTTTTCGAAAATCAGTTTGGATTCTCACAAACTCCTGCAGCGAGAATCATTTTTTAAGTTCTTAAATAATTTAGAATTTCATACTTTTATACTCTCATGGGTGTATACAGTACCATTGACCATAGTAAAAAACAAGCCTCATATTTATATATTTACTATAGTTTAACTTTTAAGAGCCAAGTTCCAACTGTGGTAAGTTTCTGGTCTTACATGTACATGAAGAACACACAGGACTTTATATTCACCTAATTTGGGCCCATCAGATTCAAATGAAAAATGTGCCCAAAATATGAGAAACTATATAATTAGTTAATATACATACATATACAGTTAAAACTAGAAGTCCTGTGATTAAATGCGCACAAACAGCACGTCGATCTGCACGTTAATCTACGTGTTATGACCACAGTAAAGCTATCAAATTATGTACATATGACCTGTGCACAAGCAATGTTTCAGCCAATGGACCTCCGGGTACCTGGAGGTCCATTGGCCAAAACATTGTCTGTGTTTGCTATGAGTAACCAGGAGAACATGCCGTGCTTTGGATGCCATTCGATATGGAAATTGTGTGCAATTCCTACGTGCAATTAAGCCTACAAGTAGATAAGCGCACAATTCGTGACAGGACTTCTAGTTTTAACTGTAGAATATAGTACAGGGCTTTCTAAGACCTATTTTGCACCGTGCAAAAGTATTTCTTAACATATCATCCCCTGAATTCCAATGTGTTCTATGTGCCTACTGGCACATAGAACACATTGGAACTCAGGGGATGATATATCTTTATTTTAGAATGTTACAGCAAGCTGTTGGTAGCCAAATAAGGGCACAGTGTTTACCGCCTTGAATTTTGGGTAATATAACGGTCTGAGAACACATGTCTAAACATGCAGGCATTTGGATTTTTTGCCTATGGAAGTTACAGTACCTTGGTGGTAGATTAAAGTGAAGTCTTGGCTGCCTGTATAAGCAGTCAAGACTTCACCAGAGAACACTCAAAGAGTTACTATAGTATGTGGGAGCAAAATATAAGTAGAATTCTACAGGTCTTTCACCGTCTTTAAGGACACATTCAAATTTCTGATGAGAATCAAATGAACAATTACAAGAACCATGGTTGACTCTGATTAGTCGACTGGCCATCGACTGTTGCGGTAGTCGACGGTTTGTAAAGTGGGACAAGTCAGATTTATTTATTGGGGTTTAACAACCCTTTTGACAGCCAGGGTCACCTCGTCTCAGACAGTTTTACAGGTGGAGGAAGCAGGAGTACCCAGAAAGAACTAATGAGCAATGGCGAGCAACTGTTTAGACTCCTAACGTACTAAATCCACAGACGCAGGATTTGCCTTGGTTGAAAACAAGTGCACTATCGGCGTGCAGTTCGCCTTAGTGCACGATGCCACCATACCCCAATCAGGATGACGTGCCTTGCCCAAGGACACATCGCAGTTACCCCTGGCGCGAATCGAACTGTCAACCATTCTGATTGAAGTCAAAAGCCATAACCACTGACCTCCCGCAAATCAGGTTTAATTAAATTGAACTGTGTATTGAGGTGAATGATTATTAACCTTTGAAATGTGTAACTAAAGTCACTTGTCACATCCGATGCAGGGACCGACCTGGGCATGCGCCAGTGCGTATTTGGTTCTGAAACATCAGGACCTGGCTCTTAAATCTCAGAAATAGGCTTCTCAGTTGGCGCGTAACTTCTCAGATCATATTTTGATATTCTTTCGATGGATAATCGAGAAAGACACTCTTACATGTATTATATATATGATTATCATTTATCATTGTTGTAGAGTGCTTAAGTTAATACTTCAAGTCTTAATTACCAAGCATTAATCTTCACTGTGGTTTCTGATCAAGTCTTGGCTGCCTAAATAGGCAGCCAAGACTTGATCAGAAACCACAGTGAAGATTAATGTTTGCTATAGTGTACTAAATGAAAATGATGAGAGCTATTACATACTTGCAGTGTGTGTTACAAACAGCAGTGTGACCCCGTAAATTGAAATCTGGCGCATGAATTGAAAAAATAGGCTCCGAGGCTAGAGCGTATTTTAAATAGTCCAGATCGGTCCCTGCGATGGCATTTGTTTTCTGCATGCTTGTGCAACAACATAATTTTACATGGAGCCTTGACATTTGATCAATCTCTGTTCTTTGTCATATTAACCACCACTCTGTTAATAAGTACTAATGAGTATTGTTCAGAGGGTGTACCTTTGAATGATCTGCGGTTTGGAACGTCATTGCAGAGTAAAAAGAATATCTTCGGTCTTGTGCACTTGAACGATCCCACTGGAACAATTCGAACTGCGAAAAGTGAAAAAATCACAACTGTCAGTTCACTTGTACATGTATTAAGTTGTAACTTGTGGAGGAATGGAGGGATTTTTATGTTCAAAATTTCTGGAAATTTTAGTTATAGAAATGAAATATTTGCACAAATGTTCTTCTATTTGAATTCTTCAGATCAATTAGAGATATTTTGGTGTTTCCTTTTTATCTCAACACAGAAGTGACTGATTACATTCAAACATCATCAGTTTTAAATTTGGTTTTTGTTAGTATATTACAGATTTTTGTTTATGAGAAATGACAATTTATCAACTAACCATTGATTAATTCTGGCAATTAGTCAACATCAAAAATTGATAGTCACAAGAGCCCTACACTGGGTTTTTTTTTTTGGCAAGAATCGATTCTGATTCTCGTGTGAATTTTAACTAGTGCCCTGCAATAGATCAGTGAGCAACTTCTAGGGTAAATTGTGGGAGAAATCACATCTCCTTCTAGACATTTTAGAGATAAGACTGTCAGATGAAAGCTGAGAAGTGAGAGGGAAGCCAGCAGAGGCATGAATGAGCTTTGCAAACTGCCTTATCATATATTTTCTCACATGTAAATAACTCATTAAAGCAGACAAAAATACCTTTTTATATATGTAATTAATTTAAAAAGATAAAAATTCATCAACAAAAATTTCAGTAGGAAAATTAATTTTTGTCAGCTTGAGATCATCCTTCAAAGTAAAGAATTCAAGGTTTATTTACCTCCTTGTTACCCATTCACTTTTCTCTGATGCAAGCAGGCTTGGAAACAAATACAGTTAAAACTAGAAGTCCTGTCACGAACTGTGCATTTATCTAGGCTTAATTGCACGTAAGAATTGCACGCAATTGCCATATCGAATGGCATCCAAAGCACAGCAGATTCTCCTGGTTTCTCATAGCAAACACAGGCAATGTTTCTGCCAATGGACCTCCGGGTTACCTGGAGGTCCATTGGCTGAAACATTGCCTGTGCACAAGCCATATGTACACAATTTGGTAGCCATACTATGGTCATAACCCGTAGATTAACGCACAGATCAACGTGCTCTTTGTGCGCATTTCATGACAGGACTTCTAGTTTTAACTGTAAAGCAGGCCTGCCATTTTCAGAATTCCAGGATGACCATTATGGTTCGCCTTAAATGACCCCAGACAAACAGTGATCACTTCAAGAACTCTTGAGTTGTGTAAGTTACTAAGTATATAATTACCAGCAATTTGAAAGTAGAAACGGAGGTGTGTCAAATTCACAGAATGAATACTTTGACACATTTGTGTATGTAATCTCATGTTTTTGAGTGTGGATAAAAAATTACTCACAAAATCATTATAGGGAGCGACTGTTTAGTTTATTCTATCCATCTTAGAAACAGATAAAACCTGGAGCCAAATTGATCAACATTTCCATCAACGCTGTCATTGTAAACTTTGATGAATATTAATAAGCGGCATTTATTTATTTATTTATTTATTGGTGTTTAAGGTCATATACTTATGCACAACCGCCAATCATGACCGTGACAGTTTTACGGGTAGAGGAAGCCGGAGTACCCAGAGAGAACCACCTAGCAACTGCCAGCTCCTCAACATCGCCGTAACTCCGCTCTGCAGCACATGCAGGGTTAGATTGGTTGAAGACATGCATACCATCGACGTGCAGTGCGCCTTAATATGACCTGTAGACTGTGCTAAAGGTTTTTGGGCTTTGGGCTCTGGCAACAATCATGGTTGAATGATCGCAACCAAAAAGGGACATTCTCATCTGGGCATCATCTGGAGTGATCATACAAAGTTACAATGAAATCCCTTCATAAATATGATCTGAAGACTGTGCTAAAGGTGTTCGGGCTTTAGGCTTGGACAACCATCATGGCTGAATGATCGCAACCAAAAGGGGACATTCTCATCTGGACATCATCTGGAGTGATCCTATGAAGTTACAATGAAATCCCTTCATAAATATGACCTGTAGACTGTGCTCAAGATTTTCGGGCTTCAGGCACCTGTAGCCATCACAGTTGACCAACCACGACCAAAAGGGGATGTCATCATCTAGGCATTATATGGAGTCAACCTAACAAGTTACAATGAAATCCTTCCATAAATACGAACTACAGACATGCTAAAGGTTTTTGGGCTCGGGCACCCATCAAGGCTGAATGATCATGACCAAAATGGGATGTTCTCATCTAGACATTATTTGGAGTCATCCTACCAAATTACAATGAAATCCCTTTATAAATATGACCTGTAGACTGTGCTAAAGGTTTTCGGGCTTTGGGCTCCTGAAGCCGTCACAGTTGCCCAATTGTGTCCAAAAGGGGACGTTCTCATCTAGACATTATATGAAGTCAACCTACCAAGTTACAATGAAATCCCTTCATAAATATGACCTGTAGACTGTGCTAAAGGTTTTCGGGCTTCCGGCTTGGGCAGCCATCGTGGTTGAATGATCGCAACCAAAGGGGACAATCTCATCTGGCATCATCTGGAGCGATACTACGAAGTTACAATTAAATCCCTTCATAAATGTGACCTGTAGACTGTGCTCAAGGTTTTCGGTTTTCGGGCTTCGGGCAACTGTAGCCATCACAGCTGACCAATCACGACCAAAAGGGGATGTCATCATCTAGGCATTATATGGAATCAACCTAACAGGTTACAATGAAATCTTTTTATAAATATAACCTTTTGCCTATGCTAAAGGTTTTTGGGCTCGGGCACCCACCAGGGCTGAATGATCATGACCAAAATGGGACGTTCTCATCTAGACATTATTTGGAGTCATCCTACCAAGTTACAATGAAATCCCTTCATAAATATGACCTGTAGACTTTGCTAAAGTTTTTTGGGCTTCGGGCACCTTTAGCCGTCAATGTTGCCCAATCATGTCCAAAATGGGACGTTCTCATCTAGACATTATTTGGAGTCATCCTACCAAGTTACAATGAAATCCCTTCATAAATATGACCTGTAGACTTTGCTAAAGTTTTTTGGGCTTCGGGCACCTTTAGCCGTCAAAGTTGCCCAATCATGTCCAAAAGGGGACGTACTCATCTAGACATTATATGAAGTCAACCTACCAGGTTACAATGAAATCCCTTCATAAATATGACCTGTAGACTGTGCTTAAGGTTTTCGGGCTTCGGGCTCGGGCAGCCATCATGGCTGAATGATCACAACCAAAGGGGACAATCTCATCCGGGCATCATCTGGAGTGATCCTACGAAGTTATAATGAAATCCCTTCATAAATATGACCTGTAGACTGTGCTCAAGGTTTTCGGGCTTCGGGCACTTGTAGCCATCACAGCTGACCAATTACGACAAAAAGGGGATGTCATCATCTAGGCATTACATGGAGTCAACCTAATAGGTTACGATGAAATCCTTCCATAAATATGACCTTTTACCAATGCTAAAGGTTTTTGGGCTCGGGCACCCATCAAGGCTGAATGATCGCGATCAAAATGGGACGTTCTCATCTAGACATTATTTGGAGTCATCCTACCAAGTTACAATGAAATCCCCTCATAAATATGACCTGTAGACTGTGCTAAAGGTTTTCGGGCTTTGGGCACCTTTAGCCATCACAGTTGCCCAATCATGTCCAAAAGGGGACGTTTTCATCTAGACATTATATGAAGTTAACCTACCAAGTTACAATGAAATCCCTTCATAAATATGACCTGCAGACTGTGCTAAAGGTTTTCGGGCTTCGGGCTCGGGCAGCCATCATGGCTGAATGATCGCAACCATAGGGGACAATCTCATCTGGGCATCATCTGGAGTGATCCTAAGAAGTTACAATGAAATCCCTTCATAAATATGACCTGTAGACTGTGCTCAAGGCTTTCGGGCTTCGGGCACCTGTAGCCATCACAGGTGACCAATCACGACCAAAAGGGGATGTCATCTTCTAGGCATTATATGGAGTCAACCTAACAGGTTACAATGAAATCCTTCCATAAATATGACCTTTTGCCTATGCTAAAGGCTTTTGGGCTCGGGCACCCATCAAGGCTGAATGATCGCGATCAAAATGGGACGTTCTCATCTAGACATTATTTGGAGTCATCCTATCAAGTTGCAATGAAATCCCTTCATAAATATGACCTCTAGACTGTGCTAAAGGTTTTCGGGCTTCGGGCCCCTATAGCCGTCACAGTTGCCCAATCATGTCCAAAAGGGGACTTTCTCATCTAGATATTGTATGAAGTCAACCCACCAAGTTACAATGAAATTCCTCAATAAATATGACCTGTAGACTGTGCTAAAGGTTTTCGGGTTTTGGGCTCGGGCAGTCGTCACGGTTGGCAGATCATGCCCAAATGGGGAAATTCTCATCTAGGCATCATAAGGAGTCATCCTACCAAGTTACAATGAAATCCCTCCTTATTAAACATGACCTGCAGACTGTGCTAAAAGTTTTTGGGTTTCGGGCTTGGGCAGCCATCACGGTTGATAGATCATGCCCAAAAGGAGATGTTCTCATCTATGCATTATACGGAGGCATCCTACCAAGTTACAATGAAATCCCTTCATAAATACGACCTGCAGACTGTGCTAATGGTTTTCGGATTTTGGGCTCGGGCAGCCATACCGGTTGCCCGATCGCGACCAAAAGGGGACGTTCTCATCTAGACATGACCCCAAACCTGCATATGAAATTTCGTGACGATCAGACAAGAACTGCGGGGTGTAGCCCGTGCTAAAGGAAAATGTGAATAGACGTCACAGACTCACCGCACGCGTGATGGCAATAGCTTATCTTGACATGTCAAGTTAAGCTAAAAATGCAGAAGGGCTAAAAAGTTAAAAAATTTATAGTAATTTATATATTTTTTATACTTACCAATGACCCAGACATAGCTGGCTGGTGCTAACTCTTAAAATATAGGGCCAAACACAAATTTTGCCCCCCAATCCCCAAAATTTGCATCTAAAACTAAAGAAAACATGTCCTGAGAGGCCCTCCACACTTCGCCCCTACTGCGCATGCGCAGTGTCAAGGACGTTCCGAAATTGGCGCCATTTATCATTCTAATAACCAGTGCCTGGTAAGCGCTATGTACTCAGCGGGGAGGCAAGAGTTCCCAACTCCTGGGAGGGCCATCCCCGTCTGGGTCATTGGTAAGTATAAAAAATATATAAATTACTATAAATTTTTTAACATTTTTATACTGTACCAATGACCCAGACATAGCTGAATAGTAAAAAGGCTGGAGGGCCAAGGACATAGAGCAAAATGGAATACGCTCAATAAAATAAAATAGAGTCATCCCCTGTAAGGAAAAGAAGTAATAGGCCTTACATGTATCTTTCTTATTTATGATAAATTAGAAAGATACAACACCTTCCAAAAATTGAGCTTCATACATCCATGTACTCTATTAATATCCAATAATCCTTATACTAATAATTTTTAAAGTAAGCCAATAATAAAGTAAGTCTAGAGAATAGAGACTCTTATACTCCTAAAAGTGTGTGAGAATTGCATAATCATGTCCGTTGACATATGCAATATTCAAAAGCTATACTTTAAAAACTAAGACTTGAATGAATTTTATAAACTTAAACTTCTCACTAAACAACCATCCCAATAACAGCTCAGAATTACTAACTCCGGAGGAGGTATCCCCTTGTTTTCATAGTAAAAACAGGTGACCCAAGGGAACACCCTCCCCCCCCCCCTTTTTCTTGCCCTGGGTCAAATAGCCCAGAGCGAAGAGGGCAGCCGAACGGAGACACTGCCGAAACAGACAGCCTACCTAGCTATAGTAGCAACTGTTAAGTGAATGACATTCTGAGCAGTAGATAATAGACCTAACAATAGAGGCCTCCAGAAATGGACTCGATATTTCTGAGATAAAATTCATGAATGTGGATGGCTGAGCGCAATGAGCAGCCTTCAAAAATCTATAATAGCAACACTATTAATGTAAGCCCAAGAAGTAGAAGAACTCTTACTTCATGAGCCGAAATCTTAAGCACAACTGCTAAGCCAATGATATACCATAAGCAGTACGCTAGTTAATAGAATCCATTAACAATAAAATGGAGCGTAACGTCCTTCTACTAGACATCAAAGACAGAAGAAGCTTACGCCCTTGTAATAAACAGATATCTGTTTATAAACTGTACCCGGAAAGAGTAAAGGCCTATGCCCATACGAAGACGGAAGGACCTTAAAATAATAGGTTCCGGATAATAGGAGCCTAACTCTTATGCAACAATCCAACCTAAATAGTAACGGAAGTATTGATTCCGAAACTATGAAAGTGAAAATCATCCATTGATAGTGCATGAAACTCACTGACTCTACAGTAAAAGAGAACCAACAGAATTACTGTCTAAAAGGTCAGAATTTGAAAACTACTGTTTCCAGAGGTTCAAATGATTACTTAGCTAAATAAGAACCGAAGTTAAAATCCGTATAGGAATTTAAACTAAAGATTCTAAGTCTATTTATCAAAAAGTTACTAACTGACTTAGATAAAGAGACAAAAGACTCAATTGTAAACTATCGTAGAGTGCATAGGTATGAGGTAACATAAACCTATAACCTAAATAACAACAGGCTGCAGTAGATCTTGTGAAACAAGTATACTAAAAAATAGCAATGAGTAGTATGAAGGGATCAACCATATGAACATAATGATCCCTACACCACGACGGAAGAGCCTCCACTTTAGTCGCATAGAATAGCGAAGAAGAGGATCTCCTATAGTAAGAAATCGCGTCCAAAGCTCGTCCAGTACAGTGCTTACAATGCAATACGGACCACACAACGGAATACATGAAGGTTGCGACCTTGCTGGTTGTGATAAAGATGACACGATTTACCCAGTGAAAAAAGATCCTCACATTGAGGAAGATTTCACGTTAAGATCCACAGTAGACAAGAGAGTAAATTACTCATGATCTCTGTGAAGATAGAGATGCTATCAACAGAAATGTATTGTGGTTGTTTATCTTAGCAATACCTGCTAAAACAACAGCGCCGGAGGATACGCGTATCCTATCATTCCGTCCTATAGATCAATAGAGCGTTAACAGTATTAGCTCAGAGATCTGGACAAGCCAACACATACGTCTGCAATTGATTAGCAAGCTGTGTCATAAATAAAACATCATTGGGCGCTCCCATAGATAGCAAATCTGATTGAATACTTGTTTGTTGAGAGTCCATTCTGACAGCAACAAGCGACCCGTAAGAGAACGGGAGTGCGATAAAACAATCAGACGACCCAGAATATGACGGACCAAAACTGAACTTGGTGTACTATAACCAACAGACGGATTCTTTCCATTAAATTGAATAACGGAAACGAAAGAGTGCCTCCCTGGTTCCGGAGATACGCCACTACTGTCGAATTAAAGGACAGGAATTTGGGCATGCGTTTCTGAATAACGTTCATGCAATGACATAAAGCAAGCCTAAAAAACATTATTCCGCGGAAGTTAAACTGATAGCTAAAAGACTGCGGAACCCAAAGACCCTGGCACTTCGAATCCGTAGGGATCAGTATATATCCCAATCTGTTTGACTGGCAACCGTCATAACAGCCACACTCGGGTCCGGCAACTGCGGCGGCACTCTCTGAGTCAACCACCGAATGTTTGCCCCAGTCTGAATCTCTTGTAACACTAGATAAACAAGAGAATGTATAAATCAAGCAATTCATGGATTGCCGGAAAGTTGCCGTCGAAGAGAAGCTCCTCCGAGAACGAAGCGACTCTGAGAGAGTTCTTAACCTACTATCCACGCGTGGATGTAGCTAGGGCTGCATCACGTCTAACCAACTCCAATCAGCCACTGAAGGGCGGAGTTATACGTGAACAAACTACTGCCCTCAAAAGAAATTACATTGAGAATAATATCCCGTAAATCTTTTCTTGAAGACGTAATGATAACGCCTCAGTAAGGCGGATTACGTATAATAAAGCGTCTAAGTTAAGTCTACTATACATAATGTCGTTCCCAACATTGAAATTGGAAAAGACATAAACGGCGAAAAAGAATATATGCAGTCTTTAATCACACCGTCTAGACGCATATGAACTCTCGGTATGCCCTGCTCTGCCAAAATAAACTATATGTAAAAAAGATAAAATGGCAGAAATGAGCCACGCGGACAAGAAACTAAACTATCATGCTTAGTAGCAGGCTTGTATATATATAAATATATAGCGTCGAAAATTAAAACACATGTTGTAATGACAATATTGGACTGCGTCGGTAAGTCAGGGACAAAGTCCCTGTACCGATCGAAAATTCCGAGTCCAATGACGCTATAAGTCTCTTATCCAAGATCGCAGCAATGAAGTCCGAAAAATAATCACTGGAAGAAATGCCAGAAGATATGAAAGGCATCTTCCGATACTACTAAAGGGAAAACTCGAAATCTTTCGAATCCCTTTCGCCATCCTGTCGGACCCTATAAAGCGTTCGGTCGTCCGTAGCTTGATGCAACCGCGGACCGCACCGACCCAGCGCCGTCGGATAATTCCTGATTCAACCGAGAAACCGTCAATTGCTGGGATGCTGCGAAACAACTGTGCTAACTCGGATAGCACGTCCGTCACTGAGGCCTGAGGAGCAGCAGTCTTACGATGCATTGCCGCAGGAAGCTCCGAGATCGTTACCCCGTGCATACTTCCAATATGCGAGCGAACGGAGTGTATAGGCCTCGTGTCCCTTGGCTACCGAATGGCGCGACCTATTCGCTGTGGAATCACTGAATGCCGAAACTGATCGGATACTCGAGGTCACGTAGCCAATGTGCGGTCGTGTGCCCTGCTGTGAGGATGAGGAAGCATTAAAGACAGTCTCTCGGACTGTCAATATAACGGAGCGTCCCGAGCAATGGCCATATGCTCCGAATGTAAAATATCTGAACCACAACATGCGGTCCCCTATGTTGTTGGCTTCCTCCGATCTGTCCTCAATCTGCCGTCACTGGGTGAGTACTAAAGTAATTAAAGTGCTCGCATCACCCAAATCTCCTTCCTAGACCGCAACGGACGAACCCGGCAGCCGAACCATTCGATGAATGTACGCTACACCGGGTGAGCTAGCGAATGTCACTCCGTAAGCGATAGACATATTCCATGAGCACTTATTGCCGCTAACTCTTCATTAACTATGACGACAGAGGCACACTTTTGAAAGACATCTCCATAACTCTTCGAACAAGAAACCAGAAATGCTTGGATAGCAAGCATAAAATAATAATATATATAGCGTCGTTCAATAATTCAAAAGTTTGTGTGACATTATTGGACTATGTCGGAACTGAGGGACGATGTCCCTGAACCGAACCAAAAATTTCTAAGTCCACCGACGCTATCAGTTTCTTATCCGGCATCGCAGCATATGTTGTTCCGAAAGGGAAAGCTTGAAATCCACCGAATCCCTTTCGGTATCCCGTCGGACCGGATGAAACTTTCGGACGTCCGTACCCGCTTCCGCGGAGCGTCCCGACCCAGCATCGTCGGATAAAATATATGCGACAGATTCAGTTGATGCTGGGATGCTGCGATAAACTGTGCTATTAAGGAAAGCACGTCCGTTCCCGAGGCCTGTGCAGTAGCGGACTTACGATGCATTGCCGCTGGAAGCTCCGTGTACGTTGACTCCCGCACACTTCCTATGCGAACGTCCGGAGTCTGCAGGCCTCGAGTCCCCGGCTACCGACCCAGCGCTGTCGGATAATTCTCGATCCGACACCGTTTCTGTCGGCTGCTGGGATGCTGCGATAAGCTGCACTATGTGCACAAGAATGTCCGGCGTCGAGACCTGCGGAGGCGCAGTCTATCGCTGCTTCGCCGAGGGCAGCTCCGCATCAGATGGCTCCCGCATACTTTTCCTATGCGAACGTCCGGAGTCCATCGGTCTCGAATCCCTGGCTGCCGGATGGTGTGACCTGGTCGCCGAAGAATCCTTGATCGGCGAAGCTGGTAATATATCGGCGGTCACGCAGCCAAGGTGCGGTCGTGTGCGCTGACGAGAAGAGGAAGCCTTAGCAGTCACAGCGGACTGCCTATACAACGGAGCGTCCCGAGCGACGGACGTATGCTCCGCTAACGACACATTTGTACCACAACATCTGGGGCCAGATGTTGTTGAACGAGAGAGGGGCCTCTCTCGCTTGCCGTCCGGATGGACCGGAACGAGCTATGAACCGGACTAAAAGGCTTCCTCCGTTCTCCCTCCGATCCGCCGTCACTGGGTGTGCATTAAGTTAATTTTATAGTGCTCGCATCACCCCAAAATTCCTTCTAGACCGCAACGGACGAACCCGGCTGCCGAACCATTCGGTGAATGGATGCTACACCGGGCGAGCTAGCGGACGTCAAAGGCCGTCGAACCTACTAGGGTCCTCTTAGGCAATTGGCGTATTACATGAGCACTTTTCCGCTAGCCCTTCATTAATTGTGACGACGGAGGCACACTGTTGGAAGACATCACAGATACATCACCCTAATCTTGATCGTCTGAAATAGAAATTGATAAAGTAGAGTGACCCTGCGGGGAAAGGACCGGAGTGTCCAAATCCCCAACAACATACCGTGACATACGCTTCCCATATTGTCATCGAAATCATACGATACAGAACAGGAGTTAATGCGAGTACACTGACCACATATAGAATGATAATAAGGTCAGAGGAAGACTTCCTCTTAAAACAATTGATCAATATCCTTTCAATGTGAAAAGAAAACAAGTCCTGGTACTCGCACTAACCCCTGGCAATCAAAATACATAATAATAATATGATCCATTAATATAGAAAAAATAATTGAAATCAAAATATTTTGAAAAAATATTTTTTCAGAACAGCCCAAGTTTCTGAAAAGTAACGTTGAGCCCCAATGGATCCCAAGCCTAAGTGTGGACAAAAATTTTAAAAATATTTTAAACAATTTATTCAACACTTACGAACAATAATAATGTATCTAGTTATGATTAAAATAACATAAAGATATTATTATTTAGAAATCCCCCCCTCACACAGAGGGCTGTTGTAAATGTAAACAATGAGTGTAAAAACACTAAAATAAGACTCCAGGCACCCAGGCCCGAAATCAGTTACCAAAAATACACCATCTGATGCAAAACAGAGACTTCCAGGGAAGAAACTGCAGAACATCAGATGGTAGATGAAACAATGAGTGTAAAAACACTAAAATAAGACTCCAGGCACCCAGGCCCGAAATCAGTTACCAAAAATACACCATCTGATGCAAAACAGAGACTTCCAGGGAAGAAACTGCAGAACATCAGATGGTAGATGCAGAACACAACGCCTAACCACCCGTAGGTGAAGACGTAAACATGGGGAAAGAACAGAATTCATTCTGTTATTCAGCTAAAACTCCCAAGAAATTTTAGTAATAATAATTACAGAAATTATGCCAAAAGCATGGGAGAATAGCAAGGGGGAACTTAAAGGACAGGGAGAGAGGAAAAACACTTGAAAAAACAGTGTAACTAAATAATCAGAATGACAACAAAATGGCTGCTGCCTTGAAAATAGGTAACTTAACATAATTTCATTAAAAAATTTTAAGTTACAGCCCTGATAATATTCTGTCACACATTCTTTTCCTCTCCTCCTTTTCTATCCTCCTTAGAATCACCATTTCACTAATATTTATGTGTCTGACATCATTTAAACTGAGATTTAAAAGCACAAAGATCAGTCAGATGTTAACTGATGAAGGGCCAAACTTAGAATGATAAATGGCGCCAATTTCGGAACGTCCTTGACACTGCGCATGCGCAGTAGGGGCGAAGTGTGGAGGGCCTCTCAGGACATGTTTTCTTTAGTTTTAGATGCAAATTTTGGGGATTGGGGGGCAAAATTTGTGTTTGGCCCTATATTTTAAGAGTTAGCACCAGCCAGCTATGTCTGGGTCATTGGTACAGTATAAAAATATCGCTTTCCTCACATGGACTGGTGGAGCGATTAGCTCTCCTCAAGCTAACATAACCTAAAAGTGGCAAAATGAAGTTGCAATATTAATGAATTCTGCCTCGTGGGCTTTGTACATTCTATTTGGTGCTGCTAACAAGGTAGTCTCTGTGAGATGGCTACACTGCCCCTTCCACATCTCCGGGCCTTGGCAAGGCCCGGAGGTGTGGGAGGGGCAGTCTGGCCATCTCGCAGAGACCACTAACACAGCAGAGATCTGAAAACCTGTGGGTTTTAGGAATAGGCAGTTGTGGTAATCATTATTTTCTAAGGCTAGGAGGGCTATTTTTCGCCCTCAATTTTTTTTAAGGCAAGCAGTAGGCGGGCGAAGAAATCGCTCTCCTGAAAATGCCAGGCCTGATTGTGGGATATTTTTTTCGAAGAGTAAGTCACTTTCCCTCATGTCTGAGCTGTCTGTGTACTGTAATTTTAAATCAAAATAAAATAATGCTGTGCATGTTTGTTAAAAAAAAAATGCTCCATTAAAGATATTGGTTTCAGCTGAACATACGGTAGCAAGTACAGTAAATGTTATTCAATTGGTAACCGTCCACAATATATCTGTGTTGTCAACTGTTTACAAACCCGGGTGCACAGAAAATCGACCAAACTTTCCCCCAAAAATTGGAGAGTCTATTCTGTCGATGTACATATATAAGATGCACCAGTATTTGGGGGTAAATTTTTAGGAAAAAAAGTGTGACTTTTACAACAGCTGGATAAACTTGAATTTATACATGTATTGCAGTCATGAAATAATAATAGTAATAATAATAATAATTTATAAGCCTGAACTCCACTAGTGTGCTCTTTGGCTTTACATGAACTAATCCTAGCATTTATCAAAAGCTAGTTTATAGAGATAAGTTTTTAGACCTATCTTAAATGAAGTGATTGATTGGGGTTTTCTTTGTTAAGCTGGTAATACATTCCAGTACCTGGGGACTGCCACAGAAAAAGCTCTGTCACCTGCAGTGTTTAACTTGGACCTTGGATGCACTAGGGCTACGAGATTCGCCGAGTGCAGTGACCGTGGTGGTTTGTAGACTGATATAAGATCACTCAAGTATTGTGGCATCATGCCATTCAAACATTTGAAGACAAGTAAAAGGAGTTTGTACTCTATTCACTGTTTTACAGGAAGCCAATGGAGCTTTTCCAGCACTGGTGTAATATGACAGAATTTACGTGATTTGGTGACAACACGTGCCACAGTTCTGGATATGCTGTAGCCTTTCTAGCTGGGATTTTTTACAGCCATGCAGCAGGGAATTGCAATAATCGAGCCGGCTCGTAATGAAGGCATGAACAAGCTGTTCAGTTGTTTTATCATCTAGGAACTCCCTTATTTTACTGATTTTTCGGAGATGAAAGAATGCTGACTGACAGATGACTAACATGTCTGTCAGCCTGCAAGTTTTCATCCATGAAGAATCCTAGGTTGCGCACACGAACATGGCGCAATAGCTGAATTGTCAACCGGCAGAGGTAGTTTTGACATATGTGACATTTGATTAGGAAGACAAAAATAAATAACCTCTGTTTTATCTCCATTAAATTTCAGATAATTTTGGGTCATCCAGGTTTTAATTTCATCTACACATCGCCTCAACCTGTCCAGTGCCACAGCCTGACCTGTAGGCTGAAAATGGATGTGCAACTGCGTATCGCCTGCGTAGAAATGGAATCGCAATCCATGTTTTTGTATGATGTCACCCAGTGGTAAAACATATATTACATACAAAATGGGACCGAGAACGGATCCCTGGGGGATGCCAAAGCACAGTGGTCTCATCGGAAGCAACGCCGTTGATGAGAATGCTCTGTGAACGATTTTTGAGGTAAGAGGAAAACCTTTTCAAAACAGTGCCGGTTACACCACATCTGTGCTGTAATCTTAGCAGAAGGATTTTATGGTCAATGGTGTCGAAGGCGGCACTTAAATCTAGGAGTACCAAGCATGAGATGAGATGTTTATCCATGGATATCAGGACATCATTTTGAACTTGTAGCAGGGCAGTTTCTGTGCTACAAGAAGGGTGGTATGCTGACTGACATTCCTCAAATAGGCCGTCTATGTATAAGTGAGTTCTCAGTTGACGAGCAACCACACACTCAAAAACCTTTGATAGGAAAGGAAGGTTAGAGACTGGGCGGAAGTTCTTCAGTATTTCAGCATCTAGACTGGGTTTCTTCAACAGTGGCGAAACCAGGGCGCGCTTCATCACAGCTGGAAATGTGCCAGATGTCAATAATGTATTGACTATTCTCGCGATGAATGGGATTAGATTTGGAAGACATGCTTTAAACAGCCACATTGGAATTATATCTAAGGTGCATTGCTTTGATGGTGCTTTTTTGATTATGTCATTGATTACTTCAGGTTGTATGGGCTTGAATGAGTCAAACATAACCCTCTGACCAGAACCATGCAGATGTGTGGTAATAGAAGGTAGTCTGTCACTTTCAGTACTTGTACCTCTGTTCAGATTACCATAGTGCAGAAAGTAACAAGTGTTCCACAACAGAACAGCCAGACAAAATTGTATTTTTAATGAACTCTACCTAGATTTGCATACTTGAAGATTTGAGTGAATCTTTACGCGAATCGATTTGCGTCAAAATTTTTAAATTATAAAACATAAAAACATATTTACGTTGTGTGTTTGCAGGGTATACAGTGGTAGGTAGGTACTGACTTTAGAAACCATCAAGTTACCAACATTTAACATGTTACATGCACATTAAATAAATACCCTAGTTCGTCAAAAAGTTGTGTCTTATCAACTTGTTTGATAGCAGTTTTCAAATGTACCTATGGGAGGGCCCCTCTCTTCAATGCTCATACACCCTAAGACAGCCGACACACCCGTGCTTGCTGCAGATGCTTTCAAAATCTGTGAACTGTCATACAGTAGGGCCTAGAGTTGGGAGGTCCTGAAATTTCAAGTTTGGCTTCGGTATCAGTATTTTAGAATGATTTACCTCGGTATCGGTATGGTGTTGTGTCAACAACAAACATATACTCATGTCGATACAAATATCAAATGGTATTTTTGGTATATTGTCCAACTACAGTTCACTGTTTTACAGCAGAGAAAGCCACCGAAGTGTCAAAATGTTGTAGGCTGTACGGGCACTCGACATCACAATCAGTTATTTGATGTAACAGAAAAGCTGAGAGAAAATACTCCCCTGGGTATTTTCTCTCAGCTTTTGTGTTACATAAAATGACTGGCCTGACTGGGTGAAAATACACTTTGGATATATCCAAAGGGACCAGTGGTGACTTCCTTTAGAAATGCATAGTCCATGCGATCGTCTTGTCTTGAGTTTAGCATGTTCTGTTGTTTGTCATTTTATTTTTTGACCAATGATGGGAAAATATTTTTCAATACCGATTTCAACGGCACTTTCAGATTCCCTCAGTACAGTAAATCGGTGCTGACTCAATATCGATACCGAACGGTATTTACAGTATACCACCCATCTCTAGTAGGGCAATCGTGGACGGGTCAAATCCACAGGTTGTCATTTTCTCCTCTCATATAATTCCAGAGATGATATGCTATGACACCTAGCAAATTTTTTACGAATGAAGCACCGGGATTACCCTGGCGCTTCATTGGTGGAAATGTTGCTAGGTGTCATAGTAGATCATCTCTGAATTATATGCATTGAAAAATGCCCACCCATAGATTTTTACCCGCCCACAATGGCTGTACTGGAATTGGTCCTCTTTATTTTAGGTTATTATAGGTTATCTCAAAATTCGAGATTTTATTCTCTGTACTTTTCATGATGTAACACCACCTTTAATTTGGACTCACCTGTTAATGGTGTGAAATTGGAGTAATCTAAATGCCTGTATGTTGGTCAATCAAGACTATAAATTGTTCTTAAACTGCCATCAACAAATAACTTTACAGTAATGATTTGGCAATGCTTTAAAGCATAGCGAGAAAATATAGGAACGTTACATGTATGTATTAGCTGGGTTTATGAAAGAGTCTGTCAGATTCGGTATACAGGGAGACGTACCAAAAATAATAATACAATGATCTATCTAATTTTTGCTCATGAAAACTGACTCAGGACAGAGTTTGTCTCAAGTTTTTTTCATTGTTTTCATACTCAAGTCCAAATTTTTCAAACTCACTGGTGAAGTTTTTGTTTTGCTGCGAGATGTCTCCCCACTTGTCTAGTTCAGCGATCTGAACGTACATGTAGTGGCTACCCCTCTATGTTCAGATTCCTCTCATTCAAATCAGTGGTAAAATTCCCCATCAAGTTTTAATGGGAACTAAAAAATAGGAATATATATCAAGATTTTGGCCTTATCCCCAGCTGTATTCGATAGGACAAGTATTTCCTTACATTTGTGCAGAGTAAATTGATCAGAACTATGTATTATCCTTTATTTATCGTGATTTGAACACTACAAAGCGTCAACCATTGCTTCAATATCGTCCCTGTATTTTTAGCAACCTGGAGTTGCTGCCCAAACAAATATCGATGCAGAAACGGTAACTCCTAATAAAATGCCCCTGTGCAATGATCATAATCGACATCCTCTGCTTGATTGCGACCGTATTTCCGTTTCCGCTTTGATATTTCTTTAGACACAACTCCGGGTTATTATTTTAGAGTTGATACAGGTGAAAAGTAACATGGATGACAATGAAGTAATTGTTGACGCTTCTCCCATGTTCATATCTCAATAAATAAAGGATAACATATAGTTTGGATCAATTTACTCTGCACAGAGGTAAGGAAATACATGTACTATCGAAATTAGAATGCAGCCAGTGATAAGGGCGAAAGCCTGATATATATTCGTATTTTCGAGTTTTGAGTTCCCATTAAAACTTGATGGGGAATTTTACCACAGATTTTAATGGGAGGAATCTGAACCTAGAGGGGTAGCCACTACATTCAGATCGCTGAACTACCCACTTGTCCCCAACTTAATTCATATAAACTCCCCAACAACTGCAGGAAGTAAACAATCCTCTTCATACAACAAATCCGCAAGTAAAACTAATTGCACATTTCTACGTCCTGAAGAATTGTTTATACTTTTATGCCAGCCATCACATTCATTAATATAACAATAACATGAGTTTGGAGAGCGTTATGGTTTATTAACGGCCCAAGAGGAATGAATAACAGCCGAGGGTTTATTACCGGCACAAGACGAAGTCGAGGGCCGTTAATAAGCCAGAGGGCTGTTATTCATTCCTCGAGGGCCGTTAATAAACCGGGACGCTTGACAAAATCATGTTATTACTATTATTACCATGACTGGGTGCGGGCGGCGGAGACCTGGCATTCTTAAAAATGCAGGAGGGCTAAAAATCGCTCTCCTAACATGACATAGGGGAGCAATTAGCTCTCCTCAAGCTAACAAAAGCTAAAAGTGGCAAAACGAAGTTGTACTATTCATGAATTTTGTTAAGTGGGCTTTGTACATACATTTTATTTGGTGCTGCTAACCAGGTAGTCTCTGGGAGATGGCTACATTGCCCCTCCCACCCCACTGGGCCTTGGTAAGGCCCGGAGGTGTGGGAGGGGCAGTGTGGCCATATTGCAGAGACCACTAACATAGCAGAGATGTGAAAACCTGTGGGTTTTAGGAATAGGCTGTTGTGGTAATCGTTATTTTCTAAAGCTAGGAGGGCTATTTTTTGCCCTCCTCAATTTTTTTAAGGCGAGCAGTAGGCGAGCGAATAAATCGCTCTCCTGAAAACGCCAGGTCTGGTGGCGGGTTGTTAATAATGAATTTTTTTTTTCATTAACACCTGCAGCTTGCTTCTGCCAAGTTCTGGTTGCATGGCATCATGAATTACTGAGTCAGGGTTCATACAAAAATTTGCTCACAAAGTTCAAGGGTTTTTCAAGCCAAGGGCTTCTTTTTTTCTTTTCAAGGGCTACATATACTATCCAGCTTGTTGTTTGAGCTCTAAAAATCTAAGATTCATGTGACACGGATCTGACTTTGGAAGTCAGGAAGTACTGGAACCCAAAGTGTGATCTGTGTTAGTCACCTTGGTAAAACGTTCCATACTTTTTTGTTTTTTTTTAACTGAGCGACACGAGCTCAACAAACAAGTAAAAGGCGAGTACACATATATTTACAGTACGTGGAGAGTGTATTATCACTAAATCACCCGCAGAGTGGAGATTCCACTCAAGCAATTATTGCAAATTTGTTGCAAAGCATAACAAGCACAAGCAAAGTTACAGCCAATGGACCTCCGGGTTAAACCTGGAGGTCCATTGGCTGAAACATTGCTTGTGTTTTTAGTCCATATACACGCAATTTTAAAGTTATAGCTTGGGTGATAACTCCACTCCACGGGTGATTTAGTTACAATCCACTCTCCACGTACTGTACAATGCCCAGAAAATAGCTTGGTATTCAAGGGTTTTTCAAGAGATTTCTGAAAGTTCAAGGGTTTCTCAAGGGCTAATTTCAAATTCCAGGGTTTTTCAAGAAAAAACTCATTTTCAAGAGCTGTATGAACCCTGCGAATCTTACCGCCCCGCTAAACTCTGTTAATATACTAGAGAATGTCCGCTAAAGTGGTAATAATTGTCTTTACTGATTGTCTGAATACTGGCCAAGTGTGTGTTGTACTGTTGGCAATGTTAGGATAAAAATATGTGGAGGCCGGTTCGGGTAAAATTGTGGAGGTCGGTTTGATTGGTGGCCGGTTTGTGTGTAATTCTTTACAAAAGAAGATGTGGAGGGGGCGAAACGACCAACTTAAAACGGTGGATCAATACGACATGGTTACACAGAACAAAACTACCACTTTCCTCGTCCCTATTTTTTATATCAAAGGAATACGTCGAACTTGGGCGACATGTACCACATTCCACAAAATAATATCGCAAATAACAATCTGTTTACATTCTCTAAAAAAACAAATCAATATGAAAAAATATCAAGATAGTTCATGAACAATATACATGTAATCACCAAAAAATAAATATTAGGGACACTTCGTAAATAGTATTCAAGTTGAACTGAGAGCATTCGTTTCTCTTCCAAAAACAAAAATAAGATTTGAAAATGGTGCTTTTTCAAAACGCCAGCCAATCAAAACGCAGCACCCAAAAGGTGCTTGTGTCATTAAAATTTCGTGTGGTCGATAATTTTTCTAAATTGTGATTTTTCTCAAAATCAAAATGTTTCTCGCATCTGGACAAACGCATGCAAAAATAATTATTCATTACAATCATGAAAAAAAGACTTATCAATGACGTAAAAAATCAAATATGGCGTCCGACGACGTATGTTGATAGTTTTTATCACTTCAAAAATTCAGCAAGTCTGCAAAATTTAAATTATTTATTTCGACATTAGGATAGTATTCCGTGATCTGATGAACAAGGGCTTGAAATAAAATCCCGCGGTTTAATTTGTCTTATAACGTGTCAAATGGCTTTCTAGCATTTTCTTGCAATACTGTCTGATAAGTACTTGCCTCTTTTCGTGACTAAAAATTGACCTGACAAATTCGGTGCCTGGTCATTTCGGACCACTGGATGATCCATATCCGAAGGATTTGGTGTTTACCGTTCAGACTCAGCACAGAAAGCAAAGCATATAGGATGTCAGCTTGAGCCCGACGGAAAACTGGTTTATCCCACAAAATATTTGGGGATGAGCATTTTCTTGTGATGAAACTAGATTCTTTGCTCATACAGTGCCTACCTGTCCCAAGACAAGTTAGATCCATCACGAATATGGTGCTGTTGTAGCTGGAACCCATACCAAAAGGGTCACATTAACAAACTCGAGTATATCCAAATCAGGCAGGTCACTTCATCACTCATGATCCAGTCGAAATTCTCTGTCCACTTTTGTGATCATACAGTACGTGGAGAGTGGATTGTAACTAAATCACCGGCGGAGTGGGGTTATCACCCAAGCTATAACTTTCAAATTTTGTATATATCGACAAAAAACACAAGCAATGTTTCCGCCAATGGACCTCCGGGTTTAACCCGGAGGTCCATTGGCCGAAACTTTGCTGGTGCTGGTTATGCTTTGCAACAAATTTGCGATTATTGCTCGGGTGGAATCTCCACTCTGCGGGTGATTTAGTGATAATACACTCTCCACGTACTGTAGTTCTGCAACTGTTCAACTTGAAGACACATGTATAAATAAGAGTACACAATGTGCTAATCATTGACAAATTACTGTATAGAATTAGAGCAGCACAGGGTGGAGAACCTTGCAGTCTGAATCTAGTGGCTATTAAATATGTTCCCATTCCTCACATTTCAAAGAGCGGTATATCTCCCCCAGTGATACCAGGTACGGGTCCATTCGCCACCGGGCCAACTTGCCACCAGTGGCGAGTGGGCCCGATTTCTGGTGGCGACTTGGCCCACTTTGATAACCACTATTATAGGTTTAATACTCACGTTTTTTTTTATAAATAATCCGAAAAAAACATTTAAAGAATGAAGAATCCGTTAAAAATCCTCAAATACGATTTCGAATAGCTTTACACAAAAACTCTAGATATGGCTCATCACTTCCTGATCACAGACAAAAATGATATTATTCCATTTGTTGTTTCTAAAATTTTAGAGTGAATGTCTTTGAAATCTTTGAAGTGTGTTTGTTTTTACTGTTCGTTTGGGTACTGGGACGTTTCGGCCTTGGGACGTGTCGGCCTCGAGATGTTTCGGCCTTGGGACGTTTCGGCCTGAGACGTTTCAGCCTGAGACGTTTCGGCCTCCATATATTGAGGCACCGGAGAAAGGAGAAATGTTTTGAAGTGGGTCGAGGACACAAGAACATGTGATCAGGCACACGCGAAGTTGTGAGTGAGGAGAAAATGGAACAATGCAAAAAATTCTGAAGATTTTTTTTTATCCTTTTCAATGTATTTGTATTGGAAGTACAATTTTTCATATAAATAAACTGAGTAATTACTCTAAAAACAGTATTAGAAGCCTGACAGGTTTGTCGCACGCATAGCTCATTTGTATGTTATCACAACAATAACACTCCCACTCACCTTGTAAAAAAATATTTGGGGTCAGAAATGTCTGCAACATTTTACTGTGTAGACGTGAAAGCTCTGGGTAGTTTTCTGCTTCATTTCAAAATGTGGAAAATTTTAAGTGAATTTGGAGTCTAGTTTCAAAATATTGGATACTTATATATGAGTCCTGCCCATATCGGAAAAGTTCTTCATTCTCATAAATTCTTTGATTTCCGACTTAAAAGTGAGTACAACCATAATAAAAACCATAATCAAATTTATTTTATATTTAAAACTATAAACACAGTTAAAACTAGAAGTTCTGTCACGAACTGTGCGCTTATCTTGGCTTAATTGCGCTTAGGAATTGCGCGCAATTGCCATATCGAATGGCATTCAAAGCACAGCAGGTTCTCCTGGTTAGTCATAGCAAACACAGGCAATGTTTCTGCCAATGGACCTCCGGGTTACCCGGAGGTCCATTGGCTGAAACATTGCTTGTGCACAGGCCATATGTACAGAATTTGATAGCCTTACTGTGGTCATAACGCGTAGATTAACGTGCAGATCGACGTGCTATTTGTGTGCATTTCATGACAGGACTTCTAGTTTTAACTGTATAAACAAATAATACCCTAATCTTCATCAAAATATTACCAAAAACCTAAGACGTTTCGGCCCGATTCTCGAGATGTTTCAGCCCGATTGGAGGCCGGAACGTCCAGGCCGTAATGTCTCAGGCCGAAACGTCCCAAGGCCGAAACGTCACAGAACCGTTGTTAGTACTGTAAACTGTCTCCTGTATAAACAATAAGAATACTAATCAAGGTGGTCAAAGCACTCCGTTGTTTTTATAACACTGAGCACAATACATCAAACAAGTCATTTTTGCTACTTTGATTGGCTTCATTCTTTGTTATACCGGGTGAGGTGGGTGGTGGGGGGGGGGGGGGTGGAGCTGACATCATATGTTCTGACTTATTCCGTGATATTTCGAATGTGGAAGTTTTTATTTTGATTTGTATTAGACGTATTTTGGTTTATAATACCTCACAAAAGTTATTATTTATTATTAAGACATTATTTCCATAAATATTTCCAATTTCATTTATTTTGTTGATCGGTGCATATTGTATGTTATGTGCTATGTTGTTATATACCAATAAACATTGATAGATTTGTACCGGTATTCTCTTTATTTTTTACCCCAATTTGCCATCGCCTCGTGTTCCATTACTGAGTTATATATCGCCCACTCACTTTTTACCCCAATTTGCTACGCCTCGCGTCCCATCACCGACTTATATCTCGCCCACACGCTTCCATTTCAATTCAGTCGAAACAAAGAAACTCACACCAAATCAGAGAGTAGAAATATTCTCCGTTTTGGAGCGGCTTTCTTTGTCAATAATATATCCCATCCCTAATCCCAGCTAAATCAATTAGTGAAGTAATTATCACCTTGATCACTGCATGTCATACTATTAACTTCTGGTGGCGACTTGGCCCGGTGGCGACTTGGCCCAGGAGGTTGGTGGTGAGTTGGCCTGGTGGTGACTGGACCTGTTCCCATGATACCACTGGGATCATGAAACATGAATATAGTCAAATTTATCAAACCTATTTCTATCTTCTTGACAACTGTCTGATAAAACAATGACTCATTCAGTACATAAAATTTCAGAAATGCCTCTAACCGATTGACTGCTCACTAGAGCTGTGCGGTATACCAAATTTACGGTACGGTTTCAGTATTATAGGGATACCGAAAACTGCACCTAAACCAAATCAAAATACCTTTTATTTCGGTATTTGTATTTTTCTGCGAAATTGACAGAAAGTCAACTCATCCAGGTGGATCGTAAACGTAAAAGCCTGTGGTCCGCATCTTTTGATCGAATTGATAAGAAAACGCACAAATGTCAACTTTGTAAGCGACAGGTAGACAGCAGATGAAGCGAATACTTCGGAGAAAGAAATAAAAAAGTGACTGCAGAAAAACGAAAAATGGCAAATTGTTAACTTGGTACTTCCGTTTCTGAAGAAATAAGGCCTGGTTCCAGTGTTTCCAACATTCTTGCTGATTCGATATATTTTCTTGAAATTAGACTACTGTGCAATTTATTTGCAGCAGACATTGGGGGTCAGGTGGGTGGATGACTGGTTGACATTTGGTTGGGAATAATCCACTGGTTTTGAAAATTCAATACATTGACAACTTGACATACAAACATTAATAATACTGCCACTGCCAGTGGTTATCACGTCTCGGCGATTTTTTCATAGCATTTCTTTCAATTCAGCATTAATATTTTAAGTTGCAGGTACTTATAACAACTGATCATTTTATTAAAATACAAGCCCCAAAACTTTAACACCCGATCATCTGCTTTATATTCTTTCCAATAAATAATTTATACTGCACACTATTGCACCTGGGAAAGACGTGATTGACCTTAATTTTAAGACATATTAAAATACAATGTATGGAAACCAACAGGCGACATTAGACTTAGCTATATATAGGCAGCCAAGACCTCACTAGACACCACAGTCACAGCACTGAAATTTTGATCACGAATACCACCAAAACCCAAATGTTGGAACATGTTTTCGACATTATACATGTATGACAAGAAACTCACACAAATTGAAACTCGGTCCTTAAAGGTTAGACATTCATAAAAATATAAATATAGGCGTTTGTATTTTACTATGTCATATGTACATGTTCTACTCACATGGGTATAAAAGTACTTTCAAATTTTAAATATTTAAGAACTCTTAAACTGATTCTTGCAACAGGAATCTGTGGGAATCAAACCTGATTCTCATGAATTGTGTCAAATTTTAAGGCCTGTTCTTTATTATAGAACTGAAATATATTTAGCCTTTGAAAGTCCATGTACACTGTACACTGAAGTTCAACCTGCAATATGGACAAATAGAGCTGTAAATGCTGAGAAGGTCATTTGTTTATGTTTTCATTATTAAATGCCTATAATTTGCTAAGAATATCAGGAACCAAAGGCTTTCCCCTTTGAGATCTTTCAGAAAGTGTGAGAGCTTTCACTAAATTCAGAGGGCAGAGACATGTAATTTACTTCTGGATTCCAGTTATTTAATTTTAGTTACTGAACTTGGCTTTTTTTTTTTTTACAAATTATACCAATGTATCTTTTCTTGTCTTTTGTCGTTTATATTTATCCTTGGATAAAACTGGGTCAGGGAAAAAGCAATATTGATGTTGTGATTTATATGGACCAAATGGTAGCCTAGAAACTTTATTAAATTTGATTTTATGGGAAGAAATTGGTATTTCGGCATCATGTAAAGCCTTTTTCAGAATCTGAGTTAAATCATTATTTTGAAAAGGTTTTTTGCCTGTCTTTGATATTTTAAACAAAAAAACACATCTGAGAAATCACTAAAAGTAGTTTTGAATCAATGTTATTTTTGTAGGTTACCTTGCTAAAAACTGATATTAGCCAGAATACTAATCTTGATTTTGGAGAAAGAAGATTGTGATTAACGATATAATCCAAGATATTGTTCCCTTGTTAAGGTTGTGTTTATTCTGGTAAATAGTGTTAATAGAGTTCAGTGTACTTAATGCAAGAGGCTTGGTCTTATTAATCAGAAATATACTGAGCACATATACCTGGCGTCTCAATATAATAATAACTGATTTAAAACGTGTATTGTGAACTTCAGTCCATGCATGGTCTACAGATAGATAGGCAAGTGATGTATCAAAGTGTAATTTTCATTTTTTGAATTTTTACCTCCCCTGATGTTCTTCTCCAATGTTTACTGGAATGCAGGCAACATTTGAGAGACACGTTAAGGGAGGTAACTGAATTGAACCATGGATTTTACAAACTGAAAACATTTTCCCTGACAACCATGCAACATATTTCTTGCATAACAATCATCTGGCATTGAAAAAAAGATTTTATTTTAGTTCTTTTTCTCCATTCTATTCTATTGTGTTATGATGTCTGCATCATGAAATCATACTGCAAACTACTGGCTGAACACATTGTATTTATTCTTTAATGTCATGTACTCACTACTCAATGCCATGTCAGGCTTGTCATTTTGAAGAGGGCGATCGCCCGCGGCTACAGTGGCCCGCCTAAACTAAAATGTCTGCAGACCATAAACGACCACCTCATGCAAAATACCGTGAGCGATAAATATTTATGAGCTCCAATATGTTAACAGAGCTTGAGATGTTGCGGCACACAGCCCCAGTTAAAATTGAGAGGGAAGATTTTTTTCTCAGCATTATATTTTGTCAAATGGCCAGGAGCAGATGCCTGTGCATGTAATTTCACCCTTCGCCTGTCAAGAATTATGCACTGAACAGTCCAACAAAATTTCGAAACATTCCAATAAAAATTGGTATGCAAATGAGGGAAGTGACCAACGTTTCATATCTGTAAAATGTCACTCATTTTGTCAATTTGAGAATTCCTTTACGTATAAAGCCTTATCCCTGATTTTGTATCAGAAGTATGAGTGATAGTCTATTTATATTAAATTAATATATCCAGCTAAAAACAAAAAAATACGCAGGACGTTTCACCCCACAACAGTTTTGTTTTAATTTTATTTGCAGTGTGTCACGTCAATTCACGTGTGTTGAGTACTCTCCCTTGATGTGCAGAGCTCTGTTTTGAACAGCTGATTCCAGGTTTCCTTTCTCGCTTTCACACTCGAGTTTTTTTGAAACGTTCTGTTTTCAAAATACATGTAACAGCATATCAAAATATTTCTTTATTGAGTAACAATTCTTCCAATATATTTACCAGCATGTATTATTCTTTGGGTTTTTTTTCACCAAATTTCTTGCCATTACCCAAGGTAAACTGTTTGCTATTTGTGGGACATTACTGGTCACTGGAACGGCAATGCTGACCTAACTTCGTGTCAACTCAAGAATTGGCCCGACCCCAGTCGCCCACCTTTGATGAATTAGGGTGGACCAAAAATGGCCCTCCTGGACCCATTTTAGGCAGACCATTATGGCCCTCCTGCAATTCTGATAATAACAAGCCTGCCATGTTGTGTTATCGAAGACCAGTGACTTTGATTTGCCAAGGAATGTTTTGCCACCATCAAAAACAAAATCAGCCCATATATTGTGTTAACTGAGCTCATCAGCATTAACTCCAGCTTTTCCAAACAATGGACAGGAACTGCATCATACTTTGAGCAGTGTTATGTTTTTGTCAGTCCAGGAGGGCACAGTAAATGATTTCTCGACATGACGATATTTAAACTTTTTCTTTATTTCTAATGATATTACTAAGTATTTTTTTATAACCGACTACCGTATATCCGATTAATCAGGAAATAGAGATGGGCTATATAATGTAAATACCATTTGGTATCGATATCGAGTCAATACCGTACCGAGGGAATCTCGAAATATCCTGAAATTTCGGTTTTGAAAAATATTCCCGAAATTTGTTAAAAAATAAAAGGGAAAGGAACAGAATGTTACGCAAAATTCATGACAAGAAGAGCCCATGGACTGTGTGTTTCTAAAAGCAGTCACCATTGGTCATTTGACATAACAAAAAGGCTGAGAGAAAACACCCAGGTGTATTTTCTGTCAGCCTTTTTGTTACACCAAATGACGGATGGCTATTGCCTGTGTTACTTCCGGCATTTTGATAATTCGGTGGCTTTGTTTGCTGTAAAATGGGGATCTGCAGCTGGACAGTATTTCAAAATACAATTTGATATTTGTATCAGTGTGAGTACATGTATGATGTTGACAACGAATACCGTACCGATACCAAGGTGAATCATTCAAAAATACCAAAACCGAACTTGAAATTTCAGTACCGCCCAGCTCTATCAGGACACCGCCCATCACTAACTGAAATTACAGTTATTCACATCTCTCTAGGAAGAATTCAATGTGTCGCATGCACAATTACGCAAACCTATTTTTTTTACCAATAATGAATTCAATTTTATTACACGCCTGTTCTATGTAATCCCATCTACAGCAGCTCTAAACCATGTGGAAAATCAAAATCTGTTCTGCACATATGTGCAGAATGGAATTCATTGATGGACTATTTTTCAATAGAAGCGAAATATCACTGAAACTTTCTACAAATCGTGCAACACAGTTACAATTTTTATCCCTGGCGATGGCTGAAAATCGTCCCTTGAGTTCCAATGTGTTATATGTGCCAAAGGCACATAGAACACATTGAACTCAGGGGACGAAATAGTAACACAGGTTGCCCTCGCAAATTTGGTTGGCGATAAAATGTGTTCTTTTTGTTGATAGTTGTCAAATTAATTGCTGAGTGTCCTTCTAATAATTGTGTTTATAGACATGAAGGCATGTAATAAACACAGAATGACACACGCATGTGAATAGGTTAATCGATATGTCACTTGTGCCACCATGGAAAGATAAAATTTCACTGCAGCCTCTTGTTTTATCTAGTGCTGAAACGGTTGGCTCATTTTCACAACCGACTAACCGAGAGCTATAACTGGTTAATATCCAGTTATCCCGTAACTTATCCGTAGCCATTATTTCACCGAATCTGGGATCAAAACTACAGGAATTGGAATGCAGCATTCTCAGAAACTATTCCGTAGTGTGTATACAAACGAACGTTGTCGAGTACTCGACAGTGTTCATTTGTATACACACTACAGAATAGTTTCTGCGGTTACTCTGTACTCACAAAAATTGCTGATCATTTATGAAGTCTTTAAGCCAAAGTCAATTATTTCTCAATATATAGAGCGCTGCTTCTGAGTGTAATCTATCCCAAAGGAGAACCAACAGATTTACTACGTTTTAACCATGGAATGACGATCATTATTGATATTTCGGATAACCAGTTGACGTTTTTTTCAAATCGGTTAGGTAGGTAACCGGTTAACCATTTCAGTACTAGTTTTATCCTTCCGTGCTGGCACTTGTGCCATATCGATTAACTCATTCACACTTGGGTGTCGTTCTGTGTATTTATAACTTCTTTTGCAAAATCCTCCCCAAAACAAAATACCATTTGGAGACCTGACAATGGAAATTAGCCTCCGGCCTTTTCTCAAACCTGGCATGGCAGAAGAATCTTTGTCAATTAAATGTACTTTGTACATATATTGCAGGCCTTCGATTTTGAGGTGTGCAATTGCACTTGTGCACCATCACACACCTGGTTTCTAAAGGCGAGGTACAAAAAATATGGGCTCCTTAAAATTTTTGGGTGTACAGGCATGCAGGTTACTGTTGAAGCTGTACATCATAACATGCACAACTGCAATAACCTGAAGACCTGATGATGCCGAGTTAATCCAAATACAAGTTAAACGTCTGTAAGAATCAAAGCAACATATTGCAACATCATCTCACTGACACATCAAAGCAATCATATTGGCGCTTGACTTCTGTTTTCACTTTTGTAGAAAGTAATCTTTGTATGGTAACTGGGAAAATATTTTTAAAAAATTAAACTTTATTTCGTTTAAATATTGAAATTAAACAGTCCTGGAAATGAGACGCGTGCATGTGCAATCGCTCCTGTCAGCACCCATGTTTTTTTATTTTACAGGAGCTAAAAAATGCACTTGTTGAAAAATATTGTGGAGCACTAATATACTGTGCGGGCATATAAATGTGTGTTGTTTTAAGAAAACTGCACCCTGTGGCCAGTGGGAAATTACTCTCATAGTTCAGCAGGTCCTTATCCATTTAAAGTTTCTGGTGAAAGTATTCCCTCAAAATTCATATACCAACATTTTACGAGTGCAATTTACTCCCGTCTCTGATTTCACAGGAGCTTAAAACTGGACCCGTCAATTTTGTTAATTTCCAGCTCTGATTAAATACTATAAAACAAAACTCCACCAGTTGTGGTTGTGAACAGATACCCATAGCTAACGTTACTTAATTTATTATTCGTAGGTCATTGTGTTGGACTGTTATTCCTGATCAATTCATTCAATTTATTATATCCCTTTAGTGGCAGTTCACTCTGTACATGCATGCACATGCCCAGTAGCAACTATCTATAGGAAATGCTTAGGATTTTCCAGAACATGCAACACTGAATGGTTTAGTTTACATAGACAATGGGAAAACTATATTATTTGATTCTGGGAAATTTGCATAAATTCAGGTTTAACAATGTTGCACTATTTTAATTTGAGAGAGGTTTGGTTGAATAAAATTAACCCTTTACCTAACGAATCGCCCGCATCCGCCCGCGTAATATGCAAATTCAGCAGCAGAAAAAATATTATATTTTTATACTGTACCAATGACCCAGACATAGCTGGTGCTAACTCTTAAAATATAGGGCCAAACACAAATTTTGCCCCCCAATCCCCAAAATTTGCATCTAAAACTAAAGAAAACATGTCCTGAAAGGCCCTCCACACTTCGCCCCTACTGCGCATGCGCAGTGTCAAGGACGTTCCGAAATTGGCGCCATTAATCATTCTAAGTTTGGCCCTTCATCAGTTAACATCTGACTGATCTTTGTGCTTTTAAATCTCAGTTTAAATGATGCCAGACACATAAATATTAGTGAAATGGTGATTCTAAGGAGGATAGAGAAGGAGGAGAGGAAAAGAATGTGTGACAGAATATTATCAGGGCTGTAACTTAAAATTTTTTAATGAAATTATGTTAAGTTACCTATTTTCAAGGCAGCAGCCATTTTGTTGTCATTCTGATTATTTAGTTACACTGTTTTTTTAAGTGTTTTCCTCTCTCCCTGTCCTTTAAGTTCCCCCTTGCTATTCTCCCATGCTTTTGGCATAGTTTCTGTAATTATTATTACTAAAATTTCTTGGGAGTTTTAGCTGAATAACAGAATGAATTCTGTTCTTTCCCCATGTTGACGTCTTCACCTACGGGTGGTTAGGCGTTGTGTTCTGCATCTACCATCTGATGTTCTGCAGTTTCTTCCCTGGAAGTCTCTGTTTTGCATCAGATAGTGTATTTTTGGTAACTGATTTCGGGCCTGGGTGCCTGGAGTCTTATTTTAGTGTTTTTACACTCATTGTTTACATTTACAACAGCCCTCTGTGTGAGGGGGGGATTTCTAAAAAATAATATCTTTATGTTATTTTAATCATAACTAGATACATTATTATTGTTCGTAAGTGTTGAATAAAAATTTTTGTCCACACTTAGGCTTGGGATCCATTGGGGCTCAACGTTACTTTTCAGAAACTTGGGCTGTTCTGAAAAAATATTTTTTCAAAATATTTTGATTTCAATTATTTTTTCTATATTAATGGATCATATTATTATTATGTATTTTAATTGCCAGGGGTTAGTGCGAGTACCAGGACTTGTTTTCTTTTCACATTGAAAGGATATTGATCAATTGTTTTAAGAGGAAGTCTTCCTCTGACTTTATTATCATTCTATATGTGGTCAGTGTACTCGCATTAACTCCTGTTCTGTATCGTATGATTTCGATGACAATATGGGAAGCGTATGTCACGGTATGTTGTTGGGGATTTGGACACTTCGGTCCTTTCCCCGCAGGGTCACTCTACTTTATCAATTTCTATTTCAGACGATCAAGATTAGGGTGATGTATCTGTGATGTCTTCCAACAGTGTGCCTCCGTCGTCACAATTAATGAAGGGCTAGCGGAAAAGTGCTCATGTAAATACGCCAATTGCCTAAGAGGACCCTAGTAGGTTCGACGGCCTTTGACGTCCGCTAGCTCGCCCGGTGTAGCGTCCATTCACCGAATGGTTCGGCAGCCGGGTTCGTCCGTTGCGGTCTAGAAGGAATTTTGGGGTGATGCGAGCACTATAAATTAACTTAATGCACACCCAGTGACGGCGGATCGGAGGGAGAACGCAGGAAGCCTTTTAGTCCGGTTCATAGCTCGTTCCGGTCCATCCGGACGGCAAGCGAGAGAGGCCCCTCTCTCGTTCAACAACATCTGGCCCCAGATGTTGTGGTACAAATTGTGTCGCAAGCGGAGCATACGTCCGTCGCTCGGGACGCTCCGTTGTATAGGCAGTCCGCTGAGACTGCTAAGGCTTCCTCTTCTCGTCAGCGCACACGACCGCACCTTGGCTGCGTGACCGCCGATATATTACCAGCTTCGCCGATCAAGCATTCTTCGGCGACCAGGTCACTCCATCCGATAGCCAGGGACACGAGGCCTGCAGACTCCGGACGTTCGCATAGGAAGTGTGCGGGAGTCAACGTACACGGAGCTTCCGGCGGCAATGCATCATAAGACCGCTACTGCACAGGCCTCGGGAACGGACGTGCTTTCCTTAATAGCACAGTTTATCGCAGCATCCCAGCATCAACTGAATCTGTCGCATATATTTTATCCGACGATGCTGGGTCGGGACGCTCCGCGGAAGCGGGTACGGACGTCCGAAGTTTCATCCGGTCCGACGGGATACCGAAAGGGATTCGGAGGATTTCGAGCTTTCCCTTTCGGAACAACATATGCTGTTGTGTATGTCATCTGACTTGGTCTTCTACAGCTTCTTTCGTCGGACCAGAATGCTGCGATGCCGGATAAGAAACTGATAGCGTCGGTGGACTTAGAAATTTTTGGTTCGGTTCAGGGACATCGTCCCTCAGTTCCGACATAGTCCAATAATGTCACACAAACTTTCGAATTATTGAACGACGCTATATATATTATTATTTTATGCTTGCTATCCAAGCATTTCTGGTTTCTTGTTCGAAGAGTTATGGAGATGTCTTTCAAAAGTGTGCCTCTGTCGTCATAGTTAATGAAGAGTTAGCGGCAATAAGTGCTCATGGAATATGTCTATCGCCTACGGAGTGACATTCGCTAGCTCACCCGGTGTAGCGTACATTCATCGAATGGTTCGGCTGCCGGGTTCGTCCGTTGCGGTCTAGGAAGGAGATTTGGGTGATGCGAGCACTTTAATTACTTTAGTACTCACCCAGTGACGGCAGATTGAGGACAGATCGGAGGAAGCCTGTTAGTCCGGTTCCTGGCTTGTCCAGGTCCGTCCGGGCTGTGAGCGAGAGAGGTCCCTCTCTCGCCCAACAACATAGGGGACCGCATGTTGTGGTTCAGATATTTTACATTCGGAGCATATGTCCGTTGCTCGGGACGCTCCGTTATATTGACAGTCCGAGAGACTGTCTTTAATGCTTCCTCATCCTCACAGCAGGGCACACGACCGCACATTGGCTACGTGACCTCGAGTATCCGATCAGTTTCGGCATTCAGTGATTCCACGGCGAATAGGTCGCGCCATCCGGTAGGCAAGGGACACGAGGCCTATACACTCCGTTCGCTCGCATATTGGAAGTATGCACGGGGTAACGATCACGGAGCTTCCAGCGGCAATGCATCGTAAGACCGCTTCTCCTCAGGCCTCAGTGACGGACATGCTATCCGAGTTAGCACAGTTGTTTCGCAGCATCCCAGCAATTGACAGTTTCTCGGTCGAATCAGGAATTATCCGACGGCGCTGGGTCGGTGCGGTCCGCGGTTGCATCAGCTACGGACGACCGAACGCTTTATAGGGTCCGACAGGATGGCTAAAGGGATTCGAAAGATTTCGAGTTTTCCCTTTAGTAGTAGCGGAAGATGCCTTTCATATCTTCTGGCATTATCTTCCAGTGATTATTATTTCGGACTTCATTGCTGCGATCTTGGATAAGAGACTTATAGCGTCATTGGACTCGGATTTTTCGATCGGTTCAGGGACATTGTCCCTGACTTACCGACGCAGTCCAATATTGTCATTACAACATGTGTTTTATTTTTCGACGCTATATATATATATATATACAAGCCTGCTACTAAGCATGATAGTTTAGTTTCTTGTCCGCGTTGCTCATTTCTGCCATTTTATCATTTATACAAATAGTTTATTTTGGCAGAGCAGGGCATACCGAGAGTTCATATGCGTCTAGACGGTGTGATTAAAGACTGCATATATTCTTTTTCGCCGTTTATGTCTTTTCCAATTTCAATGTTGGGAACGACATTATGTATAGTAGACTTAACTTAGACGCTTTATTATACGTAATCCGCCTTACTGAGGCGTTGTCATTACGTCTTCAAGAAAAGATTTACGGGATATTATTCTCAATGTAATTTCTTTTGAGGGCAGTAGTTTGTTCACGTATAACTCCGCCCTTCAGTGGCTGATTGGAGTTAGTTAGACGTGACACAGCCCTAGCTACATCCACACGCGTGGATAGTAAGGTTAAGAACTCTCTCAGAGTCGCTTCGTTCTCGGAGGAGCTTCTCTTCGACGGCAACTTTTCGGCAATCCATGAATTGCTCGATTTATACGTTCTCTTGTCTATCTAGTGTTACAAGAGATTCAGACTGGGGCAAACATTCGGTGGTTGACTCAGAGAGTGCCGCCGCAGTTGCCGGACCCGAGTGTGGCTGTTATGACGGTTGCCAGTCAAACAGATTGGGATATAATACTGATCCCTACGGATTCGAAGTGCCAGGGTCTTTGGGTTCCGCAGTCTTTTAGCAATCAGTTTAACTTCCGCGGAATAATGTTTTTTAGGCTTGCTTTATGTCATTGCATGAACATTATTCAGAAACGCATGCCCAAATTCCTGTCCTTTAATTCGACAGTAGTGGCGAATCTCCGGAACCAGGGAGGCACTCTTTCGTTTCCGTTATTCAATTTAATGGAAAGAATCCGTCTGTTGGTTATAGTACACCAAGTTCAGTTTTGGTCCGTCATATTCCGGGTCGTCTAATTGTTTTATCGGACTCCCGTTCTCTTACGGGTCGCTTGTTGCTGTCAGAATGGACTCTCAACAAACAAGTATTCAATCAGATTTGCTATCTATGGGAGCGCCCAATGATGATTTATTTATGACACAGCTTGCTAATCAATTGCAGACGTATGTGTTGGCTTGTCCAGATCTCTGAGCTAATATTGTTAACGCTCTATTGATCTATAGGACGGAATGATAGGATACGCGTATCCTCCGGCGCTGTTGTTTTAGCAGGTATTGCTAAGATAAACAACCACAATACATTTCTGTTGATAGCATCTCTATCTTGACAGAGATCATGAGTAATTTACTCTCTTGTCTACTGTGGGTCTTAACGTGAAATCTTCCTCTATGTGAGGATCTTTTTCACTGGGTAAATCGTGTCATCTTTATCACAACCAGCAAGGTCGCAACCTTCATGTATTCCGTTGTGTGGTCCGTATTGCATTGTAAGCACTGTACTGGACGAGCTTTGGACGCGATTTCTTACTATAGGAGATCCTCTTCTTCGCTATTCTATGCGGCTAAAGTGGAGGCTCTTCCGTCGTGGTGTAGGGATCATTATGTTCATATTGTTGATCCCTCCATACTACTCATTGCTATTTTTTAGTATACTTGTTTCACAAGATCTACTGCAGCCTGTTATTATTTAGGTTATAGGTTTATGTTACCTCATACCTATGCACTCTACGATAGTTTACAATTGAGTCTTTTGTCTCTTTATCTAAGTCAGTTAGTAACTTTTTGATAAATAGACTTAGAATCTTTAGATTAAATTCCTATACGGATTTTAACTTCGGTTCTTATTTAGCTAAGTAATCATTTGAGCCTCTGGAAACAGTAGTTTTCAAATTCTGACCTTTTAGACAGTAATTCTGTTGGTTTCTCTTTTACTGTAGAGTCAGTGAGTTTCATGCACTATCGACGGATGATTTTCACTTTCATAGTTTCGGAATCAATACTTCCGTTACTATTTAGGTTGGATTGTTGCATAAGAGTTAGGCTCCTATTATCCGGAACCTATTATTTTAAGGTCCTTCCGTCTTCGTATGGGCATAGGCCTTTACTCTTTCCGGGTACAGTTTATGTATTTATAAACAGATATCTGTTTATTACAAAGGGCGTAAGCTTCTTCTGTCTTTGATGTCTAGTAGAAGGACGTTACGCTCCATTTTATTGTTAATGGATTCTATTAGCTATCGGTACTGCTTATGGTATATCATTGACTTAGCAGTTGTGCTTAAGATTTCGGCTCATGAAGTAAGAGTTCTTCTACTTCTTGGGCTTACATTAATAGTGTCGCTATTATAGATTTTTGAAGGCCGCTCATTGCGCTCAGCCATCCACATTCATGAATTTTATCTCAGAAATATCGAGTCCATTTCTGGAGGCCTCTATTGTTAGGTCTATTATCTACTGCTCAGCTAGGTAGGCTGTCTGTTTCGGCAGTGTCTCCGTTCGGCTGCCCTCTTCGCTCTGGGCTATTTGACCCAGGGCAAGAAAAAGGGGGGGGGGGGGAGGGTGTTCCCTTGGGTCACCTGTTTTACTATGAAAACAAGGGGATACCTCCTCCGGAGTTAGTAATTCTGAGCTGTTATTGGGATGGTTGTTTAGTGAGAAGTTTAGGTTTTTAAAATTCATTCAAGTCTTAGTTTTTAAAGTATAGCTTTTGAATATTGCATATGTCAACGGACATGATTATGCAATCCTCAGACACTTTTAGGAGTATAAGAGTCTCTATTCTCTAGACTTACTTTATTTATTGGCTTACTTTAAAAATTATTAGTATAAGGATTATATTGGATATTAATAGAGTACATGGATGTATGAAGCTCAATTTTGGAAGGTGTTGTATCTTTCTAATTTATCATAAATAAGAAAGATACATGTAAGGCCTATTACTTCTTTTTCCCTACAGGGGATGACTCTATTTTATTTTATTGAGCGTATTCCATTTTGCTCTATGTCCTTGGCCCTCCAGCCTTTTTACTATTCAGCTATGTCTGGGTCATTGGTACAGTATAAAAATGTTAAAAAATTTATAGTAATTTATATATTTTTTATACTTACCAATGACCCAGACGGGGATGGCCCTCCCAGGAGTTGGGAACTCTTGCCTCCCCGCTGAGTACATAGCGCTTACCAGGCACTGGTTATTAGAATGATTAATGGCGCCAATTTCGGAACGTCCTTGACACTGCGCATGCGCAGTAGGGGCGAAGTGTGGAGGGCCTTTCAGGACATGTTTTCTTTAGTTTTAGATGCAAATTTTGGGGATTGGGGGGCAAAATTTGTGTTTGGCCCTATATTTTAAGAGTTAGCACCAGCTATGTCTGGGTCATTGGTAAGTATAAAAAATATATAAATTACTATAAATTTTTTAACTTTTCAAAAAATTTCAACAAAACCATATCATGTGACCCCTCATTGGAACGAGCTCGTCGAGCTCGTTCCAACGAGGGGTCACATGATATGGTTTTGTTGAAATTTTTTGAAAAATTTAAAAAAATGATATTTTAAATAATAAATTTTGATATCGTCTGCGTTGGGTAAAGGGTTAAAATGCTGTCACTGATCAGTGGTAACATGCAAGTAGGCTGTCACTGATCAGCGATTCAGCGGTAATGATGAACTGTGGTCTCAATCTCCTGAGTCATTTGACGATCTTTTGTTTTGCGAATTAACCGATTTGCATGGGCATTGAAATGCCAGGCTTGATTGCAAAAACCACACACCTGGGTTAAAAAATAGAAGTGTTATTATTTGTGCACCGTTTTTAAAACTCAAAGGTCTGATCTTGTATATTTGAATTGTAGTTATTGTAATACGTGTTCACAAATCTTTGTTCTATTTCTCTAATGCTAATCGTAATCAGAAATAAATAAATAGATCCTCGGTCATTAATTTCTGATGTTTATTCAAAGCCAATGGGTAGGGTGCAAAAAATCCGGACTTTATATTCAAGATAATGTCATATCATTTACATGCATGACATGACTAGGGCTGTCGCGATTATTTGATTATTCGACTATTCGACTTACCATTGACAGTTGTGGTAGTTGATGGTTTTTATTTTTAAACTATCATTCAATTATAAAGTGGTACAAGTCAGGTTAAAATTGTACTGTGCAATGAGGTGTGGAGCTGTAGGTTAACCGAAACCGAACTGAGGTTTTTAGTTTTTAAAAAAAAAAAAAACCGTTGACATCCCATAATCTAAGGTTTTTCGTTTTTTATTAAATACTCTCTTGCTGCAGAAATTCACAGAATGTAGCCATCTCAGAGTAGTGAGAGTACCCAGACACTGCCAGTGGCTGTGTCTGGGTACTCTCACTACTCTGGGAAGGCTGCATTCTGTGAATTTCCGACATTTCAGTTTAGTTGTGTTTGCAGCTTTCCTCAAGTTGCGTGTAGGTGTCAGACCTCAAAAAATGGCCAAGCACAATAAAAGTTCTGTATATTTAGGTAATTATTATATTGGCCTTCCTGATTCTTCATGTATTATAGCTAATTTTGGGCATTCATTGAGTTTCACTCAATTTCACTACCATTCAGTTATGACTCCGGACATAAGAATGAGTTTTATTGAATTTTACTTGGCCTCATGAAAAAACCGAAAACCAAACCGAACCGAGGTTTTTCTCCACCTGAAAAACCAAAACCGAAACCGAACAAGAAATTTAAAAACCTACAGCTCTGATGAGGTGCATTAACAGATTATTAACCTTTGCTTTGAAATGTCTAACCAAGTTACTTGTAATATCCCATGGCATTTGTTTTCGCATAATTGACTCCCGCGTTGTGTCCTTGGGCAAGGCACTTAACCCTGATTGTCCGCATTGGGGCATGATGATGCTGTGTACTAAGGCGTACTGCATGTCAATGGTGCACATGTCTCCAACCAATCATCTAATCCTGCCTGTGCTGCAGTGCGAGTTACAATGTTGGGGAGCTGGCAGCTGCTCATCGCTGCTTGGTGGCTCTCTCCATGTACTCTGGCTTCCTCCACCCATAAAACTGTCACCGACGTGATATGATCTCGGCTGTTAAAGTGTTGTTAAACCTTAATAAATAAATAAATATTTTTTGCATGCTTGTGCAACAACATAATTTTAAAAACACTGAGTCTTGCCATTTGATCAATCTCTGTTCTCTGCAGTATTAACCAGCACTCCGTTAACCAGTACTAAAGAGTATCTATCATACAAACGGTGTATCTTTTAATAATTGCAGTTTGGTAAGTTATTGCAGGCTGCAGAGTGAATAGAATCTTCAGTCTCGTACACTCGAATGACCCCCTTTGGAATAATTGGAACCACGAAAGTGAGAAAATTGTCACAAAAACCCACAACAGTAACTTCTCTTGTAACTTGTGTTGGAATGGAGGGAGTTTTATGTTCAAAGTTTCTGAAAATTAGTTAAGAGACAAGAAACATTTGCACAGATATTCTTCTGTTTAAATTCTTCAAATCAATCTGAGTCTGACGGTGATATTTTTTGTGTTTCCATTTTATCTCAATGCAAAAGGGTACACATTCAAACATCGTCAGTTTTAAATTTATTTTGTAAGTATATTAGAGATTGTTCAATTCATTGGAAACTACTATTAATCTACTAATTGTCGATTAATGCTAGCGATTAGTCGACTGTGAAAATTGATAATCATGGCAGCCCTCGACATGACTGGACACTAAAAACAAAAGACCTCATAAGCTATCTTTTTCTTACGAAAATAAGTCAACAATATGCCGTATGACTACGAATGCCGGTACCCTTGGATCAATGAATCCTGGATGTTAAACTCTAATTAACTTCCCATCAAATCAGGTCATGGCTTCTTTACAGCAGCCATGACTTGATTTTATGAGAAATTGAAGAAAACTCTTAGCAGGTTGAGTTAACATAAAACTCTGAAGCAAGAGTAAAAGCTTCAGAAATGATTGGGTCTTAATTTATTTTCGAAGTTAGCAGGGGATAATACAAAACATTAATACTCGTTTTGATGTATGAACTTGTGTTGTTGAGAATGGGTGGATTCAACTTGCATACTTGTGGAGACTCCCAATTCCCATTATTTAGGGATGTCACAATTTTTAGCTGCGACTAGCAGCTCTATAAGGGACAATGTCGGTCTGTCTGTTGGTCGGTCTGTCTGTCTGTGACCAACGAGTTTCAAAACTAAATAACTTTTGAAATACTTGATGGAATGACTTTATATTTGGCATGTAAGTGTATCGTATCGATGTCTAGCCACTGTTCAATGCATGCGTTGTTCCAAATATTTTTCTTGGAGTTATGGCCCTTGATGAACTTAGAATGTCAGTCCGTCTGTCTTTGACCAACGAGTTTAAAAACTCAATAACTTTTGAAATACTTGATAGAATGACTTTATATTTGGCATGTAACTGTATCTTATTGATGGCTAGCCACTGTTCAATGCATGAGTTGTTCCAAATATTGTTCTGGGAGTTATGGCCCTTGATGAACTTAGAATTTTGTGAAATTGCACCACCCGTCGCAGCTATGGCGTCGATGTCGCGATTTTTTAATTTAGGAATTGATTGATCATTGCAAATAATCGATAACAATCGATTAATTGTACCTAGATAACCTCTCCCTCTCTTTGAAGTCATTAAAAATGAAGTTCAAGTCCGTTGACCTACCTCAAGATATCAACGAAGACGATCCTCTTTTAGGTAGATTCAGAGTTTGAAGTTCTGAACTTTTGAACCGTCAGTGTAATAATCACTTTAGAAACAATAGGTTCTTCATCAAATTTTTTTTTAATTACTGAACGTCTAAAATGGGGTAAAATTCACTGATTCTTCAACAACGAAAAATACTAATCGATTTTGGAGTGACCGATCGACAATCTATTAATCGTGAGAGCCCCACCATTATTGGTAATTACCAAATTAGATGTCTAGAGTAATACATGAAGTAGAATAACCCTCTTGAAGTAAGGGTAAATACAATCTGATGTGGGAGAGCAAGAACAGTGGGGAATTCTCACAACAGCAATGTTGCAAACTAGGTATCTGAAACATGTTACACAGGCAAAAATATGTGTTCCTCTTCTTGTTCAACTCACTGAATCATTGCCAGCTGGGTGGGTTCGTGTTTGTCTTGTGACACTGTGTGCCCAAATGACAGTATGTGACCACATTAATGGTCCTTTTTGTGATTGGTCCACTGTCTCGATCCACTTTTTTGCTTTCCTGAATTATTTTCCATTAATTTGCTTCACAAACATCCTCTTAATGCCTATGAAATGGTGTGTGTGCTCCATGAAATGCATTCAAATGTGTCAATGCCAGTAAACTTGTTGAATCTTTGTTAATTTTTTACAAGCCCCTGTTTCCTCTTATGTGCCAATTGATCAAGATGTTCTGCCTGGATTCCAGGCAGCGCTTCTTGCTCAATCAATCAACCAATGCTGTGGTAGAAGGGTTTGAAAAATTCAAACAATTTTCTTCATGAGAACAGATGCTGCTGTATGCAAAACTGAAATAATATTATTATAGATACAAAAAAAGTAGCATGATTTGGTAGGGCACTGCAGTTTATTGATAGCCTAACATTATCTCTTAGAAGACAGGGAATCAGAATGAATTTATTGAACATGACATACCGCGAAAAACTTACAGTAAAGCAGGTGCTTCTAGTCAAGTGTTGTCTGCCTATTCAGGCAGATGACACTTGACTAGAAGCACCTGCTCAGAGTTAAATTCTCTCCCAGCCCAAAGATAGCCGAACCGTCACAGCCAGATTACCTGCCATATTACATCACAGGCAAGAAAACTCGACTCCCGGCTTCTAAGAGTTAATGGCTAATAGAATGACTCACTCCGGACTAGTCAATTTTCTTTTTTGAGTGTTCAAGATGAAAGGCAGGCTTAGTTCCACTTGCATTTAACCCTTTGCAAAGGGAGTTGAGTGCCTGAGATACCAGCGATATCCAAAACAACATACTTTGCAGGCAAAGAAAATGTTTACATGGGTTACACAAACAGTGGACATGTAAAAAAATTACAGGCAGCAGATTTCCATCACTGCATGTAGGGGCTACATGTATCTGAAAGATCACTTTCGTCATGACATTATTTGAACCCATAATTTAATTTTTTTTTTTTTTACATATTTTTTATTTTATTTTTTCTGTTAGGATGAAGATTTAGAGGCTTTAAGGAATGCTGTTTTAGCTTCCATGAAAAATGTGAGTAGTGATATATTATTGTCATATTTTTATACTGTACCAATGACCCAGACTTAGCTGGTGCTAACTCTAACAAAACCAGGGCCAAACACAAATTTTGCCCCCAATCCCCAAAATTTGCATCCAAAACAAAAAGAAATCATGTCCTAAAGGACCTCCATACTACGCCTCCACTGCGCATGCGCAGTGACGCAGACGTCCCGAAATTGGCGCCAATTATCATTCTCTGTTTGGCCCTTCATCAGTCAACATCTCACTGATCTTTGTGCTTGTAAATCTCAGTTTAAAGGATGCCAGACACGTAATTTTTGGAGAAAATGTGATTCTAAGGAGGATAGAAGGAGGAGAGGAAAAAGAAGTGACAAAAAATAATCAGGGCTGCACTTAAAATTTTTTGATGAAATTATGTTAAGTTGCCTATTTTCGAGGCATGGGCCTCTTGTTGTCATTCTTGCTAATTGTTGCACTGCTTATTCAGTGTTTCCTCTCCCCTAGCCTTCTAAAGTCCCCCCTTGCAATTCTCCCATGCTTTTGGCATATTTTTGAGAAATTTCATTTCTAAAATTTCCTGGGAGAGTTGCTTGGTTACAGAATGTTTTCTGTTATTTTCCCCATAGTTACGTTTTCACCCATGGGTGTATAACGTTTGTGTTCTGCATCTTCCATCTGATGTTCTGCAGATTCTCCCCTGGGAGTCTCTGTTTTGCATCAGATAGAGTGTAATTGATGACTGATTCCGGGCCAGTTTTTTCAGTGCCTGGAGTCATGTTTTCTGGTGTTTTTACACTGTTTGTTTTCATTGGCAACAGCCTTTTTTGAGGGGGGCTGTTTGCCTTTGCTGTAGTTTATCTCACTATAAGATACATTTATATTATCCCAAAGTGTCTCATTAATTATTTAATATAAATTTAAAATTTTTGACCACACTTTGCCATCGGATCCATCGGGGCTCAACGTTACTTTTCAGCAACTTGGGCTTCGCTGAAAAAATATTTTTTCAAAATTATTTTGTTTTGCAATTGTTTTTTCATTTATTAATGGATCATGTTATTATGTATCTTTGTGTCAGGGGTTTTTGCGAGTAACTAGGACTTATTGTTGTTCTTTCACAATGAAGGGACGTTGTTCAAATTGTAATAGGAAGAAATCTTCCTCTGACTTTCATGATCATTGTATTAATTGTAGTCAGTGTTCTCGCATTAATCCCTGTCCTATATGTGAACATTGGGATGAGAAACATTGGAAACGTGTGTCACGATATGTTGTTTCTGGAGAAAGAGCGAATCCGGCTCTTTCTCCGCAAGGTCACTCTACTCTCTCAGTTTCTATTTCAGAGGAACCAGAACAGGGTGATGTTTCCATGTTATCTTCTTCAAGTGTGCGTCCGTCGTCACAAATGAATTCAGAGCTAGCGGCAAAAGTGCTCATGGAGATTAGACAAATGTGGTCCGCTAGCTCGCCCGGTGTAGCGTCCATTCACCGAATGGTTCGGCAGCCGGGTTCGTCCGATGCAGTCCAAGAGGAAATTTTGGGTGATGCGAGCACTATAAACATAATAGATGCACACCCAGTGACGGCGGATAGTAAGCGAGAACGGAGGAAGCCTTTGAGTCCGGTTCCTAGCTCGTCCAGGTCCAGCCGGGCCGCGAGCGAGAGAGGCCCCTCTCTCGTACAACAACATCTGGGACCAGATGTTGTGGTACAAAATGTGTCTTTAGCGGAGCATACGTCCGTCGCTCGGGACGCTCCGTTGTATAAGCAGTCCGCAGAGACTGTTAAGGCTTCCTCTTCTCGTCAGCGCACACGACCGCACCTTGGCTGCGTGACCGCCGATATATTACCAGCTTCGCCGATGAAGGATTCTTCGGCGACCAGGTCACACCATCCGGCAGCCAGGGATTCGAGACCGATGGACTCTGGACGTTCGCATAGGAAAAGTATGCGGGAGCCATCTGATGCGGAGCTGCCCTCGGCGAAGCAGCGAAAGACTGCGCCTCCGCAGGTCTCGACGCCGGACATTCTTGTGCAGATAGCACAGCTTATCGCAGCATCCCAGCAGCCGACAGAAACGGTGTCGGATCGAGAATTATCCGACGGCGCTGGGTCGGTACGCTCCGCCGAAGCATCGGGGGCGGACGACCGGGAACATCATGAGGTCCGACCGGATGGTGAAAGGGATACGGATGACTTGGAGCTATCCCTTTCGGAACAACATAAAGCTGCCGTGGACTTCATCCGGCACTTTCTCCCTCAAGTTGTTCCGTCGGGCCAGACTGCTGCGCTTCCGGACAAGAGAATTATAGCTTCATTGGACTCTGAATTTTTTGAGCGGTTCAGGGACATCGCTCCCGAGTTTCCGTCGCAGTCCAATAATGTTGCAAGAACATTTGAATTATTGAATGACGCTATATTTAAACTTGCTTCCAGGACGGGGAAAGCAGGTTTCTTGTCCGCTAATACTCTCAAGCTGCCTTTCATTAATGCAAGGAATAAATTCGATACGGCAGGACAGGGTATACCGAGAGTTCCTCTGCGTATGGACGACGAGGCGGAAGACTTAGAGCTATCATTACCGTCGTCAGCTTCTATTCCAACTGCGGTGTTGGAAACAGCTATTGCGTCTAACAGAGCCAATTTAGATGCCTTATCTTACGCAGATCACCTTACTAAGGCGTTATCACTGCGCCTTCAGGGGAAAGAGTTTCAGGATATACAATCCTCTTTAAGACTTCTTTCAAGGGCAGTAGCTTATTCCACGTGTAACTCCGCCCTTTCAGTGGCAAATCTGGAGTTGGTTAGACGTGACGCAGCCCTAGCTACATCCACACTAGTGGATTCTAAGGTGAAGAACTCTCTTAGAGTCGCTTCGGTCTCAGGAGAACTTCTCTTTGACGGCAAGCTTTCCGCTATTTATGATAAAATTAAAAAGAAAGCTAATGATTCTCTGTTGTTCAGATCTGCTCCTAAGAAGTCGGATACAGCAGCCACGAATAAGACAGGCACTTCTGGGTCTAATGCGCCCAAGAGAGGTTCCTATAGAGGTTCCGGTGCGTCCTCTTGGTCTTATTCGAGAGACCGTCAGGATAGCGACTCTCGTTCGGGACGTCCTTCATGCCGGGACAATCGGTTGGACGCCCCGAGGTCGACGAGGCGAGGTGCGGGTCGTGGAAGACGTGGTTTCTCCTACCGCAGGACTCGCAGGTCCAGGAGGTGATGGCTTAAACCTCTATCGCGTTCCGGTTGGCGGAAGGTTGTCGAGCTTTTCACAAGAGTGGGCGTCGATTACGGACGACCCTTGGGTGAGAGGAGTGACTTCGGAAGGTCTAAAGATATCCTTCAAACGAAAGCCTCCATTAACTCGAAGTCCAAAGTGGACTCATCTTCCGTCAAATCCACAGAAAAGAGACGCTCTGTTATCAGAGGTGCAGTCTCTTTTAATGAAGAACGCGGTAGAGGTCGTAGAAAACCAGGAATCTCCGGGATTCTACAGCCATCTGTTTCTGGTTCTGTAACCAGACGGCTCGTTCCGTCCAGTCATAGATTTGAGCTGGATAAACAAGCTGATCGTCGCTCCGAAGTTTTATATGGAGACGATTCGATCGGTCAGAGCGAGTATTCGGGTGAACGATTATGCAACGAGCATAGATCTCAAAGATGCGTACTTTCACGTCATGGTACTTCCGACATTCCGAAAGTATCTACGCTTCGCAGTCCTAGGAGTGGTGTATCAATTCCGGGCGATGTGCTTCGGATTGAATCTAGCACCCTGGGCTTTCACTCGGGTAATGAACTCGGTAATGATCTACTTCCGAGCTCATTCGTCTGCGGTAACGTCGGCCTACCTGGACGACATTCTTCAGAGGTACGGCAACGAGTTAACGCTTCAGAACGATGTTCAGAATCTTCTTCTATTGCTCCGACGTCTCGGTTTTATAGTAAACGAGGAGAAGTCGGATCTGGTGCCGTCCAAGTCATTCACTCATCTGGGAATGAGCTTCGAGACGCACAACAATCTCGTTCGTCTGCCATTAACCAGAGCGAAATTAGTCAGTTGTTACGCTCGCTATTGTCTGCACGCAGACAAAGTCACGGCGAGAGAATTTATGAGACTGATAGGTCTGTGCGGAGCCGCCACGGATCTCATTCCGATGGGGCGGTTACGCACACGTCCTCTTCAAATTTTCCTGACTCAGAATTGGAGTGTGAAAATTCATTCGCTCGATGTAGACGTTCTCTTGTCAGATCAAGTGAAACAAGAGATTCAGACTTGGGCAAACATTCAGTGGTTAACTCAAGGAGTTCTGCTGCAGTTGCCGGATCCGAGTTTTACCGTTATGACGGATGCCAGTCAAACAGGTTGGGGTGCATCATTAATCCCAACAGATTCGAGATGCCAGGGTCTTTGGGATCTGCAATTCCTGTGCAAGCACATAAACATCAAGGAAATGATGTCAATTTGGCTTGCGTTACATCACTGGATGGACATTATTCACGATGCTCATGTCCAAATCCTATCCGACAATACGACAGTAGTGGCGTATATACGGAATCAGGGAGGCACTCATTCAGTTCCGTTGTTCAATCTAACGGAAAGAATCCTTCTGTTTGCATTAGAACATCACGTTCTTCTTTCGGTCCGTCACATACCGGGTCGTCTGAATGTGCTAGCAGACTCCCTTTCACGAAAGGGTCGCTTGTTGCCGTCGGAGTGGACTCTCAACAAACAAGTATTCAATCAGATTTGCTACCAATGGGAACGGCCAATGATAGACTTATTTGCGACACATCTCAACAATCAGTTGCAGACGTATGTGTCTCCGTGTCCGGATCCAAGAGCATTTACAGTAGACGCTCTGTCGATCCCTTGGGACGGAATGATAGGATATGCGTATCCGCCAGCGCCGTTAATTCAACAAGTATTGCTAAAGATAAAACAATCTCAATGCAAGATTCTGTTGGTAGCATCTCTGTCGCCACAGAGACCATGGATAAATCTACTCAGGTGTCTGTTGTGGGACCTACCGCGGAAGCTTCCTCCACGGGAGGATCTTCTTTCGCAGGGGAAATCGCGCCAACTCCATCACAACCCGCAAGGTCTCAACCTTCACGTTTTTCCGTTGTGCGGTCCTTCTTGCATGGCAAGCACATTACAGGACGAGCAGTGGACGCGATTTCTAACTGTAGGAGTACCTCCTCTTCGCTAAACTATGCGGCTAAGTGGAAGGTTTTTCGTCGTTGGTGTAGGGATCATTCTGTAGATATATTCGATCCCTCTATACCAGACATTGCAAACCTTCTAGTATACTTGTTTGACGAAATCAAACTGCAGCCTGTTACTATAAAGGGTTATAGATCTATGTTATCTGATACCTATGCACATCATGATAGTTTACAAATTGGATCTAATGTCTCTTTATCGAAGTTGGTTAGAAACTTTTCGATAAATAGACCCAGAACTCTTAGATTAATTCCTAAGTGGAATTTAGCTTGGGTTCTCCTTAAATTGAAGGAAAAGCCATTTGAACCTCTTGGGACAGTAGATTTCAAATTCTTATCTTATAAGACAGCTTTTCTCTTAGCTTTCTCTTCTGCCAGAAGAGTCAGTGAGCTTCATGCACTATCGGTGGATGATTCTCATTATCATAGTGTTGGGAACACTATCACCTTCACTACGAATGTGGGTTTTTTAGCTAAGAATCAGGCTCCTAATAAATATCCGGAACCTATTGTTATTAAGGCTCTTCCGTCTTCAGACGGGCGTAGGCCTTTACTCTGTCCTGTTAGAGCACTACGTATCTATAAACAGAGATCTCAGTTTATCAGAAAGGGACGGAAACGTTTCTTTCTGTCTTTGATGCCTAATAGAAAGGACATTTCAGTCCATTCTATTGCTAGATGGATTCAGTTAACTATCCGTACTGCTTATGAAGATTTATCTTCTTCTCAGCAGTCTGTGCTTAAGATTTCTGCTCATGAAGTAAGAGCTCTTTCTACTTCCTGGGCTTATGCTAATAGTGTTGCTATTACAGATTTAATGAAGGCTGCTTATTGGTCTCAGCCATCCACATTTACGAATTTTTATCTCAGAAATATTGAGTCCATTTCTGGAGACCTGCATTGTTTAGGTCCGTTATCTGTTGCTCAGAATGTCATCCACTAAACAGTTGCAACTATAGTTATGCAGGCTTTCTGTTCCGGCAGTGACTCCGTCCGGCTGCCCTCTTCGCTCTGGGCTATTTGACCCAGGGCAAGGGGAAGGGGGGGGGGGGGGGGGGGGGCGGGTGTTCCCTTAGGTCACCTGCTTTATAGTGAAAAGCAAGGGAATGCCTCCTCCAAGTCAGTATTTCTGAGTCGCTTCCGGGATGGTTTTAAAGTGTAATATTAATGTTTAAATTCATTCATGTCTGATTTTTAAAGTGTAGCTCGGTGTGAAGCATTTGTATATGTCAAGTGTCAAACGGGCTTTAATATACAATACTCGGACACTTGTAAATGACTATAAAGAGTCTCAATTCTCTGGACTACTTTATTTATTGGCTTGCTTTAAAAATAATTAGTATAAGGGTTATACTGGATGTTAATAGAGAACATGAATGTTATTGTGCTCAATTATTAAGGGTAGTGTATCTTTCTAATTTAATATTAAATAAGAAAGATACATGTAAAGCCTAATACTCCTTTTCTCCTTAAGGGGTTACCTCTTTACTATATAGTTGAGCTTATTGGATTTTCCTCTATGTCCTAGGCCCTCCAGCCTGTTTACTATTCAGCTAAGTCTGGGTCATTGGTACAGTATAAAAATGTTAAAAAATTTATAGTAATTTATATATTTTTTATACTTACCAATGACCCAGACGGGGATGGCCCTCCCTGGAGTTGGGAACTCTTGCCTCCCCGCTGAGTACATAGCGCTGACCAGGCACTGCCAGTAAGAATGATAATTGGCGCCAATTTCGGGACGTCTGCGTCACTGCGCATGCGCAGTGGAGGCGTAGTATGGAGGTCCTTTAGGACATGATTTCTTTTTGTTTTGGATGCAAATTTTGGGGATTGGGGGCAAAATTTGTGTTTGGCCCTGGTTTTGTTAGAGTTAGCACCAGCTAAGTCTGGGTCATTGGTAAGTATAAAAAATATATAAATTACTATAAATTTTTTAACTTTTCACCTGTAAATAAACACGTCTTCCTGGCTCTTTAAAATGTCTCATTTCAAATTACATGTAATCGAAGGTTTGATCCAAGTTGATTGGGAAAGTGGCCTTTTTCTTGGGCTTGCGAAAATTATTCAATTGGTCATCTAAACATAAGTCCACATGCAAGCTCTTTTCCAGAGAGAATACAGGTTAAAATTGGTCATTTTTTCATTAGGATTAATTAACTATCAAAAGAGAACAATGGCTATGTATCCTGATTATGCTGTATAAGTTCTGAGCTAACAGTGTTTCAGGTCAGAAATTGGGAATTTTATGGTATGTATCCCATTGGGAAAGGGAGCTTATTTCAAACCCCATAAAGGATCTCGATTAAACCCTGTGTAATCCTTCTACAGAAGCATCTTATTGGAGGAACAATTGATGAAAATAAAGATATGTATTTTTAACATTTGGTAAATTTGATAGTGCTGAAAGGATAGGGAATCCTGTAAGTGGTTAACCAGGGTTTCCACTAGGGGAAAATTTGTGGGTCTGGTAGTTTAAAGAAAGTTTAAAGAAGTGTGATGTTATGCACGTGCAATTACATCATTTATCGCTCGAAATAAAAGCCAGTCATTTTGGACCAAACACGACAATTTGAGTCCGAAATTTTATAGGCGATGTTTAGGATGTGAACTTTGTTTCCCCCTCTCGTCTGGGGGTTATAAAGTATCAGGTTGTCGCCAGTAATAGTAGGCATAGTATACAACATAATTATGCCTATATTACGTGGAAACAAAGGATCCCGAGTGTCGTTACAATACAGCATTGTACTCGACATTTTAACCACCAGCTTTTCTGACTGATCATAGTATGATCGGTGGTAGGGAATGGGTCCGGTCGACAGACCCGCAGCCGGTCTAGCGGAAACCCTGGGTTTCATTTATTATAACCAGTCTGTTACCAATTCAAAAATCATGCAAGAATTGGAACCAAGGCCTAAAAATCATGTGAGAATTGGAATCGATGCTTGCTAGTGATTCTCAAAGAAAAAAATTGAGCCACATCTTTGATTCTCGCTAAATGTTCATTTGATTCTGGTTAACCCTTTACCTAACATGAAAAGCAGACGACACTTGCGAAATAAATTCTTGAATAACTAAATTTTTTTTCATTTTTTGTCTCAAAAATATAGGTTATGACCCCTCATTGGAATAAGCTCATTCCAATGAGGGGTCATAACCTATGTTTTTGAGACAAAAAATGAAAAAATGAAAATTAATTGGCGATTTTTTAGAATAGTGCTGGCTGGTTTTGGACGTTACGTTGGGTAAAGGGTTAAAGATTCTGAAAGTGTTCTTAAAGGTGTGGACAATTCTACTTATTTTTTACTCTCACCATAAGAATCTCTTTGCCATAGATCTTGCGTATAGTGAAGTTTTGGCTGCCTATACAGGCAGCCAAGACTGCACTTGAAACCACTGTCAAGCTACTGTTAGTTCCATTCACAAGACCACCAAAAGTCTGAATGTTGAAACATTGGTTCCACATGTACATCTAAGACAAGAAATTCACGAACATTTTCAGGAGGCCCTGAAAGCTTGAGCTCTAGTAACTATATAAATGTGAGAGTTTTTTGTTACAGTGAAATTTGTACTGGTTTCACTGACAAAGGTATAGCAGTACAGTGGAACCCTGTTAATTGAATTGCCACTTTGCTAATTAAAATTATTCAATTAACAGGAATTGTGTCACTTTCCTGTATTCAAGAGATAAACTTTGCATTTATTCTATTATAACTTGTTTGACAGAGCTCCATGAGCTCTGTCAAACAAGATATAATAGATTAAATGCCTGTTTTGGTTGTACTGAGGCCAAATAGGTCTATAAACAAAGAAAAACTGGGGAGAGTCATGGTAATTTCTCGACAGGTTACAAGATTTATTATTCAATTAACAGGAGTTTACTCCATAACCTATATTCAATTAACAGGTCAAATTTGTACTGGAGATATGGTAAATGGTTTTGTGTTGGGAAATTATATTCATTTAACAGGGTTATTCAGTTAAGAGATATCCAATTAAGTGGGCTCCACTTTACTATGCTCTCGAATTCTGTATTACTTAAGAATTGAAAACAGATTCACAATCAGGAATTCACAAGAATCAAAACTGATTCTGACAAATTTTAGGGCCTGTTAACCATCTTTACATGGGAACAGAGAATATACATATGCTAGTATGCTGAAGTGTGATAATGCAGACAAGATGCAGATGGAAATATTTTAAATTTGTGTAACAAACAACTGTTGTAAGATTCATTGTTGTGCTTGAAAACCTTGAATGTCTTTGAATTTGACATTTCATTTTCAGGGCCTTGAAAGTGCTTGAATTTTGAGTAGGGTCCTTGAAAAATCTTTCATTTTAATTGCCTTTAAGAAATTGGTGCACTTGTCATGTGTGGCTCCCATTTAATTAATGTACAACAGTTGAATCGTATCGACGACTGTGGCAGGGTAAATAATAGGAAACTTTACTCTCAGGACAAATTTGTTTACACTGATTGCAGGGCCAGAGCTGGGAGATTTCGATTTTTCAGATTTGGTTTCAGTTTCAGTTCAATTTTAGGAAACCCCTCAGTTTCAGTTCAGTTTTTATGCCCCCTGACTTAGGTCGGGTGGCATATAGTGATTGAAGTGTGCGTGTGTCCATCTGTGTGTGTATGTCCGAGCCAATAACTTGAAAACTGTTAGGGCCACAGTCATCAAACTTCACACAATTATAAAGGACCATGGGAGGATGTGTCACACACCATAGCCGGGTTCGTACCTTCAAGGTCAAGGTCACATTTCAAGGTCACACTAAAAATCGGTCAATATTCGTGTCTCAGCCGTAACTCAGAAACGAGTCATAGTTCAATTGTTAAACTTTTTACAAATGTTAAGGACAGTCAGAAGGTGTGTCGCTTATAATAGTTTCCACCGCATCTGCAAGGTGATGGTCACAGGGGGGTGGGGGGGGGGGTGGGGCATGTGTTACCTTAGTAGCATTCTTCTTGTTCTTATATGATAAGATCATAGAGTAAATAACACTGGGCTCCTTAACTTAGAAAAATCTGAATAGATTGTACAACACCTCTCACCACGGAAAGTCCTGTCTGTTAATATCTCTGCTGGGTTCAGCTTAACTTCCCTTTCATCATTCTTTCCTTTGGTCATTCTTAGGGATCCTAGGGGATCAGTTGGTAAACTTACTGAATCAAAAAAAACCCTTAAATTAGGGTAATAAATGAAGAATGTTTATGTTAATGTATGTTATGTTCTCATTGTTAGATCGTCTCCCTTATTGACTTGTCCAGTGGATGAGTCAGTAAAGCATAAAATGTGAATGGAAACACAACTCATTCGCCCCCAGCCCTGGTAATTCACCCTCAGCAATCAGCAGTGCCGTGGAAAATGCCGAGGAAAGGAAAAATATCTGCGGAAAAAATACTGCCGAGGATGGTTTCTTCAGAAAGCCTTGTGGTGGCAGAAATTGTGCAGCTTCCAGGTTACACAAGGAATCAAACCATGTGGGTTGCACAACGATGTATTGCTAATCTTATAATTTGCAGTAAAAGTTGCAGCATAGCCACTAAAAACTATGTGTTCTGCTTCTTCTATGTTGATAACATCAGAATCTGACATCAGTTTCTGGAAAGCTCTTACAGAGCTTTCCAGAAGCTGATGTCAGATTCTGGTGTTATCAACATAGAAGCAGAGAGATACTTAGTTTGTGGTTATGCTGCATCTTATTTTTACTCACTCTATACATATTGAGCAAGTAGGGCTGCACGGTATTTTGATATACCGGTAATACCGGTATTAAAATCTTAACCGGTTAAATATCGTCCATTTTTTATAATACTGGTATATCGTCTGACAATATTCATTTCGAGCCGTGTTTTTTAGTGACAGACATTTTCTGTAAAAATTCTATTTAATCTCACAGCTGATTGAAAAAAGTGTATATAAACAGAAACTGTGAAAGCAGTTTGTTTTTTATCAATACACTTCCTGTCCTGGTACTAGTAAAATATTCTCCCATAAGCTGTTTTATTTTGGTTTCTCCGATGACACGGGTAAGTACAGATTTTCCCCAAACAGTTTGGCTTCGAACGTAAACCGTGAAGAATGATTACCGTATTTCCATTAATAATGGCTTTTGTTGGACCCGGAAATTTCTGGTTTAATACTAATAGTTCCTCCCACTTCATTGCACTTGTTCTCACAATTCCAAGCACTGCAGTAATATTTTTTTATTTTATTACTGGCACACTTGGAATGTGCTTTTCAATATGAACAAATCGCATACGTATTAATGAACCCACAATTCCAAGCGCTGCGGTAATGAATATTCATTTTTGTCAACACCAATTCGCGCGTGTTAATGTTTTGAAAAGTAGGTGAACGTTTTGATCTGACTTGTATGCCACATCTTAAAAATTAGACAGATAGTCATCAAAACACTAATAAAATATAAAGGGAATAATATTGTTTATTTTCACTTTGTTAAGAGTGATTTAATATTGAAATAGTACTTATACATCGCCAGCATTCACCCACTGCACGAGGTGGTTCACCTGTACATCAAAACGTGCCCATCGAGCATGTGCGTTTCAGCTGTTTGTGACATAGAAATCGGATATAAAGACTTTTTATATCCGATTTCTATGGTTTGTGATACCACGTGACAAAACTAACTGCTTTCATTTGTGGAAAAGTGTACAAACTCCTTGCCCTCTAGCGGTGTCCAGCTTAACCAGTACATGGCAAGTGCCCTCTAGTGGTGATCTATTCACGTGCACACGACAAAACGCAGGTTAAGCGTTTTTGTTTTGAAAAGCGATGGATCAAATAGTATATATTTATTTGAAATTATCGACTCAAAATAAACGATATTTGTTGTGCCATCATGAAGTTTATTTCCAAATATTTATACAAGAATGAATTAAGACAAGTTACTAAGCTTATTATTTCAATGCTTTTAAAACGTAATTATTTGACTTCGAATGTCAAAAAAATACTGGGACAATTTGGGTGAGAATCTTACATGTTTTGAACTTGACGATATACCGGTATATCGTGATATTTTTTTAAATATCGTTACCGGTATTGAAATCCGAATATCGTGCAGCCCTATAAGCAAATCGCCTGCTTAATTCCAAGAATTTTTTTCAGCATTCACATGGTTCATAATACTGGCATGATCTAATTGAGTGAAAGATTCTGCACATTGATTGTGATTATATACACATGTATCTCGAACTACTTTCACATGTTAAAGTTACTTAAATGTTTTCACTTCACCCCATACTACATATACATGGCAGTTGAGATAATGCCCTGCTCCCTGATGATTTTTACACAGTCGAACAGGCTTCACAGCAATTTCCGTAGAAGCATCTGTTTTCCACAGCAATTTTTTTGCCGAGGAAACAAGGATGAATTACCAGGACTGCGCCCCTTTGCCCAATAGACTTGATGCCAAGAGTCCATAGGAGCTACTGGTCCAGTTCTCGCCCAGTAAGATAGTTTGATCAGTTTATACACAAACAGTAAAACCGTTCCGCCGTTTTTTGCTGTGTCTTGGGGGTTTGGTTTTCCAGTTTCCAACAACAACCTGAACTGAACTTGAAAACAAACAAAACGTCCAGCTCTACAGAACATACAGTTATTGGCCAATGCAAGGAAATGTCTTGAAACTTATCTGGAAGGTGCTTGAAAACTCAAAAAGGTCACAGAAAGTTCTTGAATTTTTATCATCTATGAAACAGTGAACTGTGTACAAAATACTCTGGCCTAATAGAATATAACTTATGCAACTCTTGCATAAAGGGCCTGATGATCAGTATACATAAAAATAGGCTTCATATGCTACCAGAAAATTGGAAAATACTGGAAAGTAATCAGAATAGTTTCCAGGTCCTTGAAACTGGAGATGGGTGGTATTGGAATTTTAAGTATGTCATCAGTTTCGGTAATAAATGACGCTGCCAATGAGCTCAACAGTGGCATTCTTTTATGACCACAAATCAAATCTACAGTAATTTTGTGACTTGTTTTGAATGCACTGTAATGTTTAACCCTTTACCCAACCTAATGGCCAAAACCGACCAGCGCTATTCTCAAAAATCACCAATTAATTTTCATTATTTTTTCATTTTTTTGTCTCAAAAACATAGGTTATGACCCCTCATTGGAACGAGCTCGTCCCAATGAGGGGTCATAACCTATGTTTTTGAGACAAAAAATGAAAAAAATTAGTTATTCAAGAATTTTGTTTCCATGTGTCGTCTACTTCTCATGTTAGGTAAAGGGTTAAATACCTATTTCAGGCTTTTGTGATCTCCGAGCATGTTTCCTGACCATGCTATCTTCAGGAGGTCCAATTGACAATAGACAAAACACCTGGGCAGTAATTTCTTTGTCAGGTCTTGGCTGCCTGTTTTTGACTAGAAATCAAAGCCCAGAAATTGGACATATACAGGTTGTGGTCCAGTGGGAATTCAGGACAGTTGTGCAGGCCACTGACGGTTAACAAAACTGAAAAGAAAATCAATCACTTTTTTCATGAAAATGAACCTTTCAACTGCTATCAAGCCTCAACAGGGACTTATAAGTAGCAAATGTAGGAAAATTCAAACGGTTTTAGTATTCACTGATAAGTTTGGTTTGGTTTTTTAGCTGCGACTAGCAGCTCTATAAGTGGCAATGTCGGTCTGTCTGTCGATTGGTCGGTCAGTCAGTCTGTCTGTCGGTCTGTCTGTGACCAATGAGTTTCAAAACTCAATAACTTTTGAAATACTTGATGGAATGACTTCATATTTGGCATGTAAGTGTACCTTATTGATGTCCAGCCACTGTTCAATGCATGTGTTGTTCCAAATATTTTTCTTGGAGTTATGGCCCTTGATGAACTTAGAATTTTGTGACTAACGAGTTTCTAAAAGAATAACTTTCAAACTACCTGGTGGAATGACTTCATATTTGATATGCAAGTGTATCTCATTCATGTCTAGCCCATGTCCGATGCAAATATTTTTCTTGTTTTTTTTCACCTTCACCTGTAAATTGCCCCTGAGAATATTTTTTGGACTTGAAGATTGCACCACCTGTTGCAGCCACGGCGTCGATGTCATGATTTTTGGTATCCCCATGATATCGATATCGATTTGGTTTTTCGGTATATTACCCATCTCTACTTGAAACCATTGATTGGAAATATGACATATTTTTTGCCAGTGCAGGAAAGGTCTGGAAAACTGGGCATTATATTTGTAACCTCAGGTCATGTTATGCACATTCTTAGTTATTAGTTACATTATTTCTATGTATTCTGATGCTTACAGTTAATTATACCCCCACTTTTTTTCAAAAAGTGGGGTATACAGGATTGCGCCTGTCTGTCCGAATGTCCGTCTGTCCGCACTCATATTCTATTTGCATTATAACTTCAACATTACTGCTCAGATTTCAATGAAATTTCATACAGATGTTCACTATCATGAGATCTTTAAGGAGTATCAGTTGTTTTGCTGTTGGAATATATTTCTTTGAGTTATGGCCCTTTGAATATACAAAAATAGGCTATTTTTTGTTTGTTTGCCTTGTATCTCAGGTTTGGGTTATTGGATCTCAATGAAATTTGGAATGAAGATTGTTTATGGGAAAGGCTTTCAAATGAGTCTCTAATAATGTTTCTTAATTTTCACTTTTTAGACTTATCCCCCTTTTTAACTTTGAAAATTTGTTGTTTGCCTCATCAAATAGCCAGTTTTTTGCCTGTTCGCCTCATACTTCAGGTTTGGGTTATCAGATTTCAATGAAATTTGGAATGAAGATTGTTTATGGGAAATGTTTCCAAATGAGTCGTATCCCTACAATAAAACAAAGAAAATACACGCAAATCACCTCCCCCCACATGTGGTTTTATGTCTTAGTTTTTGTCTGTTCGCCTCGTATCTCTGGTTTGGGGTTAGAGACTCTCAATGAAATTTGGAATGAAGATAGTTTATGGAAAAAGCTTTCACAGTATCATGGTTAATTTCTTCTCTTGTCATTGTTTGGCAGTATGCACCATGCAGGTGTGCCCTGGGGTGTGCCCCCCTCCCCCCCCCCCCCTCGTTAAAAGTGCCATGGCCAGTAGCCATGAATCTGAATCAGGTCAATACTTAAACAGTAAGGCTTTAACCATTTACAAGGGGGGGGGGGGGGGGGCGCGGTGGCTCAGTTGGTAGAGGTGCAGGCTGCAGGCCGAGAGGTCCTCGGTTCGAATCCCACCTGCGGCAACCGCGTTGTGTCCTTGGGCAAGACACTTCACCCCGATTGCCTACATGGGGGCACGATGACGCTGTGTACTGAGGCGTACTGCACGTCGATGGTGCGCATGTCTTCAACCACTCTAACCCTGCCTGTGCTGCGGTGCAGAGTTCAGAGTTACGATGTTGGAGAGCTGACAGCTGCTCGTCGTTGCTCGGTGGTTCTCTCCGGGTACTCCGGCTTCCTCCACCCGTAAAACTGTCACGGTCACGATTAGCCATTGTGCATAAGTATGTGACCTTAAACACCAATAAATAAATAAATAACCATTTACAAAATGCACACAGTATCAAAATTTGTTACATTTGTATTTTAATTACTTCTTTTTCAAATTTTTCAAAAAATTTCAAGAAAACCATATCGTGATCCCTGCGTTGGACCTTGTTCCAAATGATAGTTTTCAACTGCTTAACCCTTTACCTAACATGAAAAGCAAACGACACTTGCAAAAGAAAATCTTGAATAACTAATTTTTTTCATTTTTTGTCTAAAAAATATAGGTTATGACAACTCATTGGAATGAGCTCGACGAGCTCGTTCCAATGAGAGGTCATAACCTATGTTTTTGAGACAAAAAAATGAAAAGATAATGAAAATTAATTGGCGATTTTTGAGAATAGCGCTGTCGGTTTTGAACGTTACGTTGGGTAAAGGGCTAATTTGAAAATTATGAGGACAGATGTGGCCAATTTGTTAGGTAAAGGGACAAATTAATTTTTTGGTTGTGTACATCCTTAAGGACAAACAGGTAGCACACCAATAAATTACTTGAAGGCCTTACAGTATGGCAGTACTGGCCACTTTCCACGGGTGGGCAATATTATTAGATTTCAAACACTAATTATAGGAATACTCCATCAAAAATTTAATTGATGAAGTACCTGCTACAACCTGGTGCTTCATTAAAATTTTGCTGATGATGATTTTTATTACCCAATGAACGCATGCGTGGATATCAATGCCCCTGTGGATTACACCCACTCCATGGCAACTGTACTGTACTGCCCAAGTTTGAACTGATCAGCATCGAGTGAAATGTACAGTTTGAGATTATAAGGTAATATAGTGTTGTACCTATTCAGTTTAACATTCATGTGCGACTTAAAGTTTTGGAATTTCTTAACCCTGGTTCGAGTTGGGTGATACTAATAAACTATATAATCTGATTGCATTAAATGCAGCATTTTTTTTTTAGCGACCTAAAGATGCAACAAAAGATTCTCTTCAGCAACCCGTTGCGACAGTTATTGGAAATGTCGTGCAACAGAGGGATCTTGTTCTCCCAACTCAACCTGTTGGGAAACCAGCTCCAGTTATCAGTATTAGTAAGGTATGTTTGTATTGCTGAGGTTAACATGAATGATATTTGATTGAAAGTGAATCCGTATATTTTTAGCTCACCTGAGCGAAGCTCAAGGGGAGCTTTACTAATCACTTTCTGTCCGTCGTCCGGCGTCCATCGTCCGTCGTCGTCCGTCCGGCGTTAACTTTACATTATCGACTTCTCCTCCTAAACCACTAGCCCAATTTTATTCAAATGTTGGCTAAATGTTTATTACCTAATGCCAATTCAGATTTGTTCAAATGAAGTTGCCCCTCCTCCTGGGTGGTGCCACGCCCCCAAGGGGCACCAAAATCTTTGTAAATCTTCTTCTCATGAACCAGCAGTAGCAGAGACTTGATATTTGGTATGCAGCTTCCTTTTGAGGTGTAGACTCAGATTTGTTCAAGAGAAGTTTGTGGGGCTATACTTGGCGTCGTTATGGGAGGGGCAAAATTTTTTGCCCCGCCCAAAATTTCTATTTTCCAAACCGAGAGGCTGATTTGAACCAAATTTTATGTGAGGGCTTATTGGGTCATGAGTACTTGATTTATGCAAAAAAAAATTTTCCCGCAGCCCCGTGGGAACCGCAGGAGCTAAAAATAGAAAAAATTTAAAACGCCCATATCTCCAAAACTGCACGGCACTGAGAATTTTTATTTGGTGTGCAGCTTCCTTAGGACCAACAGAAAGGATTGGTAAAAAAAAATTGCCATCGGTTTTATCATAGGGTACAGTTTCGGGACTTTGAAAAAGTGCTGAGTCAGCACTTTTTAACACTGTAGGCAATGGGAAAAACATTAAAAAATCTTCTTCTCCAGATCCAGCAGGCAGAATCTTTTGATATTTGGTATGCAACATTGTAGGGTGGATCTGATTCAAGTTTGTTCAAATCGGCCCCCTGGGTTCATATTTGGGCTCAGTATAGGAGCCCGATTTCGAACTTAGTGCATTTCAGGCAAATTTCTTAAAAAATCTTCTTCTCCAGATCCAGCGGGCAGAATCTTTTGATATTTGGTATGCAACATTGTGGGGTGGATCTGATTCAAGTTTGTTCAAATCGGCCCTCTGGGTTTATATTTGGGCTCAGTATAGGAGCCCAAATTTGAACTTACTGCATTTCAGGCAAATTTCTTTGAAAATCTTCTTCTCCAGATCCAGCAGGCAGAATCTTTTGATATTTGGCATGCAACATTGTAGGGTGGATCTGATTCAAGTTTGTTCAAATCGGCTCCCTAGATTCATATTTGGGCTCACTATAGGAGCTTGAATTCAAACTTAGTGCATTTCAGGCACATTTCTTCAAAAATCTTCTTCTCCAGATCCAGCAGGCAGAATCTTTTGATATTTGGTATGCAACGTTGCGGGGTAGATCTGATTCAAGTTTGTTCAAATTGACCCCCTGGATTCATATTTGGGCTTACTATAGAAGCCCGAATTCGAACTTAGTGCATTTCAGGCAAATTTCTTAAAAAATCTTCTTCTCCAGATCCAGCAGGCAGAATCTTTTCATATTTGGTAAGCAACATTGTGGGGTGGATCTGATTCAAGTTTGTTCAAACCGGATCCCTGGGTTAATATTTGGGCTCAGTATAGGAGCCCAATTTCGAACTTAGTGCATTTCAGGCAAATTTCTTAAAAAATCTTCTTCTCCAGATCCAGCAGGCAGAATCTTTTGATATTTGGTATGCAACATTGTAGGGTGGATCTGATTCAAGTTTGTTCAAATCGGCCCCCTGGGTTCATATTTGGGCTCAGTATAGAAGCCCGATTTTGAACTTAGTGCATTTAGGCAAATTTCTTAAAAAATCTTCTTGTCCAGATCCAGCAGGCAGAATCTTTTGATATTTGGTATGCAACATTGTGGGGTGGATCTGATTCAAGTTTGTTCAAATCGGCTTCCTAGATTCATATTTGGGCTCACTATAGAAGCTCGAATTTGAACTTAGTGCATTTCATGCAAATTTCTTAAAAAATCTTCTTCTCCAGATCCAGCAGGCAGAATCTTTTCATATTTGGTAAGCAACATTGCGGGGTGGATCTGATTCAAGTTTGTTCAAATCGGCCCCCTGGGTTTATATTTGGGCTCAGTATAGGAGCCCAAATTTGAACTTAGTGCATTTCAAGCAAATTTATTAAAAAATCTTCTTCTCCAGATCCAGCAGGCAGAATCTTTTGATATTTGGTATGCAACATTGTGGGATGGATCTGATTCAAGTTTGTTCAAATCGGCTTCCTAGATTCATATTTGGGCTCACTATAGAAGCTCGAATTCGAACTTAGTGCATTTCAGGCAAATTTCTTAAAAAATTTTCTTCTCCAGATCCAGCAGGCAGAATCTTTTGATATTTGGTATGCAACATTGTGGGATGGATCTGATGCAAATTTGTTCAAATCGGCTCCTTAGATTCATATTTGGGCTTACTATAGAAGCTCGAATTCGAACTTAGTGCATTTCAGGCAAATTTCTTAAAAAATCATCTTCTCCAGATCCAGCAGGCAGAATCTTTTGATATTTGGTATGCAACATTGCGGGGCGGATCTGATTCAAGTTTGTTCAAATCGGCCCCCTGGATTCATATTTGGGCTCACTATAGAAGCTCGAATTCAAACTTAGTGCATTTCGGGCAAATTTCTTCAAAAATCTTCTTCTCCAGATCCAGCAGGCAGAATCTTTTGATATTTGGTATGCAACATTGCGGGGTGGATCTGATTCAAGTTTGTTCAAATCGGCTCCCTGGATTCATATTTGGGATTAATATAGAAGCCTGAATTCGCACTTAGTGCATTTCGGGCAAATTTATTAAAAAATCTTCTTCTCCAGATCCAGCAGGCAGAATCTTTTGATATTTGGTATGCAACATTGTGGGGGTGGATCTGATTCAAGTTTGTTCAAATCGGCTTCCTAGTTTCATATTTGGGCTCACTATAGAAGCTCGAATTCGAACTTAGTGCATTTCAGGCAAATTTCTTAAAAAATCTTCTTCTCCAGATCCAGCTTCAGAATCTTTTCATATTTGGTAAGCAACATTGTGGGGTGGATCTGATTCAAGTTTGTTCAAATCGGCCCCCTGGGTTTATATTTGGGCTCCGTATAGGAGCCCAAATTTTAACTTAGTGCATTTCAGGCATATTTCTTAAAAAATCTTCTTCTCCAGATCCAGCAGGCAGAATCTTTTGATATTTGGTATGCAACATTGTGGGGTGGATCTGATTGTGATTCATGAACGTATTTATTTGTAAAGTTGATAGAATCTTAGACAAAATTTGCAGAAAAGATCTACTATAGAAGGGGTGGTATCCAGGGTGAACCGTTTACCCAAATCTAGCAGTACTAATGCATTATTCACACAAATCTCCGTTCAAATTTTATGACCCCTCATTGGAACACACGCATTCAGCTCATTCCAACAAAGGTCATATGCCATGTTTTCGAGACAAAAGAATAAAAATTTTAGTTATTCATGAAATTTTTAGGCAACTGTTGTCTGTTATTCACATTGCTTCATGAAATTTCAGTACTTTTAGAAGTTACCTCAGTAATCAAGGGTTAATTCCCCTTAATTAAATGTCGCCTCTAAAAAACAACCACTTTGCATATCTTACCTTTTTACCAGCATAACTGCCAAAACTTGTCAGCATTCTTCGCAAAATTCGCTATTCAAATTTTAATTTTTGTCTCTTAAACATACATGTACTTATCGCTTGTAAATGCCCCATTGGAATGAGCTTTTTGAGCTCATTCCAATGAGAGGTCGCACACCATGCTTTTTGAGTCAAAAAAGCAATTTTTTAGTTATTCCAGAATTTCGTACGTAAAACACAGCTTTATGACTTCACATTAAAATGAGCTCTCTAAGCTTGTTCCAATCAACATTCACACACTATGTCTTTCACACAAAAAATAAAATTTTCCATTTATTCAGGAATTTTGTTTGCAAGAACACTCTTACCCCCCCCCCCCCCCCTCACACACACACACACACACACACACAAACACAGACACACACATCTAAAAGTTCGGCAGCAAAAAAACAATTACTTCAATTTTTAAATGCATTATAGGAACAACTTGCCTAATCAAATTTAAATACTTTTGCATCATTCTGTATCTAGAACAAACCATTTACCATATCTTTACGCAAAATTCTCCAGCATCATTCACAAAAAAACACCATTATTTATATATTCACATTTCTGTCTCAAAAATATACCTGATCTTCCCATACCCCTATTGGAATAAGCTGTTTGAGCTTGTTCCAATGATGATAAAAAAAACTAATATTTTGGAAAATTTGTGAAAATTTTTGTTTTCTTGCATGCAAATATGTACATGTAGCACATGGAAGATATCCACAGTTGGGGAGAGATGTCCAAGGCTATCTCTTCACATTCCTTGTTTGTGCTTCATGCTAAACCAGTTTGTCTGCAGAGATAAATTTGCTTTATTAAAAATCATTGGAGATTGGCCACACACCAATGATTTTAAATAAAACTAATTTTAGGTAACAAATGTTGAACTTCAAACAAAATCTATCACTCAACCAGTTAATGTTGATGAGGCATGACATGGTGAAGGTGACCTAAAATACTTCTTAGAGTCACTTTGTCAGGTGAGCGATTAAGGCCACATGGGGCCTCTTGTTTTTGTTTTTCTCTCACCTTGTGAAGCTCTTCTTATTTATTCGGTGAATCGAACACACGATATTACATGATATAGTTGACAGTGGCTCATAGGCTAACCCTTGTGTCACAATTCTTAAGGTTTTTATACTGTCATCCTCCAATTTGCGAATTTCAAACTGAAAAATGATGCAAATGTTTGTCATTTTAATAGCAAGACATTGTGATTTGGTCTGCACGGTATTCAAATTTGATTACCAGTATCGGTATTGAAAAAAATACTGTGATATACTGGTATATCATAGACTAGTTCAGAATCTGAATGAAATTATTAGTACCTATGATTGATACTCACTGATACTGATGATTACCTTCAGATTGCTCAACTAATTAACAAACAGGGGCAAAATTTCACCGTGAAGTCACGAATCGATTTGCGTAAACATCCACTCAAATCTCCAAATATGCGAATCTTAATAGATTTGCATAAAAAATACAGTAAAATACAGTTTTTGATTGTGGAGCATATGTTACTTTATACATTATGGCTATTTCATGACCGCACTTCATGTATAAAGTCAAGTTTATCCAGTCGGTGTATAAGTCACTCGTTTTCCCTAAAAAAGTGATCCCCAAATTAACGGTGCATCTTATACATCAGTAGGTTAGACTATCCAATTTTGCGGTGAAAAACTCTGGTGATGATCTGGGCAGCAGAGTTCATAAACAGCTGAGAACACAGTTAAATTTTGGGCAACTAACAATTGAATAAAATTTACTCTACTCGCTACCTTATGTTCAGCTGAAACCAATATCTTTCATAAAGCATTTTTTTTACAAACTTGCACAGCGTTATTTTATTTTTGATTTAAAATCACATCACAGAGACAGCTCAGAGACTTGGGAAAACAATTAGTGCCATGACTTTTTGTTCAAAAAAATATATTCCACAGTTCGTCACTGTGGTGTTTATTTTTCCTTTGTTCGTGAATATTAATTAATAGAGCTGTTTATGGAGTGTGTGTGCGTTTCGCATCCTACATTTTCCTCTTCATTGTTTGGTTCGTATGACCTATTGTATTTAAGTGTTGATAGATATGGTCAGTGGTATGTTTGTGTTAGTAATTAATGTTCACGCAAGCAGCCATTATTAATGTCTGAATGGATTATTATGGTGCAGGCTTCCTTTTCCCTTTGTTTCGGTTTCTGCTTCGTGGATAAACATACTCCCAAAATTGCACCTGATGTGATGTGTAGTTAGCACAGTTCTTAAAGGGCTAAGATATAAATACTTCATTTATTAGAATGCATTATTAATTTCTGAGATAACATCTGTTGAAAAAATATTTGAAATTACAAAAAAATCGTTAGCTTTTAGATTGCTGGTTGTCACTGTTTTAAAACTGGGCCAAAAAGGGGCAGGGATGTCCAAAGCACATCTTCATTGCCATTGAACAGCTTATTAATATTCATAAGTTCAAAGTTCACAATGTCAGTGTTGATGGAAATATTGTTCAACTTGGCTTCAGGTTTTATCTTTTGTTGAGAGGGATAGAATAAATAAAATAAACTCTCTCTAAAATGATTTTGTGAGTAATTTTATTATCCACATGAGAAAATGTTAGATTACATACACTAATGTATCAAAGTATTCATTCCTTGAATTCGACACTCTCCCGAAATATTCATCTTTCAGTTTAAGCTTCAAATTGCTGGTGTGAGTATAGTTATTTGTAACTTATGCAGCTCAAGTACACTGCAAACTGTGTTTCCATTGGTCAAATGAAGATTGATTGACTTGGACTTAAAACAGAATTTGTCAGTCTGAGAGGAGTTTCAAGTAGCATTCATCTGTTTTCTCTGATTGACATTTGGGGAGTGACAGATATAATAGAATACAATGACCTCCCTTAGATTGAAAACAAAATGTTGTCTGTTTGTGGCAAACTCTTTGTGGAGAACACTGCCTGTGAAATTGATGAGAAAAGACAGAAAATAAATTCTGTGGAGACTATTCGCAGTAACAAGAAAGCAGCCAAAATGTTAAGAGACTATTTGGCCGAAAAAAATCAAGATGTTGATTTTGAGAAATATGACAATTATCAGTTAAATGAAGTCCTGCAACACTTTTACTTGGATACGAGAAAGACTGTCAGGGCTTATTACAAAGCAACATCGCTCGAAAACATTAGACATTCTTTAAATCTTCGAAGTCCCCCCATTAATAAGAAAGTAGATATAATTAAAGACACAGACTTTATTGATATACCTTTTGAGGTGTAGAATCAAATTTGTTCAAACGAAGTTGGTGAAGCAATATTTGGCTTTGTAATGGGAGGGGTAAAATTTTTGGCTCTGCCT